>OY723395.1:18662724-18752724 GCA_963210295.1 Ophion ellenae
AAGTTCACTTCTTACGAAGATTGTGAAAAATGGGTCGATTCGTGGATTGCACCTAAAGACGAGGCGTTCTTTCGACACGGTATTCGTACCCTGCCCGGAAGATGGTCAAAAGTAGTAGAAAGCATTCAAAATAAATATTTTTTTCATTAAGGGGAGGGTAGGGGTTTCAGCGTGGAAAAAAAACTACTTTTTTCGAATTTTTTTCATCTATATGGATAGAGCAAATTTATCGAAACCTTTTGTACATTGTTGAGTGTCATTTCAAGAACATTCCGTGAAATTTGTACGCGAAAATATCCACAAACAAGCCGGTGACAAAGCTTTTCCAAGAACGCCTTTGGAAAACACGATTTGCGGTGTTCACTGTATCTCAGCTAGAAATGATTTGAAATCAAGTACCATTATAATTTAGTCAAAGTATCATCAAATCCTCCCCCCAACGGTCTATTATAATTTTTTTTCATTTATAAATTTTTTCATTTATAAAATTTTTCTCGAAACACTGTTTTCAAAGTCAGTGGACATGACAATTTACAGGAAAGTATTTAACCCTCCTTGGTCACCGTGGGTAAATTTCACCCAGACCTAACTTTGGGTCTAAAATTTATGGGTCCTAGTTTGACTTGATGGTCGGCGCCCTTCAGGAGGCGAGGGTTTGAAGTACCACTATGCAACTATTTTTTCCCTAGAAGTATCATGTCTGACGAGTATCCTGTTCGAATTTCACTTGAATATATCGAAAATTCAGAAAGTTATGATTTGTTGAGTGACACGGTGTATTTTTTGACAAATTGACCCATTCACGATTTTTTTAAAACATGTTGTCATTTGAATATTGACATACCGACTTTTGACACATGTTTTCGAATGTTCAAAGTATTTTGTCGTATTTTTTCAATCCCGATCGGAATGATAGTTTTCAGACAGCAACCATTTGGAACTTGGCCGGGTGAATTTTACCCAGTGTGACCACTATGTTATTCTACCGAAGTGTGACCACAGAGGGTTAAAGGTCGTTGAGAATCTCTTTTTTTTAAAATCGATCTTTATTTTTTAACAGTTACGTGAAAATTACGACTTTTCATAGATTTTGTATGCTCGAGTTTCAATTCGTCGCTATATTGTTAAAAAAAATGATTTAACCCTTCGTCTGTAAACGTTTTGCCAGTTACTTCCGTTTGTAAACCTGGATATTTCAAGTCCTGCTGTTTTCCATCCAGTTAATGAACTCGAAATTTTTTGAAAATGCATGCTAGTGTTCGAAGCATTCAATTTAAGGGGTCTTATATTATAGATATTGATATAAAAGTTGTTACATTTAATAAATACACATTCGAAATACATTTAAACATTTTTTAAGGGGGGATTGTCTTTTTTTTTCGCAAAATGTACCGCTTTTTGGGAATTTTTTTGTGAAGAAAGTATACAACGGAAAACTTGTGAAACTTGGCATATAGTTTTATTGATCTGTTTACTACATACAAAAAATTTTTTAAACAATTTCATCAAAAAATCCGCCTCCCACCCCCCTCGACGCGCCATGGTCCTTTTTTGATGGTGTGCACGATTACAGCCTTCACGTTCATCCTGCAACAAAAACCCAAAAAGCATTTTACTTTAGACACATATAGCTATCGTTCGATGAAGGGGAAAAAAAATTGACGATTTGGTGACGTTTTGAACTTGAAGTATCGATTTTTCGAAAAAAATTGATCGATTTTTTGTTATAAATAAAAAACTATTAAACGTATTCCTTTTTTGCTTCATCAAACGATAAAAGGATGTCAGCTGAGCATTCTGTCCTAATTTGAAGGCAATCGGTTGAATAGTTTTTGAGAAATCGTGCACACCATCAAAAAAGGACCATCTCGCGTCGAGGGGGGTGGGAGGCGGATTTTTTGATGAAATTGTTTAAAAATTTTTTTGTATGTAGTAAACAGATCAATAAAACGATATGCCAAGTTTCACAAGTTTTCCGTTGTATACTTTCTTCACAAAAAAATTCCCAAAAAGCGGTAAATTCTGCGAAAAAAAAGACAATCCCCCCTTAAATTGATTTAAGTCACTATTTATAGACGAAAATGGTAGTTAGAAAATATCATAAAAAATTGTAGGTCTACGCTGTTTATGAAATCTCGGAGATGGATCATTCGAAACAAAAAAATCAAACGGTATTAGATTCAGTATGTTAATGGCTACAGCGCATATCATACGATTTTTCATATTTGCAAAAATAACAAAATGGCGGGCATTTTTCGAAAAAATAACGTGTTTTTTGTTCACCGTTTTTTTGCAAAAAAAATTAGTAAATATAAAAAAAAATGTAATCCTTGATATGCGCTTTAGCTATAGTTGTAAAGAATATGTGGTTGAAATTTCATAAGGATCGGTTGAGTAGTTTCGAAGATTTTACCAACAAGCTGTCAAAAAACGTTGTTTCGAGAAAAACGCGTTTAAAGTTCGTTTGGGTTACATAAATACATAAATTTTTTTTTACCTATTTCGAAAATGTATTTAGTAAGTGTAACAACTTTTATATCACTATTTATAATATAAACCTATCAAAAAAGTGCATAAAAATATTCTTTTTTAGCATCAAAAGCGAGAAGATCTCTTAATATATCAGTCGTAAAATTATAGGAATATTAATTGTTTAATATATTTTTTGCTAAATGAATGAAGCAATTCTGTAGGAAAGTAGTTTTGGTTCGGACACGAAATACCCAGGTTTACAGACGAAGTGTTAAAAATCGAAGATCGTCAACGACTCGTATTTGAGGAGCTGGCAAACAAAACCGGACTTGTCCACACTACGTTAATTTTTTTTCATTTCCTTATTGTATTTCTTTTGTGCTTAAAAACTGCATTTTCGCTTGACAGGGCAGTTCTTTAACAAATATTGAGGTGTTTAGTGCCGGATTTTATTCGAAATATTTCGAAAAATTAAAATAAAATCCACGTAGTGTGGACAAGTCCGATTCTGTTCGCCAGCTCCTCATTTCCTTATTGTATTTCTTTTGTGCTTGAAAACTGCATTTTCGCTTGACAAGGCAGTTCTTTAACAAATTTTGAGGTGTTTAGTGCCGGATTTTATTCGAAATATTTCGAAAAATTAAAATAAAATTCACGTAGTGTGGACAAGTCCGATTCTGTTCGCCAGCTCCTCCATTTATTGGTAAATTGAGTAGCCCTTTTGGTGTTTAGATTTTCAATGGACCGTTTGAGCTAGAGGGTGTCCATATAGGCACCGCCAAGTGTCGCAAAACAAATGTCATCATCTGTCGGCGGCCATGTTTTTGTTGCTTTTTCTGTATTTTTATGTGATTTTTTTAGAGGCTCTTAATATATGTACCTTTGTGTTGAAACAAATGCGTTTCTTTTTCGCAAACCGTTTCTCAGACAAAAATTCGTAATAAATTATAATTGTTTTCTTCAATAGAACAAAAAACCAATATGTTTATTCAACCAACCAACCAATGTTTATTCAAATATTATAAACGTGAACCGAAATGGAACCAGGGACATTCCCATGGCCTGCAGCAATCCTGTTTCTGCAATTAAAGGCAATAGTCTGCTTTACAGGCTTCAAAAAATCGATTTGAAGAAGAGGAAGGCTTATTGTATGGCCCCGGGATAGCTGATTAACATCTAATTAGTGTAAGTATCCAAAAACTTATATTTTTTTGGACCGAAAACTTTAAAAAACGTTTTCTCGAGTTTTCATTTTCACAAGTTTTAGAAAACGGTGCCGGCGATAGCAAAAACAATATATGTCCGATCGAAAAAAATCAAAGTGATCTAGCTTCAGTATTAAATTATCTTCTATTTGAACTAAAAAAGTTGGACAAAAGTACTATTTACATTACTTGTTTTGCAACTTGAAGTGAATTTTTTATTTATCAAAAAAGTGAATTTTTTTTTCAAACTTCGAAAAAATTTGGAATTTCATCATTTCTTCGGTATTTTTTTAGTTCATATAGAAAAGGAACTTATAAAAACTAAAAAAAAATTTGGTTCGACTGTTTCAGATGCATCGCACGACCTCCATCACCAGCACCGATTTACAAGTGCAGACTCCAGGCGCCCCAGAAAAATCGTTACAACTTTGAAAAATTTCAATATTTTTTAATAATAAAAATTGTTTTTTAAAGCTTGAATATAATACACTATCGTCTCAAAATTTCGTTTACCGCAATCATGTCCTTCCCTTTCAAAAAAATTGCTAAAAAAACGCTTTTTTCGGCTTCTAAAGCAGACTACTGCCTTAACGACATTGGGTAGCTCGTATGTGTGACTGGTCAAATCGTTGTCTCCTCTAGCGTATATCGAGAAGGTGTAGACACGTTTCAACCGTGTGGCGATGTTTGCTCCTGCACAAGTCGTGTAAAGTCTGCCACCCTTTTACGAAATTTCCAGAGCGTCCGCGTTACGCACATACTACGACGCAAAGTGCCAAGTTGCTCAAATCCCTGTTTGCCCGGTTGGCCGCACAGACACACATACACACACGTGTCTGATTTTGTAGTGGCTATTGCGCGCCTCCAGTTACCCGGTGCATGATTCGCAGACGGAGGTATGAAAAGGTGGACTGTGCATTTAACAGGCTTCCCGCGTTCAGTCCAAACTCAAACGAAACTGTCTGGCCGATCTTGACTTTTCGTATTTGTGGCGTTTCGGCGAAGGTGTCGTGAGGCTATCGTCAAATCCGGCAAAAAGCATGATGGAGGACACAGATTTTGTTTTTTATTCGTTAACTTTTTTTAAATTTAGATACATGTTCATCAAAAGTTTAAGGGGCTATACCAGTGTGACACTTTAGAAAAATCGATTTTTTTGCCCTTTCCGACAGGTTATACTTTCAAGAATATCATTATCATTTTATCTTGCAAAAATCGATAGTTGAATCTTTAAACGCGTTTTTCTCGAAATGAGATTTTTCAAATTTGCTGACATTGTAACTCAAAGAGCAATTATCCGATTGACTTGAAATTTGAACTGAGTACTCTTGAATATATTTGCTCTACAATGACGTAGGATATTTTTGATTGGATGAAAATTGACGATTTGGCATTGAAAAAAACCACGATTTTATAGGCAAGAAAACAGACTTTTTTTCGTAACTACGCCATTTTGTTAGATTTTGATATTTTTCGAAAATCCTACGTCATTGTACAGGAAATACCTTCCAGCTTAACGACATTTGTTCCTTTTCGGTTTCAGCTACTCAATCGGCCGGAACCATGTCAGCAGTGGAGGAACTTTTTTTTTGGCGCCTCCGAACGCAGCGCATAAGTCGCTTGGATCTCAATATTTTTCTATGAAAAAATTATGTAATATAGGTCAAATATAGCCAAATATATTCTTAATTTTCCGAAACATTTAATTGAGTACTTTTCTTCCTAAAAATTCCCAAAAATCATCCAAATTTTCAGGGTTCACACTAGTATAGCCCCTTAAATTTGGCGTTTCTCGAGATTCAAGTATAAGTACATCGTTTTCAAGCGAGAAAGGATTGAAATTTCGGAACCTCAGCACAGAGTGTTTTTTAATAAATCGTGAATTGCTAGGAATTTTTTTATCGCCTGGACTCTAATGTGTTTTGTATTTCTTTCTCGGAAATAATTCGTCAAAACAGGTGGAAATATATTATTATTCTATATCGAGTATCTTATACAGCAATAATGCTATGCATCGGCGACTTCGACTTTTCAGATTTGTGGCAATTCGGCGATCATGCCTTTGGGCTGTTGCCGAATTCGCCACAGAAGATTATGGAGGGCAAAGATTTGTTTCCTTTTTCATTGAATTTTTTTGAATTTAGACGTATGTTTATTAAAATTTAGATTTGACGTTTCTGGAAATTGGAGTGTACGTCATTTTCAAGAGAGAACAAATTGAAATATCGGAACCTCAGCACACTGTTTTTCGATATGAATCGTGCGAATTGCTCAGGATTTTTTTATTTTTCAGTCTTTTATGTTTAATTTTTCCATCTCGGAAAAAAATCATCATAACAGGTGAAAATGTGTTATCGTTTTATAATAGTGTATTTTCAACGTTAACGTTTTCAACGTTACAATGACTTATCTCTCACCTGTACAAACCGGAAATCCACCAACTCTACAAGAGTCTCAAGTTTGCAATATTGAACCTCTACAACGATCTAGCCTTATGATTATCCCTACAACGTATTTATTCGGATTTGTATCAACTACACAATGAGGGATTTGCAATATGCATTATTTCTACAATGTATGAACTCTACAAGAACTTTGAGTACTCAACGTTCACCTGGGCAATATTTTTGTTAATTCTACAACAGCTGGTATATCAGGTGTTGTAGAGTTAACAAGAATATTGCCCAGTTGAATATCGAGTACTCAAAGTTCTTGTAGAGTTGATACATTGTAGAAATAATGCATATTGCAAATCCCTCATTGTGTAGTTGATACAAATCCGAATGAATACGTTGCAGGGATAATCATAAGGCTAGATTGTTGTAGAGGTTCAATATTGCAAACTTGAGAGTCTTGTACAGTTGGTGGATTTCCGGTTTGTACAGATGAGAGATAAGTAATTGTAAAGTTAAAAAACGGACTTGCAGCGATGTAGAGATAAACATTGTGCAAACGAGACCCTCCCCCTATTTCAGTGTTTTTCGTATATGAGACCTGCTCCACTGAATAATTGTTCATTGGCTGCGCTACTGGGAGAACCTGACAAATACTGCTGTCCTATTAGCAAGAGAAGATGGTACTTGTGTTCATTTGATTTTCACCACATTAAGGGGTCCTCTTGCAGAGGTATTTTTTATTCTTTTTTGTATTCCGTAGTAGGTTAGATTGTAGCACCAAAAGTAGATTGCCGCTATCGTTAGTTGGGTCTTTCTGGTATTCGTTCATATTTAAGGGGTAAGGCCACAGTAGAATTTTCAAACAATCGATTTTTTTCGCTAAAACGGTGCTTTGTCATCATAAGAATAAGTTACTATTCGATTTATAGCAAGACATTTTTTTTCACCGACTTTGAGCGTATAACGTAAGCCCACCTCTGGCACGCCCATAGAGTACCTAAAACTTTAAACGCGTTTTTCCCGAAACAGCTTTTACCAACTGGCGTGACAAATAACTTCAACAATGTTTACTCGATTTCCTTCAAATTTAAAAGTTATGTTCCTAATTGCATTTTGCAGAGAAGTACCTACGGAATTTCTGATTAATCGAAAACTTTTCATTTTATTTGCAGTTTTATACGAAATTTTTCACTGAAAATTCATTCAAATACCTACGACTCAATTCAAATATCTACAACTTTTGGATAAAACAATATTTTTTAAATTCCGTGCGTACTTCTCTAGGTATTCTAATGTAGATTGACGAGAATTTTTGTTTTTTGAACAAAAGAAAATATTAGTAGTCGGCCATTTTGTACATGGAAAAAAATATATTGTCTAACAGCTTGATATTCATACTAAATAGATGTGTAATTAATTTTACAAGTGAATCACTTTTTCATACGAAAAAAAATGTTGAATTCGCCCATGATTTTATACCCGTTACTGTGGCCTAACCCCTTAACATAGATTCCAACGTTTGTAACGAAATTTGTAATTAAGGTGTGCATTTTATAATTGGGGCATAAGTTGTTGAAGGCTGGTCTTGATTCTCAATTTGAATTCGGCACCCTTTAGGGATAGAAGGCATGCAATCATCTTGAGTTGCGCTTGTATCGCTGGTTCTGATCGTCATCAAATTGAGTATTTTGGACTCAACTTGCTGCGTAACGATGGCATTTAATATATCATCAATCTCGCCATTTCTAGAAAGTTTCGATAAACTTCCGTTATAAAAATGCGGAACCAGCTGCAGAAGCGGATGTGAAGAAGTGTGCCGAACTTCCGCTGTTGCGGAAGCAGAAGCATATGTCTATTGCATCACTAATATCGGGTAAAAATTATAAGGTTGCCTTGTGTTCTTTTAGGGTCTGGCGCGGAGATTTAGCGACCGAGAAAAGTATGATATTTAAGGGATAACACCTCTCTAGGATTTTAAAAAAATTGTTTTTATTTTGGCTCAGAAAATAGTTTCATAAAAACAATATGCAATTGGTTCTGTAGCGATTTTGTTTTTCGAAAGGTTCAATTATCGATTTTTTCTCGAAACCACTTTTTTCAAACTGGGAGGACGGATTACTCGAACACCTTTGCATGGATCGATTTTAAATTTTGATAGTAGCTTCACAATTACATTCTCTATGGGAGTACATAGTCGTTTTTTAAATTAAATATAAACATTTTTTTTTATAAACAATTTAATGCTTATCTTTTGGGCAAAAAATCGATTTATTTCTTTCATAGTGCGCCTTTTTGAATTTGATTAATGTAAGAAACGCAGTGATGTAGGGTGACAGAATTATATATTTTACGCGTGGATAATACGGAATCGCGTGACGTCGTGTGCAATAGTATGCAGAGCACGTAAGAATACAAATTAGAAGATGTTTCGGGTTTGGAAGTCTCTCTAGAAGTGATCGTCGCCTCGATGGTTGAAACGTTGATCCCCTTGCGAGCCGTGGAGCTCACCAGCCCTTCGTGGCGCTCGCTAAGCAGTTATTGTCTTCGTATAAACAGCTCGACGATCGTCAACGTGAGCGCCGAAAGAAATCGTCGCTTTCATTAAAAAAAAAATCCCTACCTAGTCCCATAGCTAATAATATATACATTATAATTTTTTTGGTTTTTGTTCCAGGTCTTATACTTTACGAGAAAACCGTCCTCCCGTGAAGCTATTTGTAAAAAACACGTTTTTCAAGATGGGCTCTGTCGCCGCCATTTTGTATGAATATTATAATAAATTTTTTTTTTACACTTTAATATGTGTTTAATAAACCTTCTCAAAAGTAATCCTATGCCTTTTGTCATACTCCCAAAATAAATTGTCAAAGTCAGGCCCTATTTTCTGCCGATAGAGTGGTGTTATAGCCCTTTATAGCTTTTTAAGTCCTCTTCGAAGTAAATATAGCTTATTTTTGTAATGAGTAGTATTTGCCAAAAAAAAAGCTTGAGCATCCTGGAAAAAAATAAAAATTCCATTTCCAGTTCGGAAGAATGAAGATAGTTAAATACCGAATACGGAAAACTCGTAAAAACCTTGTTTAAGAAATCACCACCGTGTAACGGGTGGAAAAATAGATGACTTTCGCGATTCTTTTTTGTGTGTTTAAAATCCGCTAATCAGTCTGATTTTTCTATGTGAAATTTAAGCACTCATGAAGAGCCGAAAATACATTTTTAAACGTTTATTTGTGGTTTTTCAACTTTTTTTTTAACGGTCAAAAATGTCTTCGAAAAAGAAGGAGTCATGGTGTACACGGTTGTGGCCGTGAATATTATCTGAAACAAAATTTATAAAAAGATTATTGATCAGTATGGAAGCTGCTGTCTTGCTATGAAGGGTTTTTTAGAAATCAAAATTGACAAAATGGCGGCAGTTTGAAAAAAAAGTATCGATTTAGCCTATGTTTTCGACAGTTTTTCGTTAAAAAAAATATGAATATTTAAGAAAAGCTTCCATAGCAAAATGAAGAATGGCGTGAAGAATGTTGTGTCAAAATTTATAACCGTCTATACTATCGGATAATGCAAAAAAAATTGATTTTTTGAAAATGTTACACTGTGATGATTCCTTAATGTAATTAAATTCCATCTATCCTCTTCGAAATGAATCTTCGATCATTTATGTCTCGATTACCGGATCGACCCGAAAAGTTTGTCTGGAGTGTTTCGTATTCGAAATATAATTATCTTCATTCTGCTGTGCTCGAAATGAAATTTTAATTTTTTTACACAATTGTTAATTTTTTCTAGCCAATACTACTCATCACAAGAATACGCTACATTATTTTTCCAAGAGGATTTAAGGGGCTATACCAGTGTGAACGCTGAAAATTTGGGTGATTTTCGGGAATTTTTTGGAAGAAAAGTACTCAAGTAAATGTTTCGGAAAATTTGGCTATCTTGACCTATATTACATAATTTTTTCATAGAAAAATATTGAGATCCAAGCTACTTATGCGCTGCCTTCGGAGGCCCCAAAAAAAAGTTCCTCCACTGCTGACATGATTCCGGCCATTTGAGTAGCTGAAACCGAAAAAGGAAAAAATGTCATTAAACTTGAAGGTATTTCCTGTACAATGACATAGGATTTTCGAAAAATATCAAAATCTAACAAAACGGCGTAGTTGTGAAAAAAAGTCTGTTTCCTTGCCTATAAAATGGTGGTTTTTTTAAATGCCAAATCGTCAGTTTTCATCTAATCAAAAATATCCTACGCCATTGTAGAGTAAATGTATTCAAGAGTACTCACTTCAAATTTCAATTCAATCGGATAATTGCTCTTTGAGTTACAATGTCAGCAAATTTGAAGAATCTCATTTCGAGAAAAAACGCGTTTAAAGATTTATCTATCGATTTTTGCAAGATAAAATGATTAGAGATACGGCCTTGAAATTTTTACAGGATATTCTTGAAAGTATAAAATGTCGAAAAAGGCAAAAAAATAATCGATTTTTTTAAAGTTACACACTAGTATAGCCCCTTAAAAAATCATTTGAAATAATATGTTTCTCAGTCGCAAAGACTCCGCGCAAGCTCCTTTAAAAACATATGGCCACCTTATAATTGTGACCCTGTATATCTATACATCGTATACGTTTTCTCTCCTATATACTCTTGGCGTGCATGAGAGAAGTGGATTTCCGATGAATCTTCACTTGCTCCTCCTCGCTGATTGAAGCACGCTCCAATTCGGTTCGTATCCGGGCAACGCGGAGATCGCGCTCCGCGCATCCTTCCGTCCCAAAATTAAGGCCTTATATACACTTGTGGTGGTCGGAAAAATGGAAAAAAAAATTCTTGCATATTCTTCAAGTACAATGTCCCAAGAATATTCTCCCCAAATGTCATAAAGATCGGAGCATTATATTCGCAGTTACAGGTATTTCAACCGCACGACCGCGCAAGTCGCGTGTTACGCTTGCCGAGCAGCAAGAGCAAGCAGCCTCAAGAGAAGGAAGAATGGCTCGTAGGCAGTATCAAATCAATGTTTTAGAGGCTGCAGAGGATGCAGAAGGATCACTGTATGGCCCTGGAATCGACGACTCCATGTTAGTATGAATTAATTAACTTTGAATGTAAAAGAAACATACTTGAATCTTAAACGCGATTATCTCAGAATCGTATTTTTTGAGAAACACCTTTGCGGTGCACACGATTACTAAAAAACTATTAATCCGATCCATACCAAATGTATACCACTTATTTATTATGATAATAGATAGGGCCTGGACAAAGAATTTTGAATTTTGTTGAAACAAAAAATTTGTAACAAAAAACCGATAATTTAGCACCTCTAAAAATGATTTTTTTCTAAAAATCATCGTCATTTTTTTTATGAAATTTTTTTACAATTCCTTAATCCAGGCCCAAGGCAATGCAATATGTCCACCGCAACTGATGCCCAAAAAAAGGCGCTCCTGGAAGACTGCCGGAATTCCGCCATTTTGAAATATTTTTGAATAAAAAAAATTGTACAAGTGCATGAAAATATGTACTAATCGATGTTGTTCACAGTTTTTCAATAAACATTGATTGTCCCGTCGAAAAAAAATTAAGAAAATCACGTCCCTTCGCCCGCTACAAGTGTATATAAGGCCTTAACACTCTTTTAACATCGAAAAATCGCTGCGATCCAAATATACATTTTTTCCGATTTCCTTTGCACACTTGATCGCGCGACGATGCATTACGACCGAATAGTTCGAAAGTTTCAAGCATCGAAATGAGAAATATCGATTGTATCGCGAATAGCGAGAAAATATATTATCATCTATATCAGCGCGAATTCCACGTGTATGGTGATAAGAACGTGCGATTTTTGCCAACCGAATGAAGATGCATCCCCTTTAACGAGCAGAGGCTTCTATTTCTCGTGCGCGCAAAAGTCGAGGACAATGTTGGACGCAACCCTGGGTGGATGGAGCACCCGAGGGAAAATGAGTGAGAATTTCCAGCGGTTAGAAGAAGTTTTAAAAAAAGTGTGTATGTAGAGGGTGTCTCAAAATGACCTGACATTTTTAATTGCACGCCATTTTTTTGTGGCGAACAAGGAGTAGTAATCTTTGACAACTGGCATCAGGTGGTATTGAGGTTTAGTCATGGTATTGAAATTTGCATCGTTGGAACACAACGAAATTTTTTTTCCCTTATTGCCCATTTTTTGACACATCTAGCCCACAAAAATCGCTGTGAAATTTCTGAATATCCTTACCTGGGATCTATAAACTAAACCTGCGGAAAAGGAGTTCAGAAAGTAAGAGTTTAAAAAGAGCGTACACAAATTAACGCAAAAGCTCCCAATTTTCGATCCCCACGTAACGGGACCGTAACGCTTGGCCAGAACCCCCCCCCCCTCCCTATTCCGTTACGTAACGGGTGCTTTGTCGTCAATAGTTGCGTTTTTTTCATAGACATAACTAATTATGAAAGTATCGGGTTTATACTAATTTTATGAAGTATATATACATCCACTTTTATACCAACTTTTATGACGAAATCTTGAAAATTAACCGCGATGTATGCCTTGACATGACGACGAAAAAAAAATTCTCTTCATTGTCCCATCGATATCTTTATGAAAGGTTATCTGTAAAGTAAAAGTCAACAATTTATCGATATCTATACACATGTAGCTATCGTAATGCGTAGCCGTATTTTTATTTTGTTTTTTTTTTTACAAAATGTCGACAGTTTGGACATTTTTTTCTATTTGCAAGGCCTTTTTTCTATATTCAAGCAGTCTAAAAATAATAAGTATTAAATGTTAAAAACGCGGATACGTACAACCTTAGAAACGGCGATTACAAAAATGTTTTTAAAAAATTGAACATGGGTTGATAAGTTTTTAAGTATTCGCTCGGACAAGGTCGAAAAAACTAGTTTCGAGAAAAACGAGTTCAAAGTTTTCGTTCCGTGTTACGTGATATAAAGTTATGTTTTTTCTATAATATTGATACTTACATTGAAGTATCTAGTCGCGGGCGATATGACGGTTCTTCATCTTCATGATAGCTCACAAAATAATGAGAGCCTGTACTTTATCTATTGTAAATGATTCCACACCTGTAAGGACTGAGAGCACTAACCGATCGCGCTACCTGTTTCTCACTAAAGTGACTATAACTCCGTCATTTTTCGAACTTGTGAATGTTGCCAACATATTTTCCAATACATGTACTTTCAAGAATAAAAAATAAAAAAATTCCTTCACATTTTGCTTGGGGGATGTGGGAAAGCTACTGTGCAAGTTCTTGCACAGTGACCTTCCCCCTTAACTGACATTGCGTATAGAAAGCTGCGAGCTGTCCACGGTAAAATTGCACGCGAGATTTAAATAAAAAACTTGAACATGCAAAAATTTAGCTGTTACTGGCAGTTGTTGAAATCGTGACGTAACGCAAACCTTGACCCCCCCCCCCCCCCCCATGTACGTAGATCGTAACGCCTGGCAGACCCCCCCCCCCCCAATTGCGTTACGTGATTTGCGTACGGCCCCCATAGAATTACACGGTCGAGCAACGCATAGAAATTGTTATTTGCTGCATTGTTACTGCATCGTTATTGCAGCCGTTTTATGTTTTCAAGAAGTGCAGCCATGTTATCTCGCGCCGCGGCGATGTGAATTGGCCACCAAAGTCGTGTGATTTGACGCCATTGGACTTCTTTCTTTGGGGAAAAATGAAGGGGTCTTCTCACTTTAGACGCCAAAAAAGGCTATTTTCATGCATTTTTTTATAGGTTTGTATTATAGATATTGATATAAAAGTTGTTACACTTAAGAAAAACACTATCGAAATACATTAAAAAATATATATTTATTCAAGTCACTATTCATAGACGAAAATGGTAGTATCAATAATTTGCTTAAAAAATGGTATGTCTACAGCACATATCATACGGTTTTTGATATATGCAAAAATAATAAAATGGCGGACATTTTTCGAAAAAACCCAAAAAAACTTTTACTTCACCGTTTGGGGCGAAAAAATGAGTAAATATCGAAATTTAAAAAAATCCTTTATATGCGTTATAGTTATATTTGTGAAGAATATGTGGTTAAAATTTCATAAGGATCGGTTCAGTAGTTTCGAATATTTTATCAACAAGCCGTCGAAAAACGTTTCGAGAAAAAAAACGCGTTTAAAGTTTCTTTGGGTTACATAAATACATTATAAAACTTTTAAAATGTATTTCGAAAGTGTATGTATTGAGTGTAACTTTTACATCAATATCTATAATATAAACCTATCAAAAAAATTCATGAAAGTAGCCTTTTTTACCGTATAAAGTGAGAAGACCCCTCAATCCGCAATTAAGCCAAAATTTTGTTGAAAATTTCGTCAAAAGAGTAAACGTTTGCAAACAGACGCGGCCATTTATCTAATATTGTGGGTGACAGATGACCTCCATGTTTGTACCTTATATTAAAATAAAAATATTCGTAGTGTAGGCTGGCACGTTTTTGAGAAAATCGGTTAGTGTGACTTCATTTTATACCCTATCTGTTTGGTGATGGGCTTTAATTATAGCTAGATTATCTGGATATAATAATAGCATTATTGATTTTGCTTCTAATAAGCCCTTAACTCAGGTAGACGTTATTTATAAACCCTCGGAAAACGTTTCATTTGGCCCTGTTTCGGGGTCAATCGAAACAGTGCCCGGGGTTAGTTGAAGTAGGTGTTTTCAGCTGATTGAACTAATGTTTCTACTAAACCCAGGTACTGTCAGTGATGTGTATGAAGTGATAAAGTATGTTTGTTGTGAATAAAATATACTTTTAACCATAATAATCCGTTTTGTTGCCTTTCATACCAGGTTGAGTATCACCGAAGGTATTTTTGGTTTTTTCCTTAGGTACACGCTTTTCGCGTTTGTTACCTATTCTTTCCCATCATTATGGCCGTTCTTTCCTCTACTGTTTACTCCTTTTTGTCTCCATCTTTCTCCCTGTTCCCCCCTGTTGCGGCCGCAGCCGACTTCCCCCTCTGTATTATATTCATCATGACATTTCTGTCATGGGTATAGGGAAACTGCGGAAAACCTATACCAATACAGCCGGTCATCGGTTCGCCCCCCAGTCGTGGAACTAGTCTTATTTCGCCGCGAAATGCCGAAGAAAAACATTTCACGACGAAATGTACGCGACTGGGATTCGAACCCGTGACCTCCCGTCCGCTGGTTTAGTGGCGAGCACGCTAACCACTAGACCATCGCACCAGTTATCACCGAAGGTATATTAAGGTTCTTTAAGGGGCTAAACCAGTGTGAACGCTGAAAATTTAGGTAATTTTCGGGATTTTTTTGGAAGAAAAGTACTCAATTAAATGTTTCGGAAAATTAAGAATATATTTGGCTATACTTCACCTATATTATATAATTTTTTCATAGAAAAACATTGAGATCCAAGCGACTTATGCGCTGCCTTCCGAGGCGCCAAAAAAAGTTTCTCCACTGCTGACATGATTCCGGCCGAATGAGTAGCTGAAACCGAATAAGGAAAAAAATGTCGTTAAACTGGAAAGTATTTCCTGTACAATGACGTAGGATTTTCGAAAAACATCAAAATCTAAAAAAATGGCGTAGTTTTGAAAAAGTCTGTTTTTTTGCCTATAAAATGGTCGTTTTTAAAAATGCCAAATCGTCAATTTTCATCCAATCAAAAATCCTACGTAATTGTAGAGTAAATATATTCAAGAGTACTCAGTTAAAATTTCAAGTCAATCGAATAATTGCTCTTTGAGTTACAATGTCAGCAGATTTGAAAAGTCTCATTTCGAGAAAAACGCGTTTAAAGAATTAACTATTGATTTTTGCAAGATAAAATGATATTGATATAAATGATATAACTGGTAATGATATTCTTGAAAGTGTAAACTGTCAAAAAGGCAAAGAAACGATTTTTTGAAAATGTCACACTGGTATAGCCCCTTAATATTATTTTACTTTGCGGACGATTTCTTGGCATCTAAAAAAAACAAGATTTAGAAAACCTGCTTGCGTATGAAATGTTTGTTCAGGGCCAATAGAAACGGGTTTCAATTGACCCCGAACCGTTTGTTTCAACTGCCCCCACACCCTCGCTTCAAATAATTTATCAAACAGCAAAAACCTAAATGTTGTAGGTAGGTACCGACCACAATAAACTCAACTAGGGTATTCGTAGTAATGATGATTGCAAACAACGCTGAAGAAGGAACAACCCGTGAAAAACGACCCAACCGACCCAACCTCGAGCCAGCGTCACGCCAATCACATTCTACGATTGGCCGATGAACGGCGGCACTACCGGCTCAGTGTTGCGCCACGGTAGGAGTGATCTCTTCGGCCCAACGCTGGCATGTACGGTTGGCCAATTGTAGGCTTACCGGAAATCCTAACAGTTGGCCGGGTATTGGCCCAACATTGGGCCCGTGAAAAACTACGCAACCGACCCAACCTCGAGCCAGTGTCACGCCAATCACATTCTACGATTGGCCGATGAACGGCAGCACTACCGGCTTAGTGTTGCGCCACGGTAGGAGTGATCTCTTCGGCCCAACGCTGGCATGTACGGTTGGCCAATAGTAGGCCTACCGGAAATCCTAACAGTTGGCCGGGTATTGGCCCAACATTGGGCTGAAGAGATTACCATCATTGGCTGACGGTTGGCGTGATCACCGGCCCATAGTAGGGCTAAGGTCGGCTTCATATTTTTGACGCAATATTCGGGCTAGTGTTGGCCCAGTGTAGGGCTGTCAAAACAACCCGATGCTTAGCCAAAAATCGATCAGATTCACCAGTTTCTGTGCGCGATGATTGCTCATCGAAAGAATTATTAGATTCACTAATATCGTTATGCACAATCACTAGTTCGTGGAATGTTTCCAAATTTGTTTCACTATCTACTTGTCTTTTTGTTTCGTTGCCTCTGATCCTAACCTGCTGTAAAGAGTCTTCTAATTTTTGTCGTCGTTTCAACACTCGACGTTTCTTAATACCATCATAATAACTCGGCATTTTTTTAATACACCACAAAACTTTAGTATGAATCAATCTTATTTTTGAAAAAGTGAATTTCAGATAACAGTAATTATGAGTTTTTATGATCACAGGACGTAGAAAATTGCATGCAGCGATAATAAAAAAATATATAATAATAATATACGTAAAAAAGCATTCTTGTACATATGTATGGACTATACCGTTCGAAGCCAGTGTTGGGCCAGGATTGGCAATTCGTCAGTTTGCCATGCTAAAAATAAGCATTGGCAAAACCACGGTCAGACGATTGGCTCAGACTCAGGGCCTGCGCTCGCCCCGACGATTGGCCGACGGTCATTAATTAGTACTGGCCCAGCGTTGGCTCTTCGATGGTGTGCCGAGCTTCAATTCGAGACTGGCAAACCCATGATCAACCGATTGGCCCATGTTCGGGGCCAACACTGGGACCCGATAGTTGGCTGACAGTTGGTAATCGATATTTGGCCCAAGGTTGGGTGTTCGTTGGTTTGCCATGCTTCAAATGAGCACTGGCAGAATCATGGCCAAATCATTGGCCCGTATACAGGACCAACACTGGGTATTAGTGGTTGGTGCTGAACATCGTACCAAGCGTCGGCCGCATCTTAAGCGCCGGCAAATTTTTCACGGGATACTGATTATTTAAAAAACTTACTTTTTATGTCGAAAAAGCGATGCACCCACGTCAAAATGTCTTCGAGTAATTCAACTTGTTTCATGTGACCCGTGTTTCTATCGACCTCAGCCTACCCTACTTGTCGAATAAATAATACGCTTTATTGATAAATTGAAATGCCAGGTTATTTCGAGACACCCTATACGTATGAACGAAGAGTGAGTCGAGATTTTTCACAAAATACACTCGACGGAACTCGGGCGCCTCGTAATGATAAAACGTACGCAATTCTTCTGCATTCCCCAAAACCCGTCCTTCTTTCCTCATTTCTCGCCAAAGAACGGAACAAAGGGAAAGAGAAAAAAGGGCCCGGAAAGGCGCACTTTTTGCATACACTTGTACCACCTCATCCGGCTACACAGTCGTACATTCGAAAGAACCGCAAACAGACTGTCAGATGAAAATCCAACGGCGAGGGGCCAAAGTACACCTGGGAACGTAACGAGAAAAAAAAATATCCGTGTATTTCATTCTTTCGTATTTGTGCTTTCGCATGCATGCATTATAGGTTTTTTTTTCACGTGTGCTCACGCTTTATAATGAAAGTTCTCCGATGAGTGGTAATTCAAGTTAATATTATTTTCGAAACGATTTTTTACTTTTTCTCGTACCACTTTGGATCGAGCGGCAAGGGAAGACAAAAAATGTGAAACGAGAGGGATAAAGTGGTAGGTAGCGGAGGAAAAAATTGATAACGGGAAAATTGTCAGGAGGTTCGTAAATTTATCAAAACATTTTATGGTCGGCTTTATGTGCGCGGGCGACGTAATGAATTTTCGAAGTGATAAAGTTGACGATATAGTGTGTGTATGTATATATATATATATATATATATATATGTATATGTGGGAAAAAGTGTACCGGATTCACGTGGAATACCTCATATATATATGTATATATATATATATATATATATATATATATACATATATATATGAGGTATTCCACGTGAATCCGGTACACTTTTTCCCTGACCCCCGCCAATTCGATTTTTTTTAAATCTGATTCCATTGACCCTAAAAGTCACCCCGAATTAACGTTTAAAAAAACCAAAAACATGACTGCTGATTGTTCAAGGTCCATGACTGTGATTTGGTTATTCGACAATGGTCAAAAAAAATCATTGTGAGTATCAAAATATTTAAGTATCCGCCCGAAGTAAGGGGTTCTTGAATTTTTTCGGATGTTTTTTAACGTTAATCGCTCAGAAAGCACAGAAAAAATCATACTTCCACTGCGGCTGATAGCTTGAAAATTATTACATATAATCACGCATATTTGGGAATTTTTTTCGATTTTTTAATAGCGGCGTTTTTTTTCGGTGAAATTTTTTTTTTCACCAAGGGTTCTTTCGAAAAATGTAAAAAAAAATCACGGTGTCTTTTAGAGTCAATGGAATCAGATAAAAAAAATGAATCGAATTGGCGGGGGTCAGGGAAAAAGTCCACCGGTTTCACGTGGAATACCTCATATATATACAGGGTGAGGCACGTAAAGTGTTACAGAGCAATACCACTCAAACTGTTGATCATATCCAAAAATGTTTCAGACAAAAGTTTCAGTGTTCGAGAAGGCCGTCATACTGGACCACCCTATTTTTTTTATCGGTGGAGGCGCCGAAGCTACGTCAAGGTCAATTCCACTGTTTTAAATGAAATCGTACATTTCTTTTCAACCATCTTGCGGAGCACCTCAAGCCGCATAAAAAACATCGGGGGTCAAAGTCATTCAAGGTCATTCAAGGTCAGTATCGATGATACAAATCTAAATATCTCGGAACACTACCAAATATTTGATAGTGATCCGAGATATTTGGATTTGTATTTCATTTTAATAGGTGACCTTGAATGACCTTGAGAAACTTTGACCGCCTAATGTTTTTATGCCGCTTGAGGTGGCTCACAAGATGGTTGAAGAAAATGTACCATTCCATTTGAAAAAGTGAAGGTGAGCTTCACTGAGCGTCAGCGCCTCCACCGAAATAAAAAAAACTTGGTCGCATTTGATGGCCCCCTTCACACCGTACAACTTTTTTCTGGAACATTTTTATGTGACGTCGATAATTACCGAGTTATTTCGGGTGGCAGAGACAAGAAGGACACCCTGTATATATATAGTATATGCCTGACACTTTCGAAAAGCCATCGAGTTTCGTATTACGGGAGCGTATGAACGTACTGTGGGGGGGGGGGGGGGGGGGCAAATATTCGCTGCGCCAGAAAGGCAATAGAGAGAGAGAGCGGCTAGGCACGGATGCGACTGAGGAAGAAAAAGGATGCAATTTTTCGCGCCATAAACGCGCCGGATATGCTTTTTTGTATGCCTACGATGGTGTTATAAACTTTCAATGGACTGCAAGCTCCCAATGCGCTTCTATTCTGCCCCCCCCCCAGCCCGAAAACAAACAAGAATAAAACGGTCGTGTACCTCGCTGGGACATGTATCATACGTTACGAGGAGATGCGGTGCCGGCTTTCCTTTTATTATAGGGCTGTAATTGCTTTCGCTGCTTCGTCGCACATTCAATATACACCCTGTACGATACCGCAAATCCTTCTACAATATTTTGCCTGAACTATAAATAGAGAGCCGTTTTTTAGTTTTTAACATGAACACACGCATTTTTTATAGATCCAAACTGTGGTGAACATAACTTCATCGGGATAAAACAAAATTAATTCGTTGTTGAGTTAATGAAGCTTAAACGTGAAAAGCAAATTTTCCGTGTAAATAACCCATGTAGAGGTTGCCATGAGTTGCCCAATGTTACGATCAGACCAAGCATAATACCCGGGAAGGCAGAATGCTTCGAAGACAACAACATATTCATATTTTGGAAGCTTCTACATCGGCAGAAGACCCATTGTATAGGCCAGGAATTGATGATCCAATGTAATTTTTTAATTAGTATTTCTATACTTAAATCAAGAGTAAAATTGGAAAACTCTTTCAGAAATTTTCAAAAAATGTATTACTCAAAAACTATGGACTTTAGCAAAATTTTAAACAGAATACTTTCGTTTTAAAATTGACCAAAATATTAAAAAATAATAATTCATCCCGAAAAACTTTGAATTTTTGAATAATTGTTTCAACAATTGGCTATAAGCAATCGACTTTTCGGAAAAAATTGTGATATTTGGTATCCAAATCGAGAAACTTTAATCGCGTTTTTCTCGAAACTAAGTATGTTTTTCAAGTCGGTGACCAGTATAATTCAAAAACTACTCGAGGGATTTTGATAAAATTTGGTGTGCTTATTGATAGCATTAAAAACTAGTCCTCAATGGAAGGATTTTCATTTGTGTTGAAAATTTCTATTCTTTTAACAATAAACGAGCGATTTTTTGGTCGAAAATCGAAAGTTATCTGTCGGAAGCCGCCATTTTGTTAATTAAAAAAAAAATCTTCGAATAAGGACTAGATTTATTATGAAACCAATGATTTATTTTGGTTTTTTGATTTCAGATGATCCAGTAAAATATTATGCTGGTCAGCGCGCGCTCGTTCTACCTTAAGGTGTCTTCTCACTTTAGACGCTAAAAACGGCTATTTTCATGAATTGTTTATAGGTTTATATTATACATATTGATATAAAAGTTGTTTCACTCAATAAATAAACTTTCGAAATACATTTAAAAAAATAGTTTGATTCATTTGAGTCTCTATTTATAGACGAAAATGATAGTTAAAAAAATGTCCAAAAAAATTGTATGTTTGCGCTGTTGATGAAATCTCGGAGATGGATCATCTGAAACAAGAAATCAAACGGTTTTAGATTCAGCATGTTAATGGCTATAGCGCATATCATACGATTTTTCATATATGACAAAATAACGAAATGGCAGACATTTTTCGAAAAAACAAAAAAAAACGTGTTCATCCATTTTTGGCAAAAAATATCAATTATCAAAATTTTAAGAATGCCTTTATATGCGCTATAGCTATAGTTGTAAAGAATATGTGGTTAAAATTTCATAAGGATCGGTTCAGTAGTTTCGAAGATTTTACCAACGAACCGTCGATAAACGTTGTTTCGAGAAAAACGCGTTTAACGTTTGCAACGAGCAGATGAACGTGCTCAGGTAGTAAAGTAAAGGTCACACAAAAATACAGTTAGACTCCTCCGATCGACATAAAATTTTAGTATGATACTTTTGGATACGTATACTTTCGAAAAATGCAATAAACAAAAATCGATTTTTTGAAAATTGTAAAGTGAGAAGACGCCTGCATTCTGCATAAGATCTTTTTTCATAAAGTTGCCTTAACATTTAAAGTTAAAAAGAAGATTTTTCTAGATAAAACAAATAACAAAGAGTATTTTTTTTATCGGGAAAAAAAGTCATCATTTGTAAAAGTGGCATGCGAAAAACCAAAAGCAGATAATTTTTGTTTCAAAAACCGTGGGACTTTTGCTAAACTGGAATTCCAGCATATAGTTGGACATGATCCTACCTATCGACAGTTGCAGGATTATCGATTCATAATTGCATACGATAAAGAGCTTTGAGGCAGTAGTCTGGTCTAGAAATTTGACAAAATCGATTTTTTTTCTTCATTTTATTATTCCTTGGACCTTGCTTAATACGCTCGTGAAATCCGTTTATTGATATTCCAAAAATTAGCAGAGTAATAGAAATTATAAGCAAGCCGCGCGCAAACCTCATCTAACGGTATCAAAACTTTGAACGCGTTTATCTCAGAACTATGTTTTTCAAATCGGCGCCCACGATATCTCGATAACTAATTGACCGATCGAGCTCAAATTTTGCACATACCTTCGGTAGCCTCTTTCTGAGGGCTGGTAGCAGAATTGAGCCGAACAATAAATTTTCCCACATTTTAGAACTCGTAGAATACCCGAAAATGTATGAAATATCGTTAATCAAAGTTTAACAGGCCGCCATTTTGTAACAAAATTTTTTTAAGTACCAATTCCGCTACCAGTGCTTAGAATACTCATACAGATTGAGAATATATATATATATTTTTTTCCAGATGCATACAACATCACCCAGAGCGGGCGCCGATTGAGGCGGTTTTCGGCGGACCATGTTGTAAAAAAATAAAAAACTACATGAAAATATTTAATATAATTTTTTTTTAATGTAGATACATTCTCAAAGGAACAATAAATACATATGTAAAATTTCATCAAGACAACTTCAACGGTTTAAAAGTTATTCCAACCCAAAAATGACGTGAAAAATCTCGCTCTAGACCAGGCTACTGCCTTGATTTTGAATGATTTTTTCCCCACCTATTGCTTGAAACGCGAAGAGTTGAAACTTTTTTCGCAACACCCTCGTTATATATATATACATTTTTTCGTGATTTTTTTCTGGGAAAACGTGTGTAGGTTTTTAAATATTCGTTTTTATTACATTAAAGAGTACGGTTTTTAGTATCTTTTACAATTCTTCCATCGAAAAATATTGATAAATGTGGTAGGTACAATGGTTTGTGCAGACCGCTGTTTTCAAAACGTCCTTCCCGTTCACCGCTGCTGTTCGAGAACAAATAATCCGAGATAACAAATTGAAACGCATTTAGTCTTTGCCTGAAATTATCTCGAGCTTGGACGAAGGATTTAATAAAATATTGATTTCCGGAAAAACGGCCACAGTCGGAAGTGAAAGTATCGACTTTTGGTGAAAAAAACGATCTATTTTCATTGATAAAAAAAAAACTATGCATCGAAAAAAAAATCTTTCGTTGGAGAACTGCTTTTTGATATATAAAAGAAGCTTGTAAAACTTGAAGTTGATCGCTGCAGTGATTTTTAAGATATCGTGGTCAACGTGGATTTTTAAATAGTCATTTTGAGAAAAACGCGTTTAACGTTTACAACGCCCTCAATTTTTAACGGATTGACTTGAATTTTTCATAGAATATATTTAAAATGTTATATTTTGAGAATCTGTCGAAAAATCTATATTTAAAAAAATGTCAACTAGGTGTAACCCCATCAAGAAACGATTTGGCATCTTAACGTTCCCATTTATATTTATATATGCATATATACTGTGGACCATCCAGCGGCCCGACCAAAAAAAATAATGCGATATCTAAAAATAGCGAGGTAATGGGAAACGTTGTATATTTTATACGCCAATCAATTTATTTCAAATTATCGTGCAAATCCCTTCAAAATGAAAAAAAAAAGTATGAGTGCGCAGTCGACCGACGAACCGCGTTAGGCGTAATGGGCAAATATATTGATTTTCTAATCGTTATACGTAGGTATATAAAAGTTATATTTTGAGAATGCGTCGAAAACCAAAAATCGATATTTTCAAAAATTCTACTAAGTATAAGCCCATAAGGAGATTTGGCAGATTCTCCACGGCTTAAGGGGCGGGGGGGTACCTTTAGGCGAGGAAAAGATGGCTGATTTCCATGATTTTTTTTTTAGGAAAGATTCCTCCAGCATTTTTGAGACTAAAGGTATGTTTTATTCCTACCTTTGGCTGTTACATGGTATATATTTTTTTTATCAATCGTTGAAAATGGGGGAGGTAAGTCACCGTCTTCTAAGCTACATTCTCAAAACTGGCGTGTCACGTATAGCTAAAAAACTAATCGACCGATTCTAATGAAATTAGGTATGAATCTTTATAACCTCGTTGCCTAAAACATGACCCTAAATGTTTTTGAAAATAAAAACAAAAGTCTTTTTTATTGCAAAATATAGCCATTTTTATCGGAAAATTCAATCTTTTCCTTTCAAGGCGTACCATTCCATCGATTTTCAACATTTCTCACATTTTCTTGGTTCATATTCTGCGTATGACAACATCGGCCGCAACCCGTTTAGAAGACCGTGCCACACTGAGAAAAAAAATCATTGGTGTTATTGAATGAAATTTCGTTGATTCAATTGTAAAATTGTTGGTGTAAATAATCGGATTTATTAGTCCAAACAAAACGCTATTGACTTTAATAATTTTAAAAAATTTAATAATTGAATTTAATAATAAATAATAATCAATTCAATATATTATTGAAACTATCTTAAAAATTATCTCGAACAAATTGTACAGTTTTGAATGCATTTTCTGCAACGAACAAAAAAAGCGTTTCAATTCATGACATGAATATTGTTGATTCGAGTACACAAGAAAAATTGTATTTCGCTCGTTTGATTCAGATAAAATTTCTATTGAGTAAATATGTTATTTTATGTTTTTCATCATATCCGATATTGATTTTCAAGTACATTATTCGTTAAAATATTAATATTTTATTTTTATTGAAAAATATTAAGCAAATGTGTGAATTGGTTAAAAAATTTTGCGAAAATAAAATTTGTTTCTTGCACATTTGGTTAAAAAAATTCAAACAAATCATGGCCGAGCGCCACCGAAATTATAGGTGTGAGGAAACCCGTAGTTCTCGGAGTAACCGCTAGAAGCCGCACCCGCGCTCGTTTCTCGTAAGCGTAGCGCGAACCGAAAATCTACTTAAACGACGGAGAAACTCTAAAGAGTATCGCTTCTTGGTATGTGGCTAAGATCAAAGTGTGGTATCTGTTCTTATCAGTTGAATATCTGATATTCTCTCCATGGATATTCCATTGGATATCTAATATTCTCTCTACTATTATTGTGGATGATTATTCTAATGCTCACTTTTTATTTAAGATTTAAAACAAATTGAAAAACTTACGTCTCATGGCGTCAACGTCTCATTCGTTTCGATGTAGTGAAGAAATAATTCATTCCATTGATTATATTTTCGTATATTCAGAGAACAGAAGAGACTTTCAAATAAAATAATATTCTATTTGAATCAATCACACTTTCCAACATTTTATAGTATTGTAACAATGTCATATATCGGTGGCACTCCGCGATCAGACATTTATTTGAATCAACCAATATATTTTTTTTATTCAATTTTTTTTTTCTCAGCGCATGCCTCTGCCAGTTTGAAACATTATCGGGGTCATCCCATGTGCCAACTATTTTTCTTCACTTTTTTTGGGATTTTATTTTTTTGAACCATTAAAGCACACTATCTTTGGATTTTTACCACACATTTATTAACATTTTTACAGTCCCTCAGAATATTATCAAACAAAAATAACGAGTTGAATCGACTTTACACCGTTCGGAAGACACTCATGTGTAAAAAAAAGTTGATTGACGGCTGCCATGATTCCACAGGTGTCGCTAATCTAAAATAAAAAAATCAAACGACATGTTAATTTGTAGACCTGAGATTATCGCCGGAACTAGAACAAAGTAACAATATCGAAAATTAAATTTTTGGCACGGTTTTGAAAGTTAAGTTCCAAGCTTCGTCACTTTTTTCGACTTTTTCAGCTTAAAAAAACTATGGCAGAGATCAGAAATATTCTAGTTCGGGTGAAAACTATAGATGTGCTGACTATACCATAAAAGTTTGAGCAAAATCCGTTCAATAGTTTTGGAGATATCACGGAAGCCAATTTAAAAAATACAGTTGTGAGAAAAACGCGTTCGAAAGTTCAAGTACGATTTACACAAAGAAAATGTTGACTCACCATTAGTCTGCTATGCCGGATACATATAACACGCACACATTTTTGGCAATTTGGGCAAATCTTTAAAGAAAATTTTTTGGACTTGTCATATGGGATGACAGCCTTAATTTGATAAAAGTACCATGTACCAGCCACAAGTAGTAATAAAACATACCCTAAGTCTCAAAATTTGTAAAAAAATCCCTCTTCTTAAAAAAAATCATGGAAATCAGTCATTTTTTCCTCGTTCAAAGGTATCTCCCCCTTTAAGGTTCTCATATATATATATATATATATATATATGTACAGGGTGAGGCACATAAAGTGTTACAGAGCAATAGCACTCAAACTATTGGTCATATCCAAAAATGTTTTAGACAAAAGTTTCAGTGTTCGAGAAGGCCGTCATACTGGACCACCCTATTTTTTCATCGGTGGAGGCGCTGAAGCTACGTCAAGGTCAAATCCACTTTTTTAAATGGAATGGTACATTCTTTTCAACCATCTTGTGGAGCACCTCAAGCCGCATAAAAAACATTAGTGGGTCAAAGTCGTTCAAGGTCATTCAAGGTCACCTATTAAAATGAAATACAAATCTCTATATCTCGGATCACTACCAAATATTTGGTAGTGATCCGAGATATTCAGATTTGTATCATCAATACTGACCTTGAATGACATTTTTGGATATGATCAATAGTTTAAGTGCTATTGCTCTGTAACACTTTATGTGCCTCGTCCTGTATATACAGGGTGTTCCCCTTATCTCTGCCACCCGAAATAACACGGTAATTATCGACGTCACAAAAAAATGTTCCAGACAAAAGTTGTACGGTGTGGAGGGGGCCGTCAAATGCGACCAATTTTTTTTCATTTCGGTGGTGGCGCTGACGCACAGTGAAGGTCACCTCCACTTTTTTAAATGGAATGGTACACTTTTTTCAACTATCTTGTGGAGCACCTCAAGCCGCATAAAAAACATTAAAGGGTCAAAGTCGTGCAAAGTCGTTCAAGGTCACCTTTTAAAATGAAATACAAATCTAAACATCGCGGATCACTACCAAATACTTGGTAGTGATCCGCGATATTTAGATTTGTGTAATCGATACTGACCTTGAATGACCTCGAACAACTTTGACCCCCTAACGTTTTTTATGCGGCTTGAGGTGCTCCACAGGATGGTTGAAAGACATGTACCATTCCATTAAAAAAAGTGGAGATGACCTTCACTGTGCGTCAGCGCCTCCAGCGAAATAAAAAAAAATTGGTCGCATTTGATGGCCCCCTACACACCGTACAACTTTTGTCTGGAACATTTTTTTGTGACGTCGACAATTACCGAGTTGTTTCGGGTGGCAGAGATAAGAAGGACACCCGGTGTATATATATATATATATATATATATATATATATATGTGTGTGTGTGTGTGTGTGTGTGTGTGTGTGTGTGTGTGTGTGTGTGTGTGTGTGTGTGTGTGTGTGTGTGTGTGTGTGTGTGTGTGTGTGTGTGTGTGTGTGTGTGTGTGTGTGTGTGTGTGTGCGTGTGCGTGTGCGTGTGCGTATGCGCGTGCGTGCGTGCGTGCGTGCGTGTGTGTGTGTGTGTTCATGTGTGTGTGTGCATATATACTATGCAAAGTAGGGTGGTCCTTATTTGGGGTGTTTTTGAATTTTCCTGCGGACAAGGCGGAAAAGATGTTCAAATAAATAAATAAAAAAGTACGCTAAAGCTGGAGCCTGTAGGCCAACTCAAAGTACTCCCGCCAATGCCGGGAATTTTCCCATTAAGGCAGTAGTCTGCTTTAGAACCCGAAAAAAGCGTTTTTTCAAGCAATTTTTTTTAAAGGGAAGGAAATGATTGCGATAAACGAAATTTTGAGACGATAGTGTATTATATTCAAGCTTTAAAAACAATTTTTATTATTAAAAAATATTGAAATTTTTCAAAGTTGTAACGATTTTTCTGGGGCGCCTGGAGTCTGCACTTGTGAATCGGTGCCGGTGATGGAGGTCGTGCGATGCATCTGAAACAGTCAAACCAAATTTTTTAAAAGTTTTTATAAGTTCCTTTTCTATATGAACTAAAAAAAACCGACGAAATGATGAAATTCCAAATTTTTTCGAAGCTTGAAAAAAAAATTCACTTGTTTGAAAAAAAAAAATTCACTTCAAGTTGCAAAACAAGTAATTTAAGGGGGGATTGTCTTTTTTTACGCAAAATTTACCGCTTTTTGGGAACTTTTTTGTGAAGAAAGTATACAACGGAAAACTTGTGAAACTTGGCATATAGTTTTATTGATCTGTTTACTACATACAAACATTTTTTTTAATAATTTCATCAAAAAATCCGCCTCCCACCCCCCTCGACGCGCGATGGTCGTTTTTTGATGGTGTGCACGATTACAGCCTTCACGTTCATCCTGCAACAAAAACCCAAAAAGCATTTTACTTTAGACACATATAGCTATCGTTCGATGAAGGGAAAAAAAATTGACGATTTGGTGACGTTTTGAACTTGAAGTATCGATTTTTCGAAAAAAATTGATCGATTTTTTGTTATAAATAAAAAACTATTAAACGTATTGCTTTTTTGCTTCATCAAACGATAAAAGGATGTCAGCTGAGCATTCTGTCCAAATTTGAAGGCAATCGGTTGAATAGTTTTTGAGAAATCGTGCACACCATCAAAAAAGAACCATCGCGCGTCGAGGGGGGTGGAAGGCGGATTTTTTGATGAAATTGTTTAAAAAATTTTTTGTATGCAGTAAACAGATCAATAAAACTATATGCCAAGTTTCGCAAGTTTTCCGTTGTATACTTTCTTCACAAACAAATTCCCAAAAAGCGGTAAATTTTGCGAAAAAAAAACAATCCCCCCTTAAATAGTACTTTTGTCCAACTTTTTTAGTTCAAATAGAAGATAATTTAATACTGAAGCTAGATCACTTTGATTTTTTTCGATCGGACATATATTGTTTTTGCTATCGCCGGCACCGTTTTCTAAAACTTGTGAAAATGAAAACTCGAGAAAACGGGCTTGAAAGTTTTCGTTCCAAAAAAATATAAGTTTTTGGATACTTACACTAATTAGATGTTAATCAGCTATCCCCGGGCCATACAATAATCCTTCCTCTTCTTCAAATGGATTTTTCGAACCCTGTAAAGCAGACTACTGCCTTAAATTTCAATGGAAACTCGGACCTACTACACTTTTTTTTGCCTCCACCTAAAGAGTATTTTGAAAAATCTGAAACTTGGTATATGTCTTTCTTATAGTCATAGGTATTCTGCAAAAAAATTGGGCGATTTGCAACGATGACGTTTTCAAAGAACCAGCGCGTCAAAGTTGCGTCTTGAAGTAGAAAATCATCATTTAACGAAATAAATGGATAATTTATATTACTCTGCTCATTTTTGAAATATCAATAAACGGTTTTGACAAGCGTATTAAGAAAGGTCTGAGGAGTAATAAAATGAAAAAAAAATCGATTTTGTCAAATTTCTAGACCAGAATATTGCCTCAAGCGATTACATTTTGGGCGTCGATCGGCGCAAAACGTCGGAAGGAATGATGGTATGCTCGAGTAAATTTCGGATACTCGGCTCTTCATGACACCTTTTTGAACACGACAATTCTTGTCTGTTTTGTACCTTTCTCCCTCTTTCCCTCTCTCTCTCTCTCTCTCTCTCTCTCTCTCTCTCTCTCTCTCTGTCTGCCTCTTTCGCACTCGCAAGAGTTTTACGAGGTAACGTTCTTTTCGTGAAAATTATAAGTAGAAGCGGGATCAGTGAGGCAGCGAAGCCTTGCGCCGGCGAAATTATTTACGCCTCCGCAACTTTTCGTTCCGTCATGGTCTCTCTCTCTCTCTCTCTATGGTTCTCTCTTTCTCTCTGTCTCTTTCTCTACCCTCCATCGTTTTTAGTCGCTCGCGTCTATCATGTCACCGTGTACAACGTGTAGTGTTCTCGTACACGATCCTTTAACAACGCAAGGTTCTCTCGCGAGTGAAAATCGCCCCGGCTCGCCCTTCTTTGCATGTCAAGCACGAGAGAATTCACATACATATGCCGCGGCTATATTCTTCAAACACTCGCCTCACCTATATCCGCCACATCCAATTCAACGCGTACAAGCTTCGCGCGAAGATAACTCTTTCGGAATAAAAAAAAAGAGAATAGAAGCAAAAAAATACCACCCGGGTAGTACAAAAGCGAAAAAAGGGAATTTTCACACGGTCTACTGGCCTTTCTCCAGCCACGTATGGAGGGGAAAGAATTGATAAAACAAGAAATGCCAGTTGAAAGATGTCTCTTTCGTGGAATGTATAACAAGCATGTCGCAGTTTCGAGCGAACGACAGAGCGAAAGGAAAAGAGGGACAGCGAGAGATAGAGAAAGAAGGAGAGTGGAAGGAAGGCAGTGCATGAGCAGGTAGAGAAATGCGAGCTTGCTGCCTGCGGGCGGAAGGGAACAATTCCTTACGAACGTACCTAATAGCGAAAAGTCCCTGTTTCTCTCTAATAGGAGGAAAACTGGGTAGAGCACAGAGTTGGGCGTAATTCTATTTATAAATACGAATACGAACTTATTCACATCGTGATTTTCATGTGAATATACACACGAATTTATTCATCCGATGTAGAGGTTGCCATAAGTTGCCCAAGTTACGATTAGGCCAATATTGGGAACATCGTATAAGCCAACAAAAGAGAAATAATATTGGCCCATTACTGTTCTGCTCTAAACTGAAAACTGGCTCAATATCGGCCCATCCCTAAAGCCTGTCCTGGCCCATCTTTAAAAACTAATAAACAGCCGTGATAGTTAAACTAAATTTGCCAATTTAAAAACTGGGGATACTAAAATACTGACAATTCCATTGGCCCAATATTGTTTCGTTATAAATTGAAAACCGGCACAATATCGGCCCATCGTTTAAAACCAATAAATAGCCGTGATGGTTGAACTATATTTGACAATTTAAAAACTGGTAATGCCAAAATACAAGCCATTACATTGGCCCATTATTGTCCCGTTATAAATTGAGAACCGGCACAATATCGGCCCATTACTAAAGATGATCCTGGCCCATCTTTCAAAACCAATAAACAGCAGTAATAGTTCAACTAAATTTGCCAATCCTAAAGCTGGCAATCCTAAAATACTGGCTATTACATTGGCTCATTATTGTCTCGTTCTAAATTGAAAACCGACACAATATCGGCCCATAGTTAAAACCTATCATGGCCCATCTTTTAAATTCATTAAACAGTCATGATAGATAAACAATATTTGCCAATTTTTAAACCGGTGATGCTGAAGTACTGCTAATTACATTGGCCCATTATTGTTCCGTTATAAATTGAGAACTGGCACAATATCAGCCCATTACTAAAACCTATCCGGGCCCATCTGTTAAAACCAATAAACAGCCGTGATAGTTCATAGAAATTTGCCAATTTTAAAACTTGCAATGCCAAAATACTGGAAATTACATTTAAATAATCTAAGCCCTTTATTGGCTAAGTGGGTCAGACCATACCTGCTTTTATTTTATTTAAGTCTTGGGTTATTCATTATCTGTATATTGTGCCAGAATAGGCAAATAACTGGCACGTCATATATTAATCGTCTTTATTTTGTATTTCAGTTTTTGTAATCAAGTCTTGGCCTATTATTGGCATTTGTAAATAACCAACATAAGTAAGTAAAATATGCCAATTTCGAAACCTGTCATATACGCAAATCACAATTTATTTCAAGGTTATTCTATGAAATATGTATCCATAAGGACCAATCTCGGGCCAATCTTGGCCCGATATAGGTTGAATATTTATCACGCACTCAAACAAACCCAAACAAACTCACGGCCCAATATTCCAGATAGACTAACTTCTAGATAGAGCAACTGTGAAGGCCCATCATAAAGCCAGTGGTCAATTTCTACATAGGCCCTTTAAGAAGGCCCACACAGGGCCAAGTGCAATCACCAACATTGCCGCTACAATGAATTAAATCATTGGCCCAATAATTGTTGGCTCTGTTGGCCGATATCGGGCCGTTCTTATCATTTCTACAAAGGCACCTCATTGGTAAATACTCACAGCCCAATTATTCTAGAAAGGCTAACTGTGAAGGCCCGTCCCAGGCCCAACGGTCAATCTCTACATGGGAAGATTCCTTGCAAATACTCTTTTTTTTTGCTCGCAAATACTCGCATTTTTTCGCAAAAAATGTTTTTTTGCGAAAAGTATTAAATATAGATTGTTGATATTTGGTATGTTGACTAAGCGGTCTTTATTGAACATCAAAATATTTTTTAAAGCCACGTATGTCGGTGCGCGGGCGATGGCATTCTTTGCTTGCGAAAGTCCTAAGTCCCGGACAGGTGATCTAAAGCAAAAACTTGTACAATATACAATAAAACTTGTACAATATTGTGTATAAGTTGAACTAAAAATATCCAAAAATATCTAAAAGTTTTTATTTAATGAACAAAGAACTGCGAAAATTTTCGGAAAAAAAAACAAACTTCCTTCCGATCGCTCACTATTTTTTTATTTTTCATTTTTTTCCAATTCTAGTTCGACTTATACACAATTGTACAGAGTAAAAATATGTTTGATTTTTTTGCTTCAGATCACCTGTCCGGGACTGAGGACTTCCGTAAGCGAGAATGTCATCGCCCACGCACCGACATACGTGGCTCCTTCTGGTAACGCCATCTGTTGAAAAACAGCGAGAAGTTATTCAACGTCCCAATGTAAGCGACACTGGTGGATAGGCGGTCGGGGTTCGGCTCCGGCGATCGTCGAGTTAAGGGGAGGTACCTGAGTAAACGGCGAGAAAAACAGGTAGACTTCGGGAATTTTTATTTCAAAAACTAGTTTCGATTGGATTCGGGTTTTTTTTTAATTGGAAAATATGTACATTGAGGTATGTTTATGATTTTTTAATAATAAATTCGTTGACTGGAAGCGATTCAAAGGCATTCCATGACCAAAAGGTCACAGATTGATAATATGCTTTGAATTTGTGTTTCAGATCAACAAAGAGGGGGCAGTGATGTCAGCCGTTTACCTCCCGCGATTTAAGGACCAGTTTTCGCGGAGCTGCAACGACCGCCATTTTGGTTTAAAAAAAAAAATTTAACGTTCTGTATATCATGAATAAAAGCAAGAAAAAAACCGCACTCAAAAAGCTTTACTCGTTTCCTTAAAAAAAAATAAAATGTAAACACCTGAAATATGGCACTCCAAGGACAAAGTCTCCCTTAACATTTAAGGTTAAAGAGAAGACTTTTCTAGATAAAACAAATAACCAAGAGTATTTTTTCAAAAAAACCGGATCAAAAAAGTTATTAAACTGAAATTTCAGCATATCTCACGACATGATCTGACCTATCGACAGTTGCAGGATTATCCATTCATAACAGATAGCAGATATTTTGAACCTATTATGTGTATATAATGTTGACTATCAGCATGTCTGGCTGTTTTAAAGAAGGCCCTTAACTTTTTTAAACGAATCGCTGATTTTGAATACAGGACGATGCTTTGGATGATCTATATCTATGATCTGATAAATATGCTTACATTTATCTCTAGGTAATTTTGAAGACATTCCGGAGACGGTCCTCGAAGTCGAATGTTCTCAAAACTACCGTTCCCCATACACCGGGCGTCCCATTTTAATCTTAGACCTGATTTATCTCGAAAAATATTGCTCCGATCAAGTATTGAGTACAATAAAACGTTTAGGGTTCAAAGGGGGACGTTGAAAAAAAACATCTTTCTTGGTCCAAAAATGAAAGTGGCGACGTTAAGACGATCGACATGTTTTTTAAAAGGGAAACATGACTTTTTTCGCCAAAAAATCTGTCAGGTCAAAACTAAAAACTTTTTTAGATATTTTTTTTGACAACGTTAATAATTTTTCAATTGGAACAAATATTTTCACTATTTTAGTCCTATCCAGAATGTACGACGAGGAGGTAAAGTCTTGAACATCCCTAAGGTCCGTGTGTTTATTTTTTGTTTACGTTTGTTCGATAACCCTAACAAAGCCAAACAAGGATTAGGTCTATGCGGCGTGTCGTTTTCGTTATCAAACAAACCCAAGTGTAAGTGTGCTTGTAAGTTTGTTTGGGTTTGTTTGATAACGGAAGTGACCAACCACACACATCTAATCCTTGTTTGGGTTTGTTTGGGCTATCGAACGAACCCGAACAAATACAAAATACGTAAACAAACTAACACCCATACACACGCACACTTACACTACGGGTGTTAAAGATTTTACCTCCTCGTGGTACATCCTGGATAGCGCTAAAATAGTAAAAAAAATTGTGCCAACCGAAAAATTATTGACGATGTCAACAAAAAATTCTAAAAAAGTTGTTAGTTTTGACCTGACACATTTTTTGGCGAAAAAAGTCATCTTCCTATTTAAAAAAAAATGTCGGCCGTCTTGAGGCCTTAGGCCACTCTAGAAGCCAAAAACAAAGGCTTTTTGCGGATTTTTTTTTAGAAAAACCACAAAATAAATCGTGATTACCAGAAAGGGTGTTTATCATACATATCAGTGACTGTAAACAATACATTTTTTTAAGCGATTAATTTCAAAATGGCGGGTGTACAGCGTTTATCTCAAAACTGCATTTTTTAAGTTCGCCGGGAACATAATTCAGACAATTTTCAACCGATTCACTTGAAATGTTGAAAATATCTTGAAAAATACATTGTCTATGGAAGTACGCAGGATTTTTTTTATATTGCATAGTTCATTTGTTATTAACAATTATCTGCCTTTTTTTAGGCAAATTTTTGTAAAGTGAAAATTTTCCTAAATAATCCTCATTTTTGGACCAAAAAGATATTTTTTTACGTCCCCCTTTAAATCCTAAAAGTTTTATTATACTCAATACTTGATCGGAGCAGTATTTTTTTACACAAAGCTGGTGCAACATTAAAATGGGGCACCCGGTATATATCCATACATACATATATAGAGTACCGGTCGAAAGTTTTCGATCACTCTAGATGATTGCAAAATCGTATTGGAAAAATGTAATTAATTTTATGTCGTATTTTTTTAAGACAATTTCGAAGCTTTCATATAATTTTGCAGTTATCCGATGTGATCGAAAACTTTTGACCGGTACTGGATGTACAGAGTGTCCTGTAACGAATGGATAATCCTGCAACGCTCGATAGGTCACATCATATCCTACTGAATGCTGGAATTTCAGTTCAATAAAAGTCCAACGGTTTCCGATATTTCAGGCTTTATGTTATTATTGGAAAAAATAATTGCTTTTAGTTTTTCGCATGCTATTTCTACAAATGATAGCTTTTTTGACCCCGCTTTTTAAAAAATACTCTTGGTTATGTGTTTTATCTAGAAAGGTCTTCTTTTTAACCTTAAATGTTAAGGAAACTTTATGGAAAAAGATCTTATGCAGAATTTTCATACAAACCTATTTGAACGTCTGACTTTGATAGCCTGCGGTGTAAAGAAAATGTCCTACACATATCGTGCCAATAAATTAAAAAAGTTGCTTAGTTATTGTCGATTCACATCATTTGTAGAAAGGGCATGCGAAAAACCAACAGCAGATGATTTTTTCCAAAAAATAACATAATGCCCAAAATCTCGCAAATCGTGGGACTTTTACTAAACTGAAATTCCAGCATATAGTAGGACATGATCAGACCTATCTACAGTTGCAGGATTATTAATTTATTACAGAACACGCTGTATGCATATTAGACTGGCCCAAAAAAATTACATTTTCTTTTTTTAATTGATATTGTTGTTGAGGATGACGACAAAAAAGTGCTGACCAAATTTTAGCCCTTTGTATTAATATTTAGAGGTCCCTCATCGCGATGTTCTATTTCCCATTTATTTAACATGGTAAAAGTTTTGTTTGCCGCTTCTGAGCTTTATAACTCGCCCACGGGTAAACAAACGGAGCCGCCTGAAAATATTGTTGATAGAAAATTTAACGCTCTACAAAAAAGGTCCTCAGCCTTCATACGATGAATTCACTCGTTCAAATTTTATTCAACATTAAAGTTGAATTAATAATAAATTTCATGATTTTGTGGATTTTTGGACTTTTGTGACAAAATTATTGAATTTTTTGTTGTTTTTTCTGACTGATCTTGAAAAGTATTGTATCTTTTTAAAATTACTCCTTAGATATTTATTTATCATGCTATGGGAATTGAATTCGGTTTAAGAATAGATTTTTGTACTGATGTACATTTAAATAATAATACATTTTAATCTATTAGGAATTTTAGAAAACACCTAGGGAATAATTTGAAAAGGATACAATACTTTTCAAGATGAATCAGAAGAAAACAAAAAAAAATTAATAATTTCGGTGAAAAGTCCAAAAATCTCACAAAATCATGAAAATTGTCATAGATCCAACTTTGACGTTGAATAAAATTCGAACGAGTGAATTCATCGTATGGAGGCTAAGGACCTTTTTTGTAGAGCGTTAAATTGCCTATGAAACAATGTTTTGGGCATTTCCGTGTGTTCACCCGTAGACGAGTTATAAAGCTGAGAAGCGGCAAACAAAACTTTTACCATGTTAAAGGAATGGGAAGTAGTACATCGCGATGAGGGACGTCTAAATATTGATATAAAGGGCTAAAATTTGATCAGCACTCATTTTTTGTCATTCTCAACAACATTTTGAACAAAAATTTCAATTGAAAAAAGATTTTGTTTGGGCCCGTCTAATACACACACACGCACACACACACACACACACACACACACACACACACACACACACACGCACACACACACACACACACACACACACACACACACACACACACACACACACACACACACGCGCGCACGCACGCACGCACACACACACACACACACACACACGCACGCACGCACGCACGCACGCACGCACACACACACACACACACATATATATATATATATATGTATATGTACACGTTAATGGTATACCAGTGCAATAAAAACGCCTACAGGACGAAAAGGTGTCTAGAAGAGGCAAAGCTACGGGGAAGAAATAAGGAAGAAAATAGTGAAAATGAAACCGTGGACGAGCAACTGGCAAGTCGTATCGCCCAAGAGTGCAGCTGTTCGAGTTTTATAGCCGCATTCGTTCGTAGCGAAACGTCGTTTGTCTGCGACGAAGAGAATGGTGGTATTATAGTTGCCAGGTACATTTTTGTTCCTTTTACGTTGACGCGATAAAGCCGTACCTTTGAAAGTTTCATAATCGCACTTTTGCAATATACCCAGGCTCTAATGCTCCTAATTGCGTTGAATTATTGTCCATCGAACACCGCCACGATACGTGCACGATTATCGTTGCGTTGCGTGAGTGTCGGCTGCGCTTCTATTCGCAATTTAACGATATAATCCGAGCGACGTAACAGGGGACATCAAACTTCCCCCATGTCGGTAAGCTCCGTCAACAGGACATCAACCTTATTGGCGAGGCTTAGGGAACATTGCAGTTGGCACTTGTTTCCGATTCATCGATGAGGACAGGCAATGGCTTCGATAATCGTTATAGAAACGAGAGGGGTGCTTGAGAATCGAGTTGGAAAGTATTGACGCCGAGCACATAGTACGCTCAATCAGTAGAGACGCTTTGATTCCTTAAACTTATATATATATATATATATATATATATATATATATCAGGATGATGCATCGGATGATACAAATCGAGAATTTTATTCTCGAGACAGCAAGCAAGGAAATGTCAATATGGAGTAACAAAAAAAATCGCAATACCTGAGCCCTATATAGGGGAATTTTTAATGTGTCGCATGCCATTTTTCGATATTTTCCTCATTTTTGCATATATACTACCGGTCAAAAGTTTTCGGACACTTCAGATAATTGCAAAACTTTCGATCACTTTGGATAATTGCAAAATTATATTAGACTAATATAATTCATCATATAGAGCTATATAGCATCATCGTAAAATAATATACCAATGAATTATATTATTCTAACATTATTTGCCAATTATCCAGTGATCGAAAGTTTTGCATTTATCTGAAGGGTCCGAAAACTTTTGACCGTTAGTTTATGTGGGCCATTTCGCGCCAAAGCGACCATTTTTAGACCCGACTTCTGATTTGGCTGCAATTTTTCACACAATTGGAAATATTGAGTGATTTTTTGAAAAAAAATACGTTTTTTTACAAATACTCATAACTTTCTGGGAATTGACTAAATGAGGTATTTTTTTCATTTTCTTTGTTTTGAAATGTACTTCATGAAAAAAAAAAATTTTAATATATTCAGTCATTTTCGATTTTATTTTTTTAGTTTTTTTTGGAAAAAATGCGAATTTTTCAAATTTAGACCCTTTTGATTTTAATTTTTTTCTCGTAAAAATATATCATGCATTTAGCCTTCTCTTCCGCGAAACCCATCGTGGTAAGATTTTTCTTTATATTAATTTTTTTTATTGAAAAATGTTATTCTCGATTTCCTCAAAATTTAGTTGTTTCCTATGATGCAATAATGTCAATTAATAAATTCTATGGTTTGAAAAAATGCAGTGTACTATTTCAATTAGATTAATGCCTTGCTCAGAAATTTTACAAGTAGTATTTGCATTCGCCGCTGAAATAATTAAAAATTATTAAAAATTATTGGAAAACCTTTCTAATATGGTAATATTATATACGAAGTATTGAATATCATAGGATCAACCATTTAAAATCACGTCATTAGACTAATTTTGATTAAATTATGGATAAATCAAGAAAATAAAATCATTTTGTGAAAAAAAAATGGAATGAAAAACCTTACCGCGATGGATTTTGCGGCAAAAAACGATAAATTCATCATAGTTTTTTACGAAAAAAAAACGAAAATCAAAAAGTTCTAATTTTGAAAAATTGGAATTAAAAAAAAACGTTAACGAACCTTTTTAATTTATTTGGGTATGGAGAATTTTTTTTGCTGTATGTAAACCACAAAAACACTCAATACCTAAATAAATGTTCCATCCACCATAAAAATTAAAAGCCAGCGTTACATCGACAGCGAAAACGATGAATGACATTGGGGCGGGATGGGGGGGGGGAGGCTAACGCATAGCTAGACGATAATCCGCAGGAAGCGGAGAGTGCGATCACATATATAGGTATAGCCGTATCTGACAATGTGCCTATAAGGTACACATATTTTAGGAGAGCAGTAAAATAAATATCTTTTAAAATTCGATGACTCAAAAAATATTGCTAGTCGCCAAAAATCCTCTTACGGAATCTCTTAGCATGTTAGAAAGAAGGTCGGATAAAGTTCCGGAAAGCGTCGACGGCTGATCGAGCTGGCATTTTACACAGCCCTTTCTTTTAACATTCTAAGAGACGCCCGGAAGGATTTTTTGGCAACTCGCAGTATTCTTTGGTATATCGAATTTTGATAGTTATTTATTTTACTGCGCTCCTACTACCTAAAAAGTTCAGTTCTGACTATACCTATATGTATACCTATATGTGATTGTGCTCTCCGCTTTCTGGGGTTTTTCGTCTAGCGTTCGTAACGTCGCCCATCGTTTTTGCTACCGGTGTAACGCTGCTTTTTATTTTTATGTTGGATAAAGAATTTATTTGTGCATAGAGAGTGTGTCCACGCAATAGAATCGTGCGGTGCGTGGAATACTGACGCGTGGGCGTGGGGCACCTCGGACGTGCGTCTGACAGCATGGTGGCCGTGCAATATTTAGACTCTGATCACCGTGGATTACATTTTTTGTTCTTTGATATACCATTTTTTCGTTTTGAAATGTTATAGTTTTTTTAATACATTTTTCAGTTTTTTGCGGTTTTTATAGTTCATTTTCTTTTCGATTTTTTATAGCGCAATCGCATGTATAGGTATATCCAAAACTGAGTCTAACGGGTGTCTCAAAATGACCCGACATTTTTATTTATTAATAAAACGTATTATTTATTTGAAAAGTAGGAATACGTTTATTTCAAGCGGTCTTCTCACTTTAAACGCTAAAAAGGTCTATTTTCGTGAATTTTTTTCATAGGTTTATATTATCGATAGTGACATAAAAGTTGTTACACTTAATAAGTACACTTTCGAAATACATTTTGAAAAAAAATGGTTTTTTTAAGTCACAATTTATAGACGAAAATGGTAGTTAAAGCGTTACCCCCACTTGTAGCGCAAAAAAGGCCTTTTTCATGAATTTTTTTTAACGAAAACGACAAAACTTTTTTAATCGATCAATATACCATCTTAAAGAACACATCTTGAAGAACTTTCAGTAATTTTTTTATTGAAAAATATTACATTGTTTAGTGGCAAATGGCCGTCAATGAAATAATGTTTTTATATACACGGTTTGCGGTGACCAACATTGCGGCGAAGTGGATCATCTGAAAAAAAATGCGGAATTATTTAGTCAAATATAAGTATAAACTAGTCTTTAATCGAAGGATTTTAAAAAATATTCATTTTTCACAAAATGGCGGATAGTCAAAGTTAATGGTTCGATTGTAACGAAAAAAAACGGCCGTTCTTTGGCTATCAAACGGCATTTCTTTTTTTTTTCGAAAAAAAAAATCGAACGATTAAAGACTACATTTTTATGTATTAAATAAGCCTGCAAAATTTCGAGAAGATCGGTTAATTAGTATTCGAGTAATCTTGGTCACCGACTTCAGAAATGCCATTTTGAGAAAAACGCGTTTAAAGTGTCTCTTTCAACGCTCTTTCAACGCGGATTTTTCTCTTTCAACGCTTATATCTCAGTCAATTTTGTTCGGATCGACTTGAAATTTTCAGGACATATTCTCAGATACTTATACTTCAAAAAAATGCAATAAAAAAAATCGATTTTTCCAAAATCGCAAGTGGGCTTAACCCCTTAAAAAAATGTCCTAAAAAAATTGTAGGTCTGCGCTGTTGATGAAATATCGGAGATAGATAATCCGAAACAAAAAAATCAAAAGGTTTTAGATTCTGTATGGTAATGGCTATAGCGCATATCATACGATTTTCGATATATGCTGAAATAACAAAATGGCGGACAATTTTCGAAAAAACAAAAAAAAACGTGTTTTTTCCACCGTTTTTGGCCAAAAAAATGGCAAATATCAAAATTTGAAAAAAAAAATCCTTGATATGCGCTATAGCTCGTTGTAAAGAATATGTGGTTGAAATTTAATAAGAATTGGTTCAGTAGTTTCGAAGATTTTATCAACAAACCGTCGAAAAGCGTTGTTTCGATAAAAACGCGTTTAAGGGGCTATACGATTTTTTTGCCTTTTTCGACAGTTTATACTTTCAAGAATATCATTATCATTTATGTCACTTATATCAATATCATTTTATCTGGCAAAAATCGATAGTCAAATCTTCAAAGGCGTTTTTCTCGAAATTAGATTTTTCAAATTTGCTGACATTGTAACGCAAAGAGCAATTATCCGATTGACTTGAAATTTGAACTGAGTACTCTTGAATATATATACTCTACAATGACGTAGGCTATTTTTGATTGCATGAAAATGGACGATTTGGCAATAAAAAAAATGACCATTTTATAGGCAAGACTTTTTTTTCATGACTACGCCATTTTGTTAGATTTTGATATTTTTCGAAAATCCTACGTCATTGTACAGGACATACCTTCCAGTTTAACGACATATTTTCCTTTTTCGGTTTCCGCTACTCAATCGGCCGGAATCATGTCAGCAGTGGAGGAACTTTTTTTTGGTGCCTCCGAAGGCAGCGCATAAGTCGCTTGGATCTCAATATTTTTCTACGTAAAAATTATGTAATATAGGTCAAATATAGCCAAATATATTCTTAATTTACGGAAACATTTAATTGAGTACTTTTCATCCAAAAAATTCACCCAAATTTTCAGCGTGCATACTGGCCCCTTAACGTTTGTTTAGATTACATAAATACGTTTGAAATTTTTTTAAGATTTATTTCGAATGTGTTTTTACGAAGTGTAAAAACTTTTATATCAATATTTATAATATAAACCTATTGAAAAAATCATGAAAATAGCCTTTTTTAGCGTCTAAATTGGGAAGACCCCTTAATATGAGGTACAAACATGGAGGTAACACGTGAAACGCAATATCGGATAAATGTCATGGACTTGGAAGACATATTCTTTCAACAAGATGACGCAACCTGTCACACTGAGGGCGAAACAATGCAGTTATTGCAGACGAAGTTTCATGGTCGCGTTATTTCGCGCCGCGGCGATGTGAATTGGCCACCGTCCAATTTGACGCCATTGGACTTCATTCTATGGAGTTTTCTGAAGAAAAAGTGTATGCCAATAATCCCACGGATCATTCCGGAGCTCCAGGAAGCAATTGGACCCACCATTGATGAAATTAGTCCGCAATTATGCCAAAATGTTATTGAAAATTTCGTCAAGAGTGAACGTTTGCAAGCAGGGACGAGGCGGCTATTTATCGGATATTGCGTCCGCGCATAACCTCCATGTTTGTAGTGGTATTGAAGTTTGCATCGTTGGAATGCAACGAAAATATTTTTCTTCGTATTGCCAACCTTTTTCGGATACATTTAGGCTACCAAATTGCTGAATCAATTTTGAAAATCCTTATCGTAGATCCATAACCTAAATCTGCAAAATAAGAGTTTAGATAGCGATAAAAAAGAAACAATTAAAAAAATATCAAGGATTTTCGTTGCATTCCAACGATGCAAACTTCAACACCATATGTTTGTACCTGATATTAAAATAAAAATATTCGTACTTTTGAAATAAATAATACGATTTATTAACAAATTTAAATCTCCGGTCATTTTGAGACACCCTGTATCAGATATAGATATAGTAGGGGCGCAGTAAAATAAAAAACTTTCGTAATTCCATATCCGAAGAATGGAATGTTCAAAGGAAGGTCGGCGCAAAATTTCGGGTCGACCAAAGGTTAACGCTTTTCCGAACTTTACCTCGAATTTCTCTACATATAATAAAACTCGGAGGGTCCGTATGTTTGTTTCTTTTATAAGCCAAGAATTACTGGATCAATTTCAATAAATATTTCATAGACACAGCTTAAGGCGTTACCCCCACTTATAGCGCAAAAAAAGGCCTTTTTCATGAATTTTTTCAAAGAAAACTACAAAACTTTTTTAATCGATCAATATACCATCTTAAAGAACACATCTTGAAGAACTTTCAGTAATTTTTTTATTGAAAAATATTACATTGTTTAGTGGCAACTGGCCGTCAATGAAATAATGTTTTTATATACACGGTTTGCAGTGACCAACATTGCGGCGAAGTGGATCATCTGAAAAAAAAATGCGGATGGATTTAGTCAAATAAAAGTATAAACTAGTCTTTAATCGAAGGATTTTAAAAAATATTCATTTTTCACAAAATGGCGGACAGTCAAAGTTAATGGTTCGATTTGAACGAAAAAAAACAGCCGTTTTTTTGCTATAAAACGGGCATTTTTTCGAAAAAAAATCGAACGATCAAAGACTACATTTTTATGTATTAAATAAGCCTGCAAAATTTCAAGAAGATCGGTTCATTAGTGTTCGAGTGATCTTGGTCACCGACTTCAGAAATGCCATTTTGAGAAAAACGCGTTTAAAGTTTCTCTTTCAACGCTCTTTCAACGCGGATTCTTCTCTTTCAACGCTCATATCTCAGTCTATTTTGTTTGGATCGACTTGAAATTTTCAGGGCACATTCTCAGATACTTATACTTGAAAAAAATCAATAAAAAAAATCGATTTTTTGAAAATCGCAAGTGGGGGTAACCCCTTAAGGTCAGGAATAAGATTGAGGCTAATGGGCCTCAATGTAGCTACGGTATGTAGTTTATTACAATAACAGTTTTCAAAAGCCTTGATAAAGGCTATATTCAAAACAACAAACGAATAAACAAATAATTAAAATTGACGAATAATATATTTCTGACTCTCTGTATATCTCTCCGTCTATCACCCTGTCTCTCTCTCTATCTCTCTCTCTCTCTCTTTCTCTCTGCCACACACCCTCCACGTTATTATAACGGACACCCTCCAGGCCAGCGTCCAAGTTGGCCCTTAAGGTTTCGGTCGCTTCGGTCGTTTGTCCTCCTACGGTTTGCACATGTATAACACCTCATTGTACTAACAGCCGGCAGCTCTGAACAACATGTTTAATCCAAATAAAGCCAAGTCCGGATTACAACGTTCTTGACTTCAAAGCCATTATCCTTATTTATCCCGTCACCGGGCGTTCTTAACTGGCGTTTAAAGTACAAACTTTATTTTCTCTGACACCGGAAGTAGCCAAAAAAGTTTCCCGGATAAAGAAGCGAAGAGCAGATTATGCGAGATCGAAAAGAGGCAAATTTGCCGCGTACAATACTGAGAAAAAAAACCACTTGAATCAAAAAAATATATTGGTTGATTCAAATAAATGTCTCATCGCGAAGTGCCACCGATATATGAGATTGTCACAATACTTTAAAATATTGGAAAATGAGATTGATTCAAATAACATATGATTTTATTTGAAAATCTCTTCTGTTCTTTGAATATCGACATTATGCTTCAAATAAAATTATATTCTATTGAAATCATTCTATATACAATCCGTAGATGTATGGATGAAATAATTAAGCGGTTGCTACAACATTTTTTATTTCGTACAAAAATATAATCAATAGAATGATTATTTATTTACTATATCGAAACTTATATGCCATGAGACGTAAGTTTTTCAATTTGTTTTAAATCGTAAATAAAAAGTGAGCATGAGAATGATCATCCACGATAATAGTGGAGAGAATATCAGATATCCAATGGAATATCCGTGGAGAGAATATCAGATATTCAACTGATAAGAACAGATACTACACTTTGATCTTAGCCACAGGCCAAGAAGCGATGATCTTGAGAGTTTCTTCGCCGTTTAAGGCAGTAGTCTGCTTTAGAAGCCGAAAAAAGCGTTTTTTCAGCAATTTTTTTGAAAGGGAAGGAAATGATTGCGGTAAACGAAATTTTGAGACGATAGTGTGTTATATTCAAGCTTTGAAAAACAATTTTTATTATTAAAAAATATTGAAATTTTTCAAAGTTGTAACGATTTTTCTGGGGCGCCTGGAGTCTGCCCTTGTAAATCGGTGCCGGTGATGGAGATCGTGCGATGCATCTGAAACAGTCGAGCCAAATTTTTTTTCAGTTTTTATAAGTTCCTTTTCTATATGAACTAAAAAAATACCGAAGAAATGATGAAATTCCAAATTATTTCGAAGTTTGAAAAAAAAATTCACTTTAAGTTGCAAAACAAGTGATTTAAATAGTACTTTTGTCCAACTTTTTTAGTTCAAATAGAAGATAATTTAATACTGAAGCTAGATCACTTTGATTTTTTTCGATCGGACATATATTGTTTTTGCTATCGCCGGCACCGTTTTCTAAAACTTGTGGAAATGAAAACTCGAGAAAACAGGCTTTAAAGTTTTCGGTCCAAAAAAATATAAGTTTTTGGATACTTACACTAATTAGATGTTAATCAGCTATTCCCGGGCCATACAATAATCCTTCCTCTTCTTCAAATCGATTTTTTGAAGCCTATAAAGCAGACTACTGCCTTAAGTAGATTTTCGGTTCGCGCTACGCTTACGAGAAACGAGCGCGCGTGCGGCTTCTAGCGGTTACTCCGAGAACTACGGGTTTCCACACACCTATAATTTCGGTGGAGCTCGGCCATGATTTGGTTGAATTTTTTCAATCAAATTCGCAAGAAACAAATTTTCATGTTATGAATTAAAACGCTTTTTTTGTTCGTTGCAGAAAATGCATTCAAAACTATGTAATTTGTTCGCGATAATTTTTTAGATAGTTTCAAAAATATACTGGGTGCGCAACTGAGTTCCCGGATTTCACACATGGATGGCGCTAGCGACACATGTGGTCGGCATACAGGTCTGAAATTGGTCGTCTTTATAGCTTGGCCATCTGTTAAGAATACCCAGTCGTAATATAAACAAATATCGCAACACAACGACTTTGTTTCTAACCTCGAAAATGTCAAAGTTTGTGCCAAATAAACAGCATTTGCGGGAAGCATTGCTTTTCTGCTTCAACCTAAAACAAACAGCAGCTGAAGCACGTCGGTTACTTGAGGAGGCCTACGGCGAACATATACCATCAAAAACAACGTGTGAAGATTGGTTCAAGCGGTTCAGAAGTGGCGATTTTGAGATTGGTGACAAGGAGCGCTTGGGAAGACCGCAAACATTTGCGGACGCCGATCTGCAAGTGTTATTGGATGAAAATGACACTCAAACACCAGATCAACTTGCCGAGGCATTAAATGTGACTCGGCAATGTATTTCGAAATGTTTGCACGCCATGGGAAAATTCATAAGAGAGGAAAGTGGGTGCCGCATGAGTTGACTGAGAGACAAATGGAAAATCGAAGAGCCACTTCCGAAATTTTTCTTTTGCGGCAGAACAGAAAGAGTTTCCTGTATCGACTTGTTACTGGCGATGAAAAATGAATATATTTCGAGAATCCCAAACGCAGAAAATCGTGGCTTTCACTTGGCGAAGCGTCAACATTGACGGCACGGCCAAATCGCTTCGGAAAAAAGACAATGCTCTGCGTTTGGTGGGACCAGAAAGGAATCGTGTACTATGAGCTGCTGAAACCGGGCGAACCTGTCAATGGGCATCGCTACCGACAACAACTAATCAATTTGAACCACGCATTGCTCGAAAAACGGCCAGAATGGGACACGAGACACGAACGTGTAATATTGCAGCACGACAACGCTCCGTGCCATCGCAGTTCCATCATCCAGGACACCATAAAAACACTGAAATGGGATCTGCTACCGCACCCGCCGTATTCGCCAGACCTGGCCCCTTCAGACTATCACTTGTCCCGGTCGATGGTGCATGGCTTGGGTGGGCTACACTTGGCCAATTACGATGCAGTACAAAATTGGTTGGACGAGTGGTTTCAGTCCAAAGACGCGTCTCTTTATCGTCGGGGTATTTATGTATTGCCAGAGAGATGGCAAACACGTGTAAATAGCGAGGGACAATACTTCGAATGAACCATTTTTTGTATTTGTCTTGAAATTTCCGAATTTTTAGGGGTACAAAAAACCCGTCAACTCAGTTGCGCACCTAGTATTGTTCTCGGCTAATAATATATCTTTTGAATGAAAAAAAAACTTTTAATTTTATCATGTTATTAAAGTCAATAGCGTTTTGTTTGGACTAATAAATCCGATTTTTACACCAACAATTTTACAATTGAATCAACAAAATTTCATTCACTAACACCAATGATATTGGATCAGTTATTTTTTTTCTCAGTGAAGGCAAATTGTAGACTCCTAAAGACTACAAAAACAAAACTTGGGCTCGAAAGGCCGCACAGTGGTTCCAAACGCCGAAAAGCTGGCCAAAAATCGAAATCATCGAAAAAATGGATGGTGGTGGGTATATATAGGTTTTGGAGGTCGCTGAATCCGAATCTGATGTTAGTTTTTCGAAAAAAATGAGTCAAAAAGTCAAAATCAAGATGACGGACCAAACAAATTTTTATATCAACTTTAAACAATAAAAAATGATGTTATAAGGAGTTTTTGAGGTCGCTAAATCGAAATTTGACATCAGTTTCATAAAAAAAATGCAAAACAAAGTCAAAAACAAGATGGCGGACCAAAAAAAAATGATTATAATTGTAAATGATAAAACCTGTTGATTAAGGGGTTTTCGACGTCGTTGAATCAGAATTTGACATTTAATCAACTTGGACAAAAATTTTAATTAAGTTTTTTGAAAAAAATAATTTATTGTTTATAACAAATTTATTGTCTATAATTTCAAAATCATTGGTAGTATGTATAGTCAACATTAAATAACTGAAACAAATTTTTTTTGACGATATTGGGCTTCATATAACGTAAAAATCATATTTTTAGCCATTTTTCTAAGTAAATTTTCAAATTGCATTTTCTCAATTTCGGGCAAATTCGGGCAAAAGTTATTGGCGTCATAATTTAGTGCTATGATGCCCTTACCATATGCAATTAACTTCAGCCCGGGATCTAGCGGGACTTTCGAGAAAATGAGAAAGTAAAAGTGGCATGAAAATGATGAAATTTTGTGATTTACAAACAATAATATATAAACAATGTACAAGCACTTAAAATTTCAAACAAAACGTATTTTACTAACCTCGGATATCCCTCTCTTCGAAACAATTCACTTCACCATGAATAATTAACACTAACTTGTCTGAATTGAATGTTTAAGTCAGAAAACACGTGACATTCACGAAATTTAACCTTAACTACACGACGCCACGCTGCCAACAAGTGTGTATTATTGGCATTGGTAATGCTGCGTTCTTAAAGTACAGGTACCAACCTAACATATGGCACACAAAAAAGTCCTATATTTGGTAACGCGATTTTCCCTATTTTTGGCCAGCTTTTCGGCGTTTGGAACCACTGTACGCCGAAAAGCGCGAGCCTGAAGCGCCCCGTCGCCGTAACTCAAACAAATCATGTACAAAGCCATCGTCAGTGTCCCATGTCATTTGCACCTCAACGATGACTACATGTCATCAGTAGAGCCGAGACCAACATGAAGTGTATTGTACCCGAGGAGGCAGATTCGGCCACAACTACACATTATTGCGTGCACAAAGGCCGAGAACACCGAGAAAGGGAAACCGAGACTTGCAGATGAAATTTATCGCTAATAAGCAATACGTAACTGGCTACTTGGTTCGACCGTTCTGTATGGTAACAGGTTGGCGGTCCATTGTATGCATAGCCCTGTTTGGAGTACAAGCACGTAATGTCTCGTTGCCCTAGCGGTTATACAACCCTTTGTATGTGTATGAAACGAGCTAAAAGCACCAACGATGGACGTGCCTTCATACACATACACTCGGACACATATACCTATATAGGGAGATAGAGGCCCGTGGGTGAGCCGCTCCATCGATCGTTTCGTTGCTTTGCAACTATATCCGACGTGCCTTTGGCTCTCTTCCTCCATTCCCTTTTCCGTCTATCTTCCTTTCTCTCGCATTCCCGCATGCCCGTCATTCCCGTTCACGAATAGTTCCACCCTGACAAAAACACGTGAACCTCAGCAGGTTCGATTTCACCGCATCTTTGCTCCCTTTTATTGGGTCGGTGTGCGTGGGTGTGCAGATTGTGATCTTTGGAGTTTATCGTGACTTCACAGGGAAATCCATTCTATTTGATTCGGCAGATGCAGTAGCGCTGCGTTTGCACTTTTTGGATTCCAAATCCCTGCCGCGGACACACGTCACCGAACGTACGCACGGATCAAACGTCGGCAATTCATGCACTCCAGTTGTGAAATCCTGCAGCTTTAAGAACCGCTGATGTATGAATATATATATATATATATATATATATATATATATATATATATATATATATATATATATATATATATATATATATATATATATATATATATATATACACATCAGCGGTTCTTAAAGTTTGTTGGCGACGGAACCCTTTTGACACACTTACAAGGAACATCCCTTAGGCGACACCCTCCAATTTTGTTGAAATTTGGATATGTTATAAAGCACCGAAAAGTAAGCGATACGTATTTTTTTTATCGGCGGAAAAACGGTTTTAAGGGGTGAAACCACCGCTTAATATAGGGGTGGTTCAACCCTTAATTTTTTTTTGCAATGTCACTATAGTGGATTTTTCATTGCTTCGGATTAGAAGAATTTTCGTTTTTGTTTCATTAAATTCGGTGGACTGCTTGTGTGTGAAACTGCTATATTACCCCTAGAGATGCCTTTTTTCGAGGGGTGGTTTCACCCCCTAACACCGTTTTTCCGCCGATAAAAAAAAATTCGTATCGCTTACTTTTCGGTGCTTTATAACATGTACAAATTTCAACAAAATCGAAGGGTGTCACCCGAGGGATGTTCCTTGTTAATATTTTACGCAGCCCCAAAATAAGAAAAACCTGGTTTTATGTTTATTTTTCAATGAAAATCGGGGGATAGTACGATATCCGGGGCGCCAAGTTTTTACCGTTGATTCTTGATAGTTGAACCAAAATAATGAGTATTACAAGAATAAAAAATGTGCCGTTTTGACTTCCTTAAGGAATTATGAGCGCTTTTAGTTGTAATTGGTAATACGCAAAAATTCAACGATTGTTGTTGACTCGTGGGTACAATATCTTTATTTTATCGCAAATAATGAAAATTGACCGGGCGAGCTTCAAAAAGTATTTGTTTCGTGGTATCATGTAAATACCACTAAACGTAGTATTCATATGACTTTCGACATAAATTCCAAGATTATAATGCTCTATTTATTCATATTTTCTGTTTATTTATAGCAATAAGAATTGTTCCATATAATAACTATACCAAATTACTAAACGATATATTTTACATAAACTTAGAGCCTTACAAGTCCGAAGAGGTATGAACCGTACACTTTTAAGAGGTTACCCCCACTTGCGATTTTGAAAAAATCGATTTTTTTTTATTGCATTTTTTTGAATTATAAGTATCTGAGAATATGTCCTGAAAATTTCAAGTCGATCCGAACAAAATTGACTGAGATATGAGCGTTGAAAGAGAAGAATCCGCGTTGAAAGAGCGTTGAAAGAGAAACTTTAAACGCGTTTTTCTCAAAATGGCATTTCTGAAGTCGGTGACCAAGATTACTCGAACACTAATGAACCGATCTTCTTGAAATTTTGCAGGCTTATTTAATACATAAAAATGTAGTCTTTAATCGTTCGATTTTTTTGTTCGAAAAAAATGGGCGTTTTATAGCCAAAAAACGGCCGTTTTTTCGTTAAAATCGAACCATTAACTTTGACTGTCCGCCATTTTGTGAAAAATGAATATTTTTTAAAATCCTTCGATTAAAGACTAGTTTATACTTATATTTGACTAAATCCATCCGCATTTTTTTTTCAGATGATCCACTTCGCCGCAATGTTGGTCACCGCAAACCGTGTATATAAAAACATTATTTCATTGACGGCCATTTGCCACTAAACAATGTAATATTTTTCAATAAAAAAATTACTGAAAGTTCTTCAAGATGTGTTCTTTAAGATGGTATATTGATCGATTAAAAAAGTTTTGTAGTGTTCTTTAAAAAAAATCATGAAAAAGGCCTTTTTTGCGCTACAAGTGGGGGTAACGCCTTAATCCCTCTTCAGACTCGTAGCGATTGAGGGGCCAGTCCACTTTGGAGCCAGGAAAAAAGGCTATTTTCGCGATTTTTTTTCGAGAATTTTATACAAGATATGAATGTAAAAGTTGTTGGGCTTGATAAATAAAGTCTTGAAATACATTTTTTTTAAATGGTTATTCCTTTTTAAGTACAAAAACTATAGTTTAACGTATTGTCTGAAACAAAAGAATCAAAGTCCATTAGATTCAGTATGACACCAGCTACAAAATGACCCTCGGATATAAAGTTTTATCAAAAAATAAAAAAATAGCAGATGAAAAATGAAAACAGTTTAAAAAAACGCGTTTTTCACAAAAACAGAGTAAAAATCAAAATTTTAAAACCATCGAGGGTCATCTTGTTGCGAATCATGTGTACAATATGTGGTTCGAATTTCAAGAGAATCGGTTTATTATTTTTACAGATACGATGGAGCTAGATTTTCAAAACGTTGTTTTGAGAAAAACGCATTTGAAGTATATAACTATGAAAAACTCTTACCTAAACTCAATCGGCAATTCCTGCCCCGTACAAAATCCCTTCTGATTGCTCATCATCGTCGATTTCTTCGAGTCTTGCTTGCTTTCGATTTTTGAAATTTTCAAAGTGGACTGGCCCCTTAAAAGTACTACTTTACTCTCTGTCTAGTTGCACTTATAAGCGAGGACTACTATTAGTTGCACTATTAAACAGTGGTATTTAAAATACATGTTTGGCTTCTGAGATACTATTGAAACTATACATTTCCAAGTTACCTTGCCTGATGTTGTTTGACATTTTTAAATTCGAAAAAATCGTAATTTTCGATAACTATCGAAAAATTCTAATTTGAACGCAAAATAAGCGAAATATCAACTTTTACCACTCTTCATATTTTTTTTATTTTCACTCGATAACCCTAAATTCACCGTAAAATCTTGGCGCCCCGGATCTCGTACTTTTGCTGAAAATCGTACAAAAATGGGTACTTTACATAACAATGTATCAATTCCACTGTAAATTGATAAAATTATTTCCATTTATTGGGAGATATGAAGTTGTTTTTTCTTTCGGTGGAGCCCTAGCAGAAGCCTTGCGGAGCCCCAAGGCTCCGTGCAGCACACTTTGAGTATGACTGATATACATGCATACGTGTGTGTATTGTTGAACCGTGCACCGGAAGAGCGAAGGAAGCTTTGAGGGTCTCAAGAAGACGATTTCTTTAGCTTGCACGGATAAGTTGAATCTGTTTTGGAAACCCTCAAATAAGGGCGAAAGCTTTTTCCAGTTTTGTAAACAGCAGAAGCGTTTTTCAACGTTCCAAACACCGGATGCTTTCTCCAGCCTTCCAAAAGCCGGAAGTTGCTCCCACCTTCCTGAGAATTGGAAGCTCTTCCCATTTCTGTAAAAACCAGAAGCTCTTCCGAGCTCTCTTAAAACCGTAAGCTTTTTCGAGCTCTCTAGAAACCGGAAGATCTTTTCAGCTTTCCAAAAACGGGAAGCCCCTTTTCCAGCGTTCTGAACACCGGATGCTCTTTCCAGCTTTCTAAGCAACGGAAGTTTCTTTCAGGGTCCTAAACACTGGATGCTTTTTTCAGCTTTCCAAGTAGGGGAGAGCTAAGAGGGTTGAAACAATTTTCAGATGTCACCCCATATCTCGCAATCGAAACGAGAGATTCGGGTAAATATAAAGTTGTTCTCTAGCTTTTTTAATCGACTAATCGATTTTCGACTAGAAATAACTCCAGGAATTATGTAACCTGTAAAAAACCATTTAAGGGAGACTTTGTCCTTGGAGTGCCATATTTCAGGTGTTTACAATTTTTTTTTTTTAAGGAAACGAGTAAAAACGTTAAAAATTTTTTTTTGAAAAAAGAACCAAAATGGCGCCCGTTGCAGCTCCGCAAAAACAGGTCCTCAAATCGCGGGAGGTAAACGGCTGACATCACTGCCCCCTCTTTGTTGATCTGAAACACAAATTCAAAGCATATTATCAATCTGTGACCCTTTGGTCATGGAATGACGGATGGGTTTTTCGTTTAGTACAAATTTCGGAAAATGGCGGCAATTTAAAAAAAATCGAATTTTCGCGTTTTTTGCGCATAAAAAGATAAATAATAAATGCAAAAATGTATCTATCGAAAAAACGATCCGTCATTCCGTGAAGACATATTTTCTGAGTATGCTCTCCAAATTTCAGGTCGATATGTTAATCACAGCGGTCAGGAGAATGTCAGCCATTTTTAAAAACGTGATTTCGAGAAAAACGCTTTCAAAGTTTTGTAATGTGTTTACACAAATGCGTTTATAATTACCGCTAATCGGCAATGCCAGGTCCATAGAGGCATCCCTCCTCTTCTTCTAGCTGCTCATGTTGAGCCGCTAACATCTCCCGCTGCATTTCAAGGACAAAGTCTCCCTTAAGTACAGTAAGTCGTTTTGTTTCAACTCTCCTCATATCGAGGTAAGTTCGAACAGCTATCGAGGTGAGTTGAAACGCCTGGGAATTGGTAAAAATATAGGTATAAATTATGTAAAAACACATTGTTATTAAAAATCTTTATTAAAAATGTAAAAACTTAACCTCGACATTAATCCGAGTCTCACTTTTTTATTCAGTCTGACAAATTTTTATAAGTTCGATCTGAAACGAATATAAACTCACGAATCTCACGGAATTGAATAGTAAAATATAGCAAACCAAACCCAAACAAACAATTGTGACATTCATATGGAAGGTCTCCACCAGTGCAGGCTTCGTGCGACCATGCTTTGCACTCCAGGCATTGCACCCACTTTTCATTTGGCCTGCTGTTTGAGTACGATTCAATACAACACACGCAAAAATACTCTTCCTCATCTGCACTTTCCACGTTCTCGTTGTGCTTGATCTTTCATCCCTTAGAGTAACCTCTTCAGCGGCAAGATCATATATTTCTCGGCTTGCCATGCCTCTATCCGTTTTCCTAATATATTTATTCGGCATCTGAAATAAAACAAGTGCAAGCCTTGCAAACCACACCACAAAATATAAACGTATGAAAACATTACTGCAACCAAGGTAAGTTGAACACCTTGTTTCAACCCTCCTACCCGCGTAGAAATTTTGATGGGGCCCAAATCAGGGCCCGTTCCGGTTGCCCGACTGCCCTGGCAGGGCACTAATAAGGCAGCCTGAAAGGGCCCTACTAGGAAATGTAACGTTGCGCCACATATGGGCCTGGCCTGGTTGCCTGGATCAGGCCCCTATCAGGTTGCCTGATCAGAAAGAAATTCATATAATATTTCAAAAATCCAAAATGGAATGAACCACTTAATTTAGAGTTCCACTACATTGATTTTGTATCATAATTCGTCATTCCCTGGCCTGCTGAAATGTTTTTATTCGAAGAAAATATTTCGCCAATATGGGAATCGAACCTCGTACCTACCTACCCAAAGCTACGCACGCTGCCCCTATGCTACCGAGTGCTCGTAACATCTTGGTCCCAAATATGACATAAGAGACCAAATGAATTCCTATAATTATTTGTTGTATCACGTAAAGTATATCAATTGGTTAATATCATTGTGACAATTAAAGAGGTTTATCGAATAACATGCTATAGATTTTTGAAACGTTACCTTCATATATATATATATATATATATATATATATATATATATATATATATATATATATATATATACAGGGTGTCCCATTTTAATCTTACACCTGAATTTTCTCGAAAAATATTGCTCGGACGAACTATTGTGTGGAACAAAACTTCTAGGGATTGAAGGGGGACGTTTGACAAAAATTTATTTGAGGAGCCAAAATTCAAAATGGCGGCGTTACAAAGGCTGACATGGTTTTTTCAAACGGAAACATAACTTTTTTTTATTGCCAAAAAATTTGTTAGCTGAAAACTAAAAACTTTTGTTGAAAAAATTTTTTGCTAAAGTTCATAGCTTTCAAGTGAGAATATCATTTTCAATTATTTCAGATGTATCCAGGATTTGTGTGTGTGTGTGTGTGTGTGTGTGTGTGTGTGTGTGTGTGTGTGTGTGTGTGTGTGTGTGTGTGTGTGTGTGTGTGTGCGTGTGCGTGTGCGTGTGTGTGTGCACATACACGCACGCGCGCCCACACACACACACACACACACACAAAACGGCCTTTCTCAGGGCCAGGAATGCTAGACAGACAACCTCCACGTGGTGTATTCTGGGTAACGCGAATGGTCTGCAACAGACTCAGCCATGCAACCTCCTACGCTTTGGCTAACGCAAATGCCGGTGGTAGGGACAATTAGACTAAATGTCTCACGGCAAGCCGCTCAATGTTGTATTTTCGAATGTATGACCACTTGAACAAAAAAAGAATCAAATTTTTTTGTTGAAAATTTTGGTTTTTTTTTGTTGTTTTGTTTTCAAATTTGGACGATATTTCATGAGAAAATTTTGGAGGAAAATCGATGAAAAATAGTTTTTGTCTATTTTAATAGCGTTTGTGCCATTTTCAGGCCCACAAACGTGTTTCTTTAAATTCTTGACGAACTTTGATCACGATGGGTAGAAAAACACATACACACAAATCCTGGATACATCTGAAATAATTGAAAATGATGTTCTCACTTGAAAACTATGAACTTTATCAAAAAATTTTTTCAACAAAAGTTTTTAGTTTTCAGCTGACAATTTTTTTGGCAATAAAAAAAAGTTATGTTTCCGTTTGAAAAAAACATGTCAGCCTTTGTAACGCCGCCATTTTGAATTTTGGCTCCGCAAATAAATTTTTTTCAAACGTCCCCCTTCAATCCCTAGAAGTTTTGTTCCACACAATATTTCGTCCGAGCAATATTTTTCGAGAAAATTCAGGTGTAAGATTAAAATGGGACACCCTGTATATATATATATATATATATATATATATATATATATATATATATATATATATATATATATATATATACTTACTCTCTCTCTTTGCCTTACAAAGCTGCCGAAATCTTCTAACACGCATCCGAGTTGCATAACGTTTTTTGTTGTGACAGTCCATAGCACCTTTTTTTAAATAGAATTCAGGAATTCATCGAAACTCCGAAGCTAGAGTGCTGTAAAATCGAAGTTTCCATGTGGAAAATAAGAGGTTATGTGCATCTATCGACTGCTGAGGCCGTTATAGTGCAAGCCTATTTATGGCCTCACCAGGGAAAGCCATAGTAGGGCCTATCAGGGCAAGCCTTGGTAGGGCCCTATCGGGAAAGCCTTAGTAGGGCCACATTAGGGACAGCCTTAGTAGGGCCTATCAGGACAAGCCTTGGTAGAGCCCTACCGGGGAAAGCCTTAGTAGGATCTTATCAGGGACGGCCTTAGTAGGGCCATTTTAGTATAGCCTGATTTAGGGCATAAATACTTCCGGCCCGATCGGGGCCGGATCACGATGTCCGTAATAGGTGTTACCCGCATCACACCCGATCGGGGCCTGATCCTGGTCAGGCTAACCCTAAGAAATTTCTACTCGGGTCTGTGTCAACCCTCCTTGGTCCCCCCTTCGGGAAAGTTCTGTCCAGCGTTCTAAAAACTGGTAGGTCTTTCCAGCTTTTAAACAACCGGAAGCTCTTTTTCAACTTTCCAAACACCGAAAGTTTTTCTCCAGCTTTCCAAACACCGGAAGCTTCTTCTGACCTTTCACACACACGGGATGCTCTTGTCCAACTGGCGAGTCAACCGAAGTTTTACCGCCGGCCGTTAAAGCGTCGAGGTCTTGCTCCATTTGCAAAAAAAAACCAAAGTTTCATCCAGCTTCGTAAAACACACTGAAAGGTTTTTCCGACCCTATCAAAATCAGAACCCCTCCAAGCACTTGCTCGCAATCAGCGCCAGAAGTGGCGGCACTTCGTCTTCAAAGACTGCTAATTAATTACCCATCGTTTGTCCCATTAGTATGTCGGCTGCTGCGAAGCGTTCGTCCTCCAATAAGATTAATCCAATTAAAATTAATCAGGCAATGTTCCTCCCTCCGTGTGATCAATCCGATCCAACCCATCACAATTAATGATAAGCCGGAGATGCAAAAAACTCCCGGTAAGCTTTCTCTAATCAGACGTTCCAGACGAACCCAACCAAACGCATGGTCGTTTATGGTAATACGGAAAAGAAGTGCAGAATATGCTTTTCGTGACCATTACCACTACATGTCGTCATCCTTGATATATTATGAAAATTCTCTTCTTGCTTGTTTCTGTTCGACTGTTTCATCTTACCTCGAAATTGAAAAGTCTCTTGGATGCAGTCAAGACTTCCTTATACTCATTACGAGTCGAAGCTTCTCTCCACCTGAGAACATACAAGCCTTGTCGTATATAGATCCGCACTTGCAGCAAATAGAGAGCTTCCATATGCCTTTACTTGCTCCTTCGTTATATTCTCGAGCACCCCCGTATGACAAGAGGAAGGAAGCCTGTGTGAAGATGTCAAAGTGGCTCGTTCTCCGAGACTGAGAGACGCAAGCACAACGGATACGATGTATTGTACTCACGCGCAGCATCCTTCAACATTCAATATTCTCTGCACCCGAGTATTTTCGGAATTTCCGCGACCAGATGAAACACAGAGTAGCGAATCACCGGATCGGTATCGGTATCGTCGGGTCGTGTCTCACATAGGCGTTTCCTGGGCGACCACAAGACTCATGACACTTCGAGTATAAACGTGCCAATTATTGCGGATCCAGGACGCTACCCAACAAGACGCAACTTGATCAAAGGGAGACCACAAAATTTCGCGTATATACGCACACATACATGCATATATGCATATATACAGGGTGTCCTGTTTTACCAAAAGCATCAAAATGAATCGAAATTATGAGGTCGTATAAAAAAGTATGTCGTGCAAAAGTTTTATGGTTCTGGGGGGGGGGGGGGGGGGGGGGGGCATTCGATGGCAGTGCAATTTTTTTTGTAAACACCTCTAGAAGATACCACGGTAACTTTCAATTTTTTAAATGGAAGGTATGGTTTTTATTTTTTAGAAGAACAGCTGATTTTGAGACGAAACCGATGGGGAAAAAATCCCTAGCTGAATAATTACGCTGGTTATGGCGGTTTAAGGGGCTATACCAGTGTGAACGCTGAAAATTTGGGTGATTTTCGGGAACTTTTTGGAAGAAGAGTACTCAATTAAATGTTTCGGAAAATTAAGAATATATTTGGCTATATTTGAACTATATTGCATAATTTTTGTATAGAAAAATATTAAGATCGAAGCGGCTTATGCGCTGCCTTCGGAGGCATTTCGAGAAAAACGCGTTTAAAGATTTAACTATCGATTTTCGCAAGATAAAGTGATAGAGATACGGCCTTGAAATTTTCACAGGATATTCTTGAAAGTATAAACTGGCGAAGAAGGCAAAAAAAATCGATCTTTTTAAGGTGTCACACTGGTATAGCCCCTGAAAATTTTTGAAAATATCACACGCTTCATAGATAACAGCGGTGAATTTTGAAATGCGTATCCTACCGCCTGCATTAGCATTACCCAAGGTGTGTGTGTAAGGGTTTAGTTTTGCTCATGTACATGAGCCATTTAAAAGAATACCTAAAGTGCCACTTAAGGGGTCTTCTCTCACTTTAGACGCCACAAAAGGCTATTTTCAGGAGTTTTTGATAGGTTTATATTATAAATATTGATTTAAGGGGTTACCCCCAATTGCGATTTTGGAACAATCGATTTTTGTTATTGCATTTTTTTGAAGTGTAAGTATCTGAGAATATGTCCTGAAAATTTCAAGTCGATCCGAACAAAATTGACTGAGATAGGAGCGTTGAAAGAAAAGAATCCGCGTTGAAAGAGCATTGAAAGAGAAACTTTAAACGCGTTTTTCTCAAAATGGCATTTTTGAAGTCGGTGACCAAGATTACTCGAACACTAATGAACCGATCTTCTTGAAATTTTGCAGGCTTATTTAATACATAAAAATGTAGTCTTTAGTCGTTCGATTTTTTTTCGAAAAAATGGCCGTTTTATAGCCAAAAAACGGCTGTTTTTTTTCGTTCAAATCGAACCATTAACTTTGACTGTCCGCCATTTTGTGAAAAATGAATATTTTTTAAAATCCTTCGATTAAAGACTAGTTTATACTTATATTTGACTAAATCCATCCGCATTTTTTTCAAGATGTGTTCTTTAAGATGGTATATTGATCGATTAAAAAAGTTTTGTAGTTTTCTTTAAAAAAATTCATGAAAAAGGCCTTTTTTGCGCTACAAGTGGGGGTAACGCCTTAAAACTTGTTACAATAAATAAATACACTTTCGAAATATGTTTAAAAAAAATTATTTATTCAAGTCACTATTTATAGACAAAAATGGTAGTTAAAAAAATGGTAGGTCTGCGCTGTTGATGAAATCTCGGAGATGGATCATCCAAAACAAAAAATCAAACCGTTTTAAATTCAGTAGGTTAAGGGGGGATTGTCTTTTTTTTTGCAAAATTTACCGCTTTTTGGGAATTTTTTTGTAAAGAAAGTATACAACGGAAAACTTGTGAAACTTGGCATATAGTTTTATTGATCTGTATACTACATACAAAAAAATTTTTAAACAATTTCATCAAAAAATCCGCCTCCCACCCTCCTCGACGCGCGATGGTCCTTTTTTGATGGTGTGCACGATTTCTCAAAAACTATTCAACCGATTGCCTTCAAATTTGGACAGAATGCTCAGCTGACATCCTTTTATCGTTTGATGAAGCAAAAAAGCAATACGTTTAATAGTTTTTTATTTATAACAAAAAATCGATCAATTTTTTTCGAAAAATCGATACTTTAACTTCAAAAATCGCCAATTTTTTTTTTCCCTTCATCGAACGATAGCTATATGTGTCTAAAGTAAAATGCTTTTTGGGTTTTTGTTGCAGGATGAACGTGAAGGCTGTAATCGTGCACACCATCAAAAAAGGACCATCGCGCGTCGAGGGGGGTGGGAGGCGGATTTTTTGATGAAATTGTTTAAAAAAATTTTTGTATGTAGTAAACATATCAATAAAACTATATGCCAAGTTTCACAAGTTTTCCGTTGTATACTTTCTTCACAAAAAAATTCCCAAAAAGCGGTAAATTTTGCGAAAAAAAAGACAATCCCCCCTTAATGGCTATGGCGGATGTTATACGATTTTTGATATATGCAAAAATAACAAAATGGCGGACATTTTTCTAAAAAAACAAAAAAACACGTTTTCTTCACCGTTTTGGGCAAAAAAAGGTGAATATCCAAATGTAAACAATCCTTGACATGCGCTATAATTATAGTTGTAACGAACATGTGGTTAAAATTTCATAAGGATCGGTTCAGTAGTTTCGATAATTTTATCAACAAGCTTTCGAAAAACGCTGTTTCGAGAAAAACGCTTTTAAAGTTTGTTTGGGCTACATAAATAGATAAAAACATTTTTTTATGTATTTCGAAAGTGTATTTATGAAGAGTAACAACGTTTATGTCAATATCTATAATATAAACCTATCAAAAAAATGCATGAAAATTGCATTTTTAGCGTCTAAAGTGAGAAGACCCCTTAAAAGCTATCACTGTTCATAGTGTTCGATACAGAGTCGAATACGCCTTTCGAGACTCGCTACTGTAACTCATGTTGTCCCACATGGAAATAAAATATATAAAAAATATATCGAAAGATACATAAAACATATATTAAATACATTTTGTACGAAAAGTTGGATATGTCAAGTATAATTTTGGATATAATTAAAAACCTATGCGATATATAAATACAAATAGCTTCTAAGATGTACATTAAATATATTAGATATGTGTACTGAATATATGTTTAATATACTGGGGAACATAACGGAGAATGTATGCTGACATCTAAAAAAACATACATTCAAGATGCATATAAAATATATTGAAATTGCATGACTGACGTACGCTTTATACATTTTTAATAGGATATCCGAATATATTTAAGGTATGCTATATGTATATCTGAATATATATATTACTATATATTTATATGTATATATGTACCATGAATACCATGAATACCATGAATAGTCTCAAGATCCGTTTGAATCATATAAAATGCTCATAAATGACACATTTTCGACTAATTCAGTGGATATATACATTTAAACACACACACATACACACACACACACACACACACACATTAGCTTTTGCCCACGGCTTTTCCCGCTTTGTACCGCTTGAAACAGTCATTCTGACTAACTGGTCTGCAGTTTTTGATAATTCACCTTGTGTGTGTGTGTGTGTGTGTGTGTGTGGGTATGCAAGTGTGTGCGACTGTGCAACATTTTTTAATTTTAATTTATTTTTTTCCGAAAGTATGTGTGCGTGTGTGCGAATACATACTATGCTTGGGATAGTGCGAGGTGAAAAATATATGCATACAATCAACCCTCATTTATATTGCCGTTAGCTATTTCGCACCGCCGGTTGTTTTGCGAAAAAGCGACCCGTCATTTTTCCGATGCGGCCTTCCCCTAACCCCGCTCTGTGACCGTAGCTATGTTCGGAGCTGCAGTTGCCATTAGGCGCCTCTGACGCCGCAAAATTAACAGTGATCGTCGGTTTCATAACTCGGCAAAACAGGTGAGACTTGAGTATATGGTGTAAACAGTAGTGTAAGCACGTCAGTTTCATTGCTGAGAGAATTAAAATAGTGACAGGGTCATCTCGAATTTTAAAATGCGTAAAAAAGAATTTTGTAAAAATATCGAGCAATGTCCTCGCTAATATCTTATGTTTTTCCTATAGGATGTCGAAGAAATTGTTTGCACTGGTGAAGTGGATTGGTGGTGACGAGGGTAAGAAATATAGCCCTGACGTTCCCGTGGATTGGATTAATAAAAGCTTCGATATTGACGATTTCCAATCGGATAAATTCGATGTTTTCTTAAGTTATGTGATCTAATGGCACACAACGAAAAAAGAACCCCCGGGCGGCTGGCCTGTATACGATGGATACATCATTGCCGCGTCACGTAAGTTGTATAAAATGTTAAATTTGCATCATGTAATTAGAATCAAGAGAAATAATTAGAGGATATTGTATTGTCAAAATCCCAGCGCGGAATCCCCTTAAGCCCGGCTTGAGGGGTAACACCACTGTAGACTTAAAAAAAATTGATTTTGTTCAAATTGGCTGAAAAGATGCTTCAAACGATTTAGGATGAGGGAAAAAAAGTTTGGGACCTATAAAAAACGTACTACGTACGGGATTTTCTATGAGTTACATATAACATTATTTATTAACGAATGATTGTCCTTTTTCTGCCGAAAATTGAGTTTTTACTTTAAATGCTTGCCAATTACACAAAAAATAATATTTCTTAAATCCCCTACGTATTTTTCTAACTATACCCATATAAATTAATAGAATAAATATTAAAAAAACAATTCCACGTTTAAACTTGCGTCACTTATACTGCGTGCCGCAGAGCGGCTCAAATTCAACATGCCACGCAAGAATGGCTCCAGCGTCGCCATTTTGTATAATTATTTGAGGTAGTAGACTCGCCAAGGCGATTTTCTATAGATTTTTCTGATACTTTGAGGACCCATTCAGGACACTATTAAGTGATTACCTGCAAAATTTCACATATCACACAATAACTTCGAAACTTTTCTACAGATTTTTTGTTTTGATCTGTAGAAAAGTTTCGATGATTCTGCGTGATATGTGAAATTCTCCACTGCTCCCCATAAGAACACGTGCAAAACCGTGCCATCTTTGATGACGAATATCTCGAATACGGAACGGTGAACCCTCTTGAAATTTTGCAGATAATCACTTAATAGTGTCCTGAATGGGTCCTCTAAATATTTAAAAAATCTATAGAAAATCGCCTTGGTGACACTACTACCTTAAATACTTTTTTTGTTTTTGTTTTCTTGAAGATATGACTAATAAGATCTGTGGATATTATTATCCTCTTACTTACCTTTCCAGCAAAAAAAAACGCGTAAAATCGCTTAATTTTTTACGTTTACAGTGGTGTTATGCTTTAACGGAAAATTTGGTGGAATCCGTTTAGTGCAGTTCAAAGAATTGCAATTATAAGAAATAGTGCAAGAACGCCGTGCGTATTTTCCATGCACAGACGACGCGATACAAACGCGATGCACACTTGACTCAGACGCTTTTTGGACTCAAAAACGCGCTGTGTGCAGAGGCCCTTAATGACACAAAGTCTCATTAATTCTTTGAATTATTCTCTGTACACGAACTTACCGAATTATCGTATATTTATTTAGATACTGTTCGAAAATGTTGGAAAAGAACATTCTGCAAGGCTGGCCTTGGCAGCGCTCTTAACAAGAAAATGGCTCAGCCATTGGACAACGGTCCAATCATAAGAAGAAGTAAGTCGTCGAGACACATTGGGATCCAGACCCTCAAAACTGAGAACGTTTTCCGACTAGTTCAATTGTTACTTCTGACGAGCGCTTTTTTCCAAATAAAATTAAAATAAATAACTAGGATTGCACCTTAAAATTATTCCTTGTAATTTTTTTTGTAATACCTGTTTGATTCCCGCATGTATTTTTCAAACTATGTATATGTAACATTAATTCATTCTTTATATAGATTTTATAAATATCTTAAAATATGCATAAAATATATTTATTTTGAATACATTCCGTGTACACTTCAAATGTATTACGAGTATATTACAAATAAAGTTTGAATATACTAGGAGTATATCTTAAATGAATTATGAGGATATTTAATGTATAATTTAGGTATACTTTAAGCCATTTAAAATACTATTCAAGTATAGGTTAAATATATTTAAAATACACTTCGAATATAGTTCGAGTACAATGAAATTATACTTCTAGTACACTTTAAAGCCATTCTGAGTACACCGTGAGTATATTTTCAATAAAGTTTGAGTATATGTCGTCACGTATCCAATATGCATTCTCTGTACATTCTGAAGATCTATTTTTGGACGAAAAGTTGGATATCGCGAATATACGTTACATGCATTTCCCGTATATACTGCATAGATCTAATGTATATCTAAGATACATAATGTATATCTGAAATATATTGTACATCTATTTTCAAAATATCGAAAAATATATTTTTACATATATTTTATTTCCGTGTGGGGTATGAGATATTTCCAAAAACTTTAATCCGCCATAACTTTCTTGATTTTTGACTTGGAGAATTTTTTTTCCGTTGGATTCGTCTCGAATTCCGCTATTTTTCTAAACAATAAAAAGCACGTCTTGCCCTTTGAAAAATTGAAAGTTACATAGGTATCTCGCAGACGCGTTGACGAAAAAATATTTTGCATTACCATCGGACCCCTCAAAACCATAAAACTTTAGTAGGAAATACTTTTTTGTACCTCATCTCTTTGATTTACATCAATGCTTCCTTAAAATGGGCCACCCCGTATATATCAGGGCGTGGATAAAATCAACACCACAGGTGACATTTACGCATCGCGGCAACATCATCTATTTCAATTGTGTTTACAGTCGCAACTTTTGTCACAAACAAGTCACATTTGCGGCAAATTATGCTTCATTATTTCGTAGCAAAGAAATCGACCGCAAAAACCCATCGTTTGCCAGAGCAAGTGCCTGCCGCTTATGCTCTATCGAGTAAAACATTCAGAGACTGTTTTCGCCGCTTCCGAAGTCGTGATTTCTCTAGGGACCACAAGGACCGCGGAAAACCACCCAAAACAGGAGCGTCGGGCATTCCGAGCTGCTGCAACCTTTGGAAACCATCACCGGGAATCATTATCTACTGCAACAGATGCGTTCGAAGCAAGCTCTGCACGAGAAGAGGCTGGAATGGAAGAATCGCCAAGTTGAATTTGCAGCACGACAAGGCCGCATGTTGCTCAACCGGTTGAGAAGTACTTAGAAAGAGTGGACCGGGGAATCATAGCCCGCCTGTCATATTCCCCAGACATGGCTCTCTCCGATTACCATTGGATCCGGCTGTTGCAGTCAGTGCTTACGGCTCATCACTTCATCTCGTACGAAGGAGTCAAAAAATGGGTAGATGACTGGATTGCATCTAACGAACCCGAATGCTTCCTGCGCGTGGAATCAGCGTTGGCAACGTGAAGCGAGGCACACATTGTACCAGGGGCGTAGAATTATCGTAAATGGCTCAAAATTATCGTACTTGTCAGGATATTGTTTATAATAAATAAATGAATCATATTACACGTAATATTTATATGTATGCAAACACTTTAGAATTGATCTCTTATAAACTGCCATTTTCAGATTAAGGGGCGAGTCCACTTTGAAAAATTCAAAAAATCGAAAGCAAGCAAGACTTGAAGAAATCGACGATGATGAGCAATCGGAAAGGATTTTGTACGGTGTACGAATTGCCGATTGAGTTTAGGTAAGAGTTTTTCATAGTATAAACTTCAAACGCGTTTTTCTCGAAACAACGTTTTCAAAATCTAGCTCCATCGTATCGCTGAAACTAATAAACCGATTTGCTTGAAATTGGAACCACATATTGTAAACGTGATTCGCAACAAGATGACCCTCGATGGTTTTAAAATGTTGATTTTTACTCTTTTTTTTGCGAAAAACTGCGAAAAAACGCGTTTTTTAAACTTTTTTCGTCTTTCATCTGCCATTTTTTTTATTTTTTGATAAAACTATATTCGAGGGTCCTTTTGTAGCTGGTGTCATACTGAATCTAATGGACTTTGATTTTTTTGTTTCAGACAAGCCGTTGCCGAGTTGTGATGGAGCTACCTAGGCCACCTATTTTTGAGGCGTTACGTTAAGGGGGGATTGTCTTTTTTTTTCGCAAAATTTACCGCTTTTTGGGAATTTTTTTGTGAAGAAAGTATACAACGGAAAACTTGTGAAACTTGGCATATAGTTTTATTGATCGGTTTACTACATACAAAAAAAATTTTAAACAATTTCATCAAAAAATCCGCCTCCCACCCCCCTCGACGCGCGATGGTCCTTTTTTGATGGTGTGCACGATTTCTCAAAAACTATTCAAAACCGATTGCCTTCAAATTTGGACAGAATGCTCAGCTGACATCCTTTTATCGTTTGATGAAGCAAAAAAGCAATACGTTTAATAGTTTTTTTATTTATAACAAAAAATCGATCAATTTTTTTCGAAAAATCGATATTTCAAGTTCAAAACGTCACCAAATCGTCAATTTTTGTTTTCCCTTCATCGAACGATAGCTATATGTGTCTAAAGTAAAATGCTTTTTGGGTTTTTGTTGCAGGATGAACGTGAAGGCTGTAATCGTGCACACCATCAAAAAAGGACCATCGTGCGTCGAGGGGGGTGGGAGGCGGATTTTTTTATGAAATTGTTTAAAAATTTTGTTGTATGTAGCAAACAGATCAATAAAACTATATGCCAAGTTTCACAAGTTTTCCGTTGTATACTTTCTTCACGAAAAAATTCCCAAAAAGCGGTAAATTTTGCGAAAAAAAAGACAATCCCCCCTTAAACTGTAGTTTTTGCACTTAAAAATGAATAAAAATGAATTAAATTAAAAAAAAATGTTTTTCAAGACTTTATTTATCAAGCCCAACAACTTATATATTCATATCTTTTATAAATATCTAATAAAATATCTAATATCTAATAAAATCCTCAAAAAAAATCGCGAAAATAGCCTTTTTTCGTGACTCCGAAGTGGACTGGCCCCTTAATAGAACACTTCGAAACCAAATGTTTTACGTATGGCACAGACCTGCACCGATTACCTCTCCATTTCGAGTTCAATAAACACGTCACATTGAAATCCGCTCAGAAAAAAACTTCACTGTTTCCACGTTTTGTACGAAGCGCGCCAACATTCCGTACTTTAAGGGGCTATATCAGTGTGACACTTTTAAAAAATCGATTTTTTTGCCTTTTTCGACACTTTATACTTTCAAAAATATCATTATCATTTATATAATTTATATCAAAATCTTTTTGTCTTGCAAAAATCGATAGTTAAATCTTTAAGGCAGTAGTCTGCTTTAGAAGCCGAAAAAAAGCGTTTTTTCAGCAATTTTTTTTAAAGGGAAGGAAATAATTGCGGTAAACGAAATTTTGAGACGATAGTGTATTATATTCCAGCTTTAAAAAACAATTTTTATTATTAAAAAATATTGAAATTTTTCAAAGTTGTAACGATTTTTCTGGGGCGCCTGGAGTCTGCACTTGTAAATCGGTGCCGGTGATGGAGGTCGTGCGATGCATCTGAAACAGTCGAACCAAATTTTTTCTTAGTTTTTATAAGTTCCTTTTCTATATGAACTAAAAAAATTCCAAATTTTGTTCGAAGTTTGAAAAAAAAATTTCACTTTTTTGGAAAAAAAAATTCACTTTAAGTTGCAAAACAAGTAATTTAAATAGTACTTTTGTCCAACTTTTTTAGTTCAAATAGAAGATCATTTAATACCGAAGCTAGATCACTTTGATTTTTTTCGATCGGACATATATTGTTTTTGCTATCGCCGGCACCGTTTTCTAAAACTTGTGAAAATGAAAACTCGAGAAAACGGGCTTTAAAGTTTTCGGTCCAAAAAAATATAAGTTTTTGGATACTTCATTTACATACTTCAATACTAATTAGATGTTAATCAGCTATCCCCGGGCCATACAATAATCCTTCCTCTTCTTAAAATCGATTTTTTGAAGCCTGTAAAGCAGACTACTGCCTTAAACGCGTTTTTCTCGAAATGAGATTTTTTTAATTTTCTGACATTGTAACTCAAAGAGCAATTATCCGATTAACTTGAAATTTGAACTGAGTACTCTTGAATAAATTTTCTCTACAATGACGTAGGATATTTTCGATTGGATGAAAATTGACAATTTGGCATTGAAAAAAAACGACCATTTTATAGGCAAGAAAACAAACTTTTTTTCATGACTAGGCCATTTTGTTAGATTTTTATATTTTTCGAAAATTCTACGTCATTGTACAGGAAATACCTTCCAGTTTAACGACATTTTTTCCTTTTTCGGTTTCTCCTACTCAATCGGCTGGAATCGTTTCAGCAGTGGAGGAACTTTTTTTGGCGCCTCCGAAGGCAGCGCATAAGTCGCTTGGATCTCAATATTTTTCCATGAAAAAATTATGTAATATAGGTCAAATATGGCCAAATATATTCTTAATTTTCCGTAACATTTAAGTGAGTACTTTTCTTCCAAAAAATTCCCGACAATCACACAAATTGTCAGCGTTCACACTGGTATAGCCCCTTAAAGAAGAAAAGAATATGAAAGGTGAGTGACAAATAAAACAAAGGAAGTTTTGTTATATTTCAATGTATCCTATATTCGCGAAAACAGAAAATATAAGTATTAATGTAATTAACATTTTACATATAATCGAAATATTCGAAAAATCGAATATCGAACGATGGCATTCTCATGTTCGCTGATTGGCGAATGGTAACCAATGAGACGGCATGTATATTGTATTATGTAAGAAAGCGCTGCAGTTGCACCACTGCAGCAATATGCGCTATGAGTAAAAAAAGAATCGCATTTTCTATTGCGTACGTAGGCATGAAACTATCGCATATGTACGATGACTATCGTACGGTTCTTAACGCTGCGTGGAATCCGTTTGTTGACAAGAAGATGAGGCAGGGTTGTCCGTTCCGATAGGCAATACTTTGATAAACCAGTTCGTCGATTGCTACCGAACCACTATGTTAATTTCGCTCTGAAATGTGCTATTTCATATACAACCACCTAATGTGTATGCAATATGTAATGTTTGTATATGAGGTATTCCAAGTGTTTTAGAACGGTATAAAAGCCTGACCTTCTTCAATCTTTTTCAAAGTTGGTGATGTTTTTGTATCATATATTTTGAGTGCGTGGCATTTTTTTCAGATTTTTATCGGCTCGCTTACTCAGCTAACGTCGTATGAAAAATGTCCTCTACAAAAAAGATGCGTTTTTCTATGAACTATTTTGAAAAAAAAAATTAAAAATTTTCAAAGTCCCACAACACTAAAAAAACGAAAAATCTTTAATTTTTTAATTTTTTAACCCCAATGACTAGATTAATCCTACTGAAATCGACACTAAATTTTCTTTTACTAGTGTAAAACAACATGTGTAAGTTTCATTCTGGGCTGGGCTTGCGTTCAGTTAATATTTTCGTCTTAACGGGAGATATACACCTAGATGGTCGAGGTCGAGGATTTAGAAGCTATGAACATTCTGTCGATCGTAGAAGACCTACACTATGGGCCTGCTATCGATGATTCCATGTAAGTTGACAAACTTCATGATTTATTCATTCCCAATTTTTCAAACGCGTTTTTCTCAAAACCACGTTTTTCAAATCGGTACCCAAAATTTCTCGCAAACCAATGAACCGATTGCCTTGAGGTTTTTTGTGGTTATTCTATACACCATCATCTAGTACTTGTCATAGGATTTTTTTTTCCGTTACTTAGTTTTTGTTTTATAGGCAAAATAAAAACTAATGTTTGGCCCAAAAATCACTATTGATGTTCAAACATCCGCCGTTTTGTCATAAATCGATATTTTCAAAATCGGCTACGACAAGTACGAGATTATACTATCTAATTTAATAATCTTTTTGGTTTTTTTTTTCAGGTGATTTTTGAAGAAACGCCAGTGGGTACCGTATACGCAGATTTTTTTACGACGCTCCAAGGATCATGCCTTGTATATTCATATCCTTGTATATTTTTGATACTTTTAAATAAAGAAAATTAAACATTTTTGAATGTGTATACTTTTACATAATTAAAACCCCAATCCGAAATTTCAAATAGTTTACCTTGAAAAAATTCACAAAAATGACTTTTTCTCCGGCTCCTAGGTGTATATCTCCCCTTAAATTTAGTGGAAAATTGTTTCTGTTAAATAACTCGTTGATTTACGATTTTAAGGTAAAAATTGTAATAACTAAACTTGTAGGAAATCGAGTGCTTTACAACTTTGGTCATTGCAGTTTTTTCTCTACCATCGATATTTTTCGAATTAAATCCGAAAAAAAGCGCCTATTGCATTATCTCGTTTACTCTTAACTTTAGGGCATACACGAACATGAACAAACTAGTAGAGAAAGAAATTTTGGACCATTTTTGTTCATACCTTTTTCCTAGAATCAATATTTACGTCGTATGCCAACGGTAAAAGAAAAGAGCGAATGGTTCGCGAAATATTTTCACATTTCTCGTTTTTTTTCAAACAAATTTCCTTTCGATCGCTCACTATTTTTTTATTTTTCAATTTTTCTTCTTGATTCTAGTTCAACTTGTACACAATATTGTACAAAGTTAAAATATGTTTGATTTTGTTGCTTTAGATCACCTGTCCCGTACTTAGGACTTCCGCAAGCGAAGAATGTCATCGCCCGCGCACCGACATACGTGGCTCCTCCTACTCCCACCACCATGTTTTGTCAAACTTTAAAAAATATTTTGATGTTCAATAAAGACCGTTTAGTCAACGTACCAAATTTCAACATTCTATATTTAATACTTTTCGCATTAAAAATTGGTGAAAAATCGAACATTTTTTGGCCCAACAAGGCAACAACTTTCCTCAACTTAACGCAAGCCCAGCCCACAATAAAACTTACGCATGTTGTTTTACACTAATAACAGAAAATTCAGTGTCAATTTCAGCTGGATCAACCTAGTCATTGGGGTTGAAAAATTAAAAAATGAAGGATTTTTCTTTTTTTTAGTGTTGTGGTACTTGGAAAATTTTGAATTATTTTCTTCCGAATATTTCCCAGAAAAACACATCTTTTTTGTTGAGGGCATTTTTTCCCACGACGAGAAGATCAGCACGATACGATCATTTGAAATTTTATCACGTGCATCATCTTGTCTCCGAGTTAGCCGAGTTAGCGAGCCGATAAAAATCTGAAAAAAAACTTTGAAAAAGATTGAACACGGTCAGGCTTTTAGGCCGTTCGAAAACACTTCGAAAGCCTCACATCTATTATATCAGGTGTGTGGACAAAATTAAATAGATTTTTTGGTACATAAAATTCTTTATTGTGAAGAAATGGTTACAAATTGATCATTCAAAATATTGTCCACCGCCAGCCGTAACTTTTTCCTATATTTCTGCTAATAGGTGGATTCCACGTCGAAATATCGGCCCATCTTTAGAGGCAATCCACGAATCTACCAATTTTTTGGTATCCTCATAAGAATGGACAAGCTCAGACAAACCATGAGTCACTGGTCAAAATAGGTGGTGATCTTAAGAATCTGGAGAATACCGCAGGTGTGGCAGGACATCCCAGTTAAGCGCATCTAACGTTTCCTTAAGGTAGTACCAGCGCATTGACTAGTCAACAGAAAATCTATAAATGATCGAATGAACGGCCTCAGTGGGGCCATTTTAGTATTGCCTGATTTCGGGCCTAAATAGTTCCGGCCCAATCGGGGCCGGATCAGGATGTCCGCCATAGGGGTTACCTGTATCACACCCCGATCGGGGCCTGATCCTGATCATGCTAAGCCTAAAAAATTTCCACGCGGATCATTCCGTTCGTAATCAGGAACGCTTTTCTACACGGACACATACACACATACCCATATTTATATATCACAAATACACTAAGCGCAACAATTAAGGGATCACTATGTTTTCGACCAAAAATAGCCCTTTTTCAAACCGCTGTAACTCGATGAAAAATGGTCGGAGAAAAAATGAAAAAAAAGCATTTTGTAGTGTAAACCTTCGACTTTGATAATCTGATAATAAATAATTTTTTTCGTTTCGTTTAAATAAAGTAATTCGTTGTTAAACAAAACAAAACATAAAATCTAAAAATTTGCTCGAGTTTGACAAGGTACACGGGGAACAGAAATTTTTTTTTCGAAAATCTGTTTTGACCATTCAAAAGCTTGTATCTTTCCCAACAATTTGGTTTTCTTTTCAATTCCTGTGCGATTTTTTTTAGCCAAGTTATCGCAGCTTTACGAAAAAATGCATTTTTCAACATTGACCGGTCATAACTCTGGTCCAAATCATCGCACAGCATCCAAACCGGCATCGTTGGAAAGCTTGGATTTCCCCCTACAAAACTGTTTATTTTTCGTATTTTTCAGAAGCCGTTTTCAACATTGTAAAACTGATTGTTTAAAAGTGTGTAAAATGCCCATTTTTACACTTTTTTGTTTATCATGTTATGACATTACAACAAATGCAGAGGCACCAAAGGTTTTTGCGTTTTTTTTAGTTCAGGGTATGTAGAAATACTCCACCAAATAGCAGATCGCTGCCTTTATTCTTTATTCGGGTTGCAACCCCGTTCTTTTGGAGAAAATCGAGATCCGTCAATTTTCACGAAAATCGAGGTTTCTCAGGTATCAGCGCGGGGTGAAATTTCTCGAAAAAAAAAAATCCGAAAATTACGAAATTTGGTATTCAAGGGTTTTCGAGGTTGCTGATTGCGAATCTGGGATAAAAAATGGAAAAATTCAAAATCGAGGGCTATTTTTCGTCGAAAAAATAGTGATCCCTTAATAGTTGCGCTTAGTGTACATATCTGACATCTGGAAGAGCTATTGTGATTTAATATTCAGCACTCCATTACCCCCGCCAGCTATAGCTATCCATATGGAGTTAGAGCTACCTCGATGAATGAAGCTCGTCCCGTTACGATCTTACGAATACGAGGTTAAATTTGGACAATACTGGAGCTAAGTACTCGGTACACACTCGAAGTACGGCGCTGTACACGTCGCACGAACAGCTTATTGTTACAAAGTGTAGAACAATTGGTAGATTTGAATGAACCAACTCGCGAATGCGAAAGCCATTGATATTCTCGGGTCTATAAGAGCGCGAATAGGCTGTTTAACCTGACTGCCGTACTGAAATTTGCATAGTTCATTATGCCGGGATTCCCGCGCATATTTACGTACCCGCGTACCGTTTGTGTATACACGCTCTTGGCAGATACTCGATTTGAACGAGGACCGCGATGAATTAATTGCTATGACGAGGGTCGAGGAGCGATAAAAATTCGAAATTCATTAGAATGGACAGCGCAAGGATTGTACTGTTACGTATATAGGAGAATTAGGGGCAAGATGATAACGCTAATGTCACGTTCAAATAAAACAAAACATTTGTGAGTGAGTCAACGTTAATTTTTTTTTTTACTAATCAACATTTATTAATCGGTTGATTTTGGAAGCAAAAAAAATGAGTTTTTCTGATTTGTACCATACAATACTGGAACAGTCGTGCTGTTGATGAAAAACCCCGGAATCGGAGAAAATTAGAAGAAGGCTAGTTTTTCGACAGATGATTTTGTAGGTGCCGCGGGTGCTAAATCCAAGTTCGCCTAAAAATCGGGGTGGAGGGTTTTTTTAGGGGATGAAAGGAGATGGGGGTGGATTAATGCCAAACTACAGCCCCTACGAGGTGGGCGCCGTGAGACAAAATGTGGAGAAAAATCTGGGCTTTAGTTTTGTCCACAGCGCCGAAGTCGTAGAAGTTCATTTTAGGGGTGAAAAAGTGGGGTGAAATTTGGAAAAATCAGTTTTAATGCAATAACTCTTTAGAAAAAAATCGTACACTTTTTGTCCAAATGGGAACGTTGGAGCCCTTGAAAAGACGCGTCGATCGCGTATTTGATCATCACTCTCCGATAATATATTCACCCCAAAAAAAAAGTTAAAATACCAAAAAAAATTGTTTCTGAATAACTCAAAAACAATCGATTTTTCGGCTATGGTTCAAATGTACGAAATCTAGAGAATAATTTTCTCTATTTTTTCGTTTCTATGGACCACCCTTGAATTTTGATTTTCCAACCCCTCTCGGGGGTTGAAAATTCAAAATGAAATTCTTGACCGCACAAATTCGCTGCCGTGAAAGAATTTGTAGCTTGAACTCAGCTACATTTTTGTCCCCAGCGACAAACTCGTATCTCTTTATTTTCGGTCAATAGTTTTCCCAGAATTTCATTTTGAATTTTCAACCCCTGAGAGGGATTCGAAAAAGAAAAATTCAAGGGTGGTCCATAGGAACGAAAATATAGAGAACATTATTCTCTACATTTCGTACATTTAAACCATCCCCGAAAAATCGATTGTTTTTGAGTAATTCAATAAACAATTTGTTTATTTATACTTCAACAATTCTTTTGGGGGTGAAGATATCATTGGAGAGGGATTATCAAATACTCTATCGACGCGTCTTTTTAAGGGCGACAGCGTTCCCAATTAAACAAAAAATGTATGACTTTATCCTAAAGAGTTATCGAATGAAAACTCATTTTTCAAAATTGCATCCCATTTTTTTCACCCTCGAAATTAACTTCCACGATTTCGGCGCTGTGAACAAGAATAAAACCCGGATTTTTCTGAACATTTTATCTCCCGGCGCCGACCTCATGGGGGTTGTAGTTTGGCATTAATCCACCCCATCCACTTTCATCCCCAAAAAAAAATCGTACACCCCGATTTTTTGGCAAACTTTGATTTAGCATCCGCGGCACCTACAAAATCACCTGTCAAAAAACTAGCCTTCTTCTAATTTCTTCCGATTCCAATATACAGCACGACTGTGCTATATATATTTTTAATCAAACCTTTATTTTTCCCATCTTACCCCGTATGCGGGGCAAGATGAAACAGCGCTTGGATAATGATGGGACACGAATTATTGGCATCTTTCGTATCTAAAAGTGGTTTCATTCTCAATACCAGCAATTGCATAAGCCAATCGTCTAAGTTCTGTAGGATTAGTCCGAATAATCTTACTTCCACATTATTTTAATCATTTGTAACCCGAGTGGAAAACGTAACTCATCACCGATTAGCCACACGCTAGTAAAGTGATGTTTCGATTCGCCATTAGCTAGTCGTCTTAGCGATTGACTACCAGGCCTTGTAACGCTTTGGGCCTCTAGTGACTAAATACAAAAAATTAGATGGTGACTAGATAGAAAAAAAATCCCACGGCTGTATTATATTTCTGACCTAGCCATGACCTAGTTTCCTCAGCTAGCGACTGGGAACAAAAAATCAGGTGGCGATTAGATTTTAAAAAATTTGCGGCTATATATTTATATTTTCGTGATTTTTTAAAACATTATTTACATCATTGGAGCCTTTTACGATATTCTTCGTTGTTCATTAATTAAGGCTATGATATTGGCGCTGTAAATATATTAATGGTTCAATTTTAAATTATCTCAGACAAACGCTTACGCCGTAACGTAGTTTCGATCCCGGGACCTCTGGGTGATGAGCTGTGACGTTGTCCACCGAGCCAGTTCTACTTATTTAATTTCTGAATTTTCTTAGCGTCTACATATGTTATACTACACAAACTCAGATTATTGAAAAATGGGTGAATTAACAAATGTAAATAACATTATCGGATCAATGACTCAATTGCGTTCGCATTGGGAGCGATAATCGCATAGAATTACATAACCTCAAATTGTATTTGTCCGATCATTTATTCCGGCTAGTGCGACCGCAGTTGGGAAGTGTTGGCCAGGTCATCACGAGATACCGACTTGAGGATTTCATTCATTCGCAACGTCATCTGTAACTCAAGTTGCTTAACCAACCATGAGCCAATCGCTCGATAGAACTACACGTAGTCACATAACCACACTTTGTAATTTGTGACCAAGATCGACTGGGCAGTGACTAGCTAAGGGACGCATAGCCGCAGTTAGCTAATGTTGGCTAGGTCATGCCGTCATGCCCACTTGAGCATTTTTTTCCTTTTGCAAACCCATCTAAAACTCAAGTTAGCTATCCCGCCATTCGCTCAATGGAACTACACGTAGTCACATAACCTCACTTTGTCATTTGTAACCAAGATCAGCTGGCCAGTGACCTTGTCCGGTGCGTCCTTCCGCCACAGTTGATAATTACACACTCATTCACCCCAACGCCACCCCTCCAAACTCCAACGGAAGCACTGTGCTCGCACACACTGAGTACCCAGGTAGCAAAATGTTATCTATGTGGCATCCTAAAGATATCGCGAAACGGATACGGATAACTTTTTAGTTGTCCAAAAAGACGCCGTTTTATATTACAAAACGTATCACTCATGTCCACTTGGCAGATAACTTGTTTGTGTCCAATAATTAAGGGGGGATTGTCTTTTTTTTCGCAAAATTTACCGCTTTTTGGGAATTTTTTTGTGAAGAAAGTATACAACGATAAACTTGTGAAACTTGGCATATAGTTTTATTCATCTGTTTACTACATACAAACAAATTTTTAAACAATTTTATCAAAAAATCCGCCTCCCACCCCCCTCGACGCGCGATGGTCCTTTTTTGATGGTGTGCACGATTACAGCCTTCACGTTCATCCTGCAACAAAAACCCAAAAAGCATTTTACTTTAGACACATATAGCTATCGTTCGATGAGGGGAAAAAAAAAATTGACGATTTGGTGACGTTTTGAACTTGAAGTATCGATTTTTCGAAAAAAATTGATCGATTTTTTGTTATAAATAAAAAACTATTAAACGTATTGCTTTTTTGCTTCAGCAAACGATAAAAGGATGTCAGCTGAGCATTCTGTCCAAATTTAAAGGCAATCGGTTGAATAGTTTTTGAGAAATTGTGCACACCATCAAAAAAGGACCACCGCGCGTCGAGGGGGGTGGGAAGCGGATTTTTTTATGAAATCGTTTAAAAAATTTGTTGTATGTAGTAAACAGATCAATAGAGCTATATGCCAAGTTTCACAAGTTTTCCGTTGTATACTTTCTTCACAAAAAAATTCCCAAAAAGCGGTAAATTTTGCGAAAAAAAAGACAATCCCCCCTTAACCATACGCCAACTTTTAATGGTCAACAAAATGTCGACGAAAGGCGAAAGGAAACTCTTATCGGTTGTCGGTACGTTAGCGCAAAGTCATCAAATCGATGTATCTGAAAGATATCTATTTATTGGCGATTATATATATATATATATATATATATATATAGATTTCCAAGTCGTTACAGTAGCCTAACCACGCGGATTGGTCTTCGTTTGAAGTTTTTTTCTTCATTTTTGCAATACATTGCTTAAAGAAAATATATACGAACTGCAACAATCACGTATGACACCTAAAAAATTACACAGAACTCATGATTATTCGTTAAACTTTGTTTGCTTGTCCGTTCGCTCGTTTGTGTTCGTTTTTTGTTCAATGTGATCTTCGTTACATTCGTTTATTGTAATTGTAATTAACTAGATAGCGTAATGCTCATTGGCCTAAATTCTATTCCAGACTTCAGTTTGTGTCTCTCCGAAAGATTCAACGAAATCGATTCAGTACTTCTCCCCTTACAAACCAACAGACGTACAGACACTACAGCTTTATTGTATGTCTATGGGAAAGGATATTTCGAACTCGTTATATCTACGTGACATTGGCTATCAACACATCGTTGATTTTAGCGTCAGGATGGACTATGGAATGACCTTGACACAAAAATGCTCACATTCATCTATAGGTGATTTTGAAGACATTGGGATTTACTTTATATTAAGGAGTCTTCTGACTTTAGACGCTAAAAAAGGCTTTTTCATGATTTTTTATAGGTTTATATTATAGATATTGATATAAAAGTTGTTACACTTAATAAATACGCTTTCGAAATACATTTCAAAAAATTTTAAATGTATTTATGTAACCCAAACAAACTTTAAACGCGTTTTTCTCGAAACAACGTTTTTCGACGGCTTGTTGATAAAATCTTCGACACTACTGAACCGATCCTCATGAAATTTTAACCACATATTCTTTACAACTATCACTATAGCGCACATCAAGGATTTTTTTAGATTTTGATATTTACTTTTTTGCCAAAAACGGTGAAAAAAACACACTTTCTCTTGTTTCTTTGAAAAATGTTCGCCATTTTATTATTTTCGCATTTATCAAAAATCGTATGATACGCGCTATAGTCATTAACATACTGAATCGAAAACCGTTTGATTGTTTTGTTTCGGATGATCCATCTCCGAGATTTCATCAACAGCGCAGAACTGCAATTTTTTAGGACATTTTTTTAACTACTATTTTCGTCTATAAATAGTGACTTAAGGCCACAGTAACGGGTATGAAATCATGTGCGAATTTAACAATTTTTTTTCGTATGAAAAAGTGATTCACTCATAAAATTAACTACACATCTATTTGGTGTGAATATCAAGCTGTTGGAAAATATATATATATTTTTTGTCAGTGTTCAAAATGGCCGACTACTAATATTTTCTTTTATCTTTTATTTAGACGCTGCGCGGCGTGACATTTAGCATCCACAATTTTTGACCTAGAACAAAAAACATAAATTGTCGTCAATCTACATTAGAATACCTAGAGAAGTACGTACGGAATTTAAAAAATATTGTTTTATTCAAAAGTTGTAGGTATTTGAACTTAAGAAATTAATTTTCAGTGAAACATTTCGTTATAACTGCTCATAAAATGAAAAGTTTTCGATTAATCACAACTTCTCTGCGAAATGCAATTAGGAACGTAAATTTAAAAATTGAAGTAAATCGAGTGAAAATTGTTGAAGTTATTTGTCACGCCAATGGGAAAAAAGCTGTTTCGAGAAGGTTCGAGTAGTCGGCCATTTTGTACATCGAAAAAAATATATATATATATTTTCTAACAGCTTGATATTCATATTCAATAGATGTGTAATTAATTTTACGAGTGAATCCCTTTTTTCATACGAAAAGAAATTGTTAAATTCGCACATGATTTTGTACCCGTTACTATGGCCTAACCCCTTAAATAAATAAGAACTTTTTTGTATGTATTTCGAAAGTATATTTTTTAAGTGTAACAACTTTTATATTAATATCTGTAATATAAACCTCTAAAAAAATGCATGAAAATAGCCTTTTTTAGTGTTTAAAGTGAGAAGACCCCTTAATTACGGGAAAAATAGACTACTATGCGGACGGTCCTCGAAGTAGAATGTTTTCGCAATCACCTTCTCTGCCCCCCAAAATAACTCTGTAATTATCGACGTCACAAAAAAATGGTCCAGACAAAAGTTGTACGGTGTGAAGGGGGCCATCAAATGCGACCATTTTTTTATTTCGGTAAAGGCGCTGACGCACAGTGAACGTCACCTCCACTTTTTCAAATGGAATGGTCCATTTGTTTTCAACCATCTTGTGGAGCACCTCAAGCCACATAAAAAACATTGGGGGTCAAAGTTGTTCAAGGTCATTCAAGGTCAGTATCGATGATACAAATCTAAATATCTTGGATCACTACCAATATTTGGTAGTGATCCGGGATATTTAGATTTGTATTTCATTGTAATAGGTAACCTTGAATGACCTTGATCGACTTTGGCCCCCAATGCTTTTTAATGCGGCTTGAGGTGCTCCACAAGATGGTTGATAAAATGTACCATTCCATTTAAAAAAATGGAGGTGACCTTCACTGACAAGGGACATCCCTCAGGTTTCGATATGTTATAAAGCACCGAAAAGTAAGCGATACGATATTTTTTTATCGGCGGAAAAACGGTTTTAAGGGGTGAAACGAACCCTCGAAAATAGGGGTGTTTTTCGTCGATAACATTATCGCTCTCATCTCCAATGTATAGTGCACAAAAAAATAAACATTGTTGCAATTTGAATTTTTTTAATATCTCGTACCGTTAAAACGTTATCGACGAAAAACGAAAAACATCCCCATTTTTTAGGGCGCGTTTTAGCCCTTAAAACCGTTTTTCCGCCGATAAAAAAAAATGAAAATTTGTTGAAATTTGGATATGTTACAAAGCACCGAAAAGTAAGCGATACGTATTTTTTTTTATCGGCGGAAAAAAGGTTTTAAGGGGTGAAACCACCCCTTAATACAGGGGTGGTTCACCCCTTATTTTTTTTTGCCCTGTCACTATCGTGGATTTTTCATTGCTTCGGATTAGAAGAATTTTCGTTTTTGTTTCATTAAAATCGGTGGACTCGTTGTGCGTGAAACTGCTGTACTACCCCTAGAGATGCCTTTTTTCGAGGGGTGGTTTCACCCATTAGAACCGTTTTTCCGCCGATAAAAAAAAATACGTATCCGATACGAGGGATGTTCCTTATGAGCGTCAGCGCCTCCACCGAAATAAAAAAAATTGTTCGCATTTGATGGCCCCCTCCATACCGTACACCTTTTGTCTGAAACATTTTTTTGTGACGTTGATAATTACCGAGTTGTTTCGGGTGGCAGATATCAGAGGGACACCCTGTATAAAAGTGTATCTCGCTGAAAAAATAACATTACTTAGGGTGTTGAAACATTTAGCTGCGTATCTTAGACAAGATCATCATTGTTGAAGATCACGGAGTCACGGCTTACCGTCGTTTTCCCTTCTTTGTCTCTTCCTCTCTTGCTCAGTCACTCTCTCTCTCTCTCTTTCTCTCTCTCTTTCTCTCTCTCTTTCTCTCTCTCTTTATATATCTGGCTACCTGTCTCTCTCGAATGTTGTGCACGAAGAGGAAACATGAGAAGTAGCGAAGCTCTCACACGAGGCTCGTTTCACCGTGCGGTAGACGAATATAAAGAGATTCGTCTCACTGTTGCAAAATCTGCTCGTATTTCATGCAGACGAAAAGAGAGTGCACGTGACAGGACAAAAACAGTATATTGGAGGCACGAGAAATCGAAACGAAAAATCACAGCCGAGGGGCACAAAAGGGAACAAAACAAGAACGAAAAGAAGGATAAACAATAATGGCTGCAAATATAAGTACGGAATAACGAATGGCGAGGACGACTCGTCTGGGATTTTGTTTAAAGGAGCGGATACGTATCCGGGGAAAGCTTCGAATCGAGAGAAAGAGTGGGCGAGGAAGAGAGACGATGAGAGAGACGGAGAGGTCTGGACGACACGAGTACAGTCGTTATCCCTTGTTCTTGGCTTCTGATTTCCGGCCGGCGGACAAGCGATACTTTTCGTCCCTGCGGTATCGCCGGAAATTGAATAGTCTTCAGGAGAAAAAGACGAGACAGCTTGCTGGCTTCGATATTATGGGAAAACGGATCCCCTCGTTACATTAAGATGTTCTGCGATCAGTTACGTCAACATCCGGGTTTGCGCTTCCGATTAACACATTCACTACGCACCCTAGGATATCGCGAGACTGTACTCACGTAGCTTGGCAAATGTTTTCGAAAGATATTGGAATTTGCGATTTTTAATTCGCGCGGATATTGCCGAGATTTGGCTCCGGGCGTTTTAGTTGGGAGCAGGGGGCTGACACTGGGATAAATTCTCTTAACAGTAACGTGTCCCCGTATTGTCGCCACGTAACTAACCCACCATGCGGCGCTAGTAGTCACCCGCATGATCCCCACTCCGCAAAGCACCTCTCCGTATTATTTCGTCATCTTTTTCGTCGCGTGAACCACGTGAATATTTCTTGTCGTTTTCTCGATCTGTCATTGTTCTCGAATAAAAAAAATTGTAGTGTGGTAAAATCGTAATTATTTTATCACATAGTGATAAAATAATAAACAATTTTAGTGTAGCGATAAAATAAAAAACAATTTTTGTGGTTTTTGTGCTCATATTTGAGAATGCCTGCGTGCGTGGTTCTTGGCTGCACGTCAGGTTATCAATCAAACAAGGAAAAATCGCATTTTTTCAATGTTCCAAAAGATCCAGAAGCCCTGAAATTATGGAGAAAAGCCATCGGACCGACAGACAAATCCATTAAGTCTGGTCAATCAGTGTGCGCATCAATATTACGTATTTATGCGGATGCAGCAATATTCTACACGTCTCAACGCCGAACAAAGAAAAAGCAATCTCGACAAGAAAAAAATCGCAAAACATTGTACAACGTGACTAATCCATTATTTAAAAAATGATAATGTTATCTGTTTATTTCGTTCAATAAATATTTGTATAACACATAATATTGCAACAAGTGTAAATATTGCATCCCTTCGTATATACACATATACTTTTAAATTCTATTCTAAACAATGAATTATCCAGACGCGTCGAATGCAAATTATGCAGACGCTGCCGACTGGTTAGTTTACGACAATAACGGGACACGGTAGACCCAGCAGTGCCAGGGGGCTGGTTGGGAGCGAGCAGAATGTTAAAAGTGCGATGAGAACATACGGCGTTATAAAAGGGTTCGGATAAACTTGAAATTTAAAAAATACGGTATTCTTCAAGTCTCCCAAAGTTCTGAAGTGAGCCTGAAGTGAGAGTGAGACTGAAAGTCAGAAGACCCCCCCCCCCCTGAGAGGTCTTCTCACTTTAGACGCTAAAAAAGGCGTGGTTGATGTATTTTTTGGTAGGTTTATATTATAGATATTGATATAAACGTTGTTACACTTGAGGCGGCACATACATTTAGACAGGAAAAAAATATGCGATATTGAGGGATTTTTTAAACTAAGAAATAATTATTCTACAATCATCAAACTTCGTGTATACTTTAATAGTATGTTTAAGTATACTAGGTGCGCAACTAAATTCCTGGGTTTCACACATGGATGGCACTAGCGACACATGTAGTCGGCATACAGGTCTAAAATTGGGTGTCTTTATAGCTTGGACATCTGTTAAGAATATCCAGTCGTAATATAAACAAATATCGCGACACAACGATCTTTTTTCTAACCTCGAAAACGTCAAGGTTTGTGCCAAATAAACACCATTTGCGAGAAGCATTGCTTTTCTGCTTCAACCTAAAAAAAACAGGAGCTGAAGCACTTTGGTTACTTGAGGAGGCCTACGGCGAACATATACCATCAAAGACAACGTGTGAAGATTGGTTCAAGCGGTTCGGAAGTGGCGATTTTGAGACTGGGGACAAGGAGCGCTCGGGAAGACCGCAAACATTTGCGGACGCCGATCTGCAAGCGTTATTGGATGAAGATGACACTCAAACGGAAGATCAACTCGCCGAGGCATTATATGTGACTCGGCAATGTATTTCGAAACGTTTGCACGCCATCCCATGTAGAGATTGACCGTTGGGCCTGGGACGGGCCTTCACAGTTAGCCTTTCTAGAATATTGGGCCGTGAGTATTTACCAATGAGGTGCCTTTGTAGAAATGATAAGAACGGCCCGATATCGGCCAACAGAGCCCACAATTATTGGGCCAATGATTCAATTCATTGTAGCGCCAATGTTGGTAATTGCACTTGGCCCTATGTGGGCCCTCTTAAAGGGCCTATGTAGAAATTGACCACTGGCTCTATGATGGGCCTTCACAGTTGGTCTATCTAGAAGTTAGGCTATCTAGAATATTGGGCCGTGAGTTTGTTTGGGTGCGTGATAAATATTCAACCATCGGGCCAAGATTGGCCCGAGATTGGTCCTTATGGATACATATTTCATGGAATAACCTTAAAATAAATTGTGATTTGCGTATATGACAGGTTTCAAAATGGGCATATTTTACTTCCTTATGTTCGTTATTTACAAATGCCAATAATAGGGCAAGACTTGATTACAAAAACTAAACTTCAAAATATAGACGATTAATATATGACGTGCCAGTTATTTGCCTATTCTGGCACAATATACAGATACTGAATAACCGAAGGCTTAAATAAAATAAAAGCAGGTATGGTCTGACCCACTTAGCGAATAAAGGGCTTAGATTAATTAAATGTAATTTTCAGTATTTGCCAGCATTGCCAGTTTCAAAATTGGCAAATTTCGATGAACTATAGGATAGGTTTTAGTAATGGGCTGATATTGAGGCAGTTCTCAATTTATAACGGAACAATAATGGGCCAATGTAATTGGCAGTACTTCAGCATCACCAGTTAAAAAATTGGCAAATATTGTTTATCTATCATGACTGTTTAATGAATTTAAAAGATGGGCCATGATAGGTTTTAACTATGGGCCGATATTGTGTCGGTATTCAATTTAGAACGAGACAATAATGAGCCAATTTAATGGCCAGTATTTTAGGATTGCCAGCTTTAGGATTGGCAAATTTAGTTTAACTATCACTGCTGTTTATTGGTTTTGAAAGATGGCCCAGGATAATCTTTAGTAATGGGCCGATATTGTGCCGGTTCTCAATTTATAACGGGACAATAATGGGCCAATGTAATTGCTTGTATTTTAGCGTTGCCAGTTTTTAAATTGGCAAATATAGTTCAACCATCACGGCTATTTATTGGGTTTAAACGATGAGCCGATATTGTGGCGGTTTTCAATTTATAACGGAACAATATTGGACCAATGGAATTGTCAGTATTTTAGTATCCCCAGTTTTTAAATTAGCAAATTTAGTTTAACCATCACGGCTATTTATTAGTTTTTAAAGATGGGCCAGGATAGGCTTTAGAGATGGGCCGATATTGTGCCAGTTTTCAGTTTAGAGCGAAACAGTAATGGGCCAATATTATTTCTCTTTTGTTGGCTTCTACGATGGTCCCAATATTGGCCTGATCGTAACATTGGGCAACTCATGGCAACCTCTACATGGGATGGGAAAAATTCATAAGGAAGGAAAGTGGGTGTCGCCTGAGTTGACTGAGAGACAAGTGGAAAATCGAAGAGCCACTTCCGAAATTTTGCTTTTGCGGCAGAACTGAAAGAGTTTCCTGCATCGAATTGTTACTGCCGATGAAAAATGGATATGTTTCGCGAATCCCAAACGCAGAAAATCGTGGCTTTCACTTGGCGAAGCGTCAACATCGACGGCACGGCCAAATCGCTCCGAAAAAAAGACAATGCGCTGCGTTTGGTGGGACCAGAAAGGAATCGTGTACTATGAGCTGCTGAAACCGGGCGAAACTGTCAATGGGCATCGCTACCGACAACAACTAATCAATTTGAACCACGCATTGCTCGAAAAACGGCCAGAATGGGACACGAGACACGAACGTGTGATATTGCAGCACAACAACGCTCCGTGCCATCGCAGTTCCATCGTCCAGGACACCATAAAAACACTGAAATGGGATCTGCTACCGCACCCGCCTTATTCGCCAGACCTGGCCCCTTCAGACTATCACTTATTACGGTCGATGGCGCATGGCTTGGGTGGGCTACACTTGGCCAATTACGATGCAGTACAAAATTGGTTGGACGAATGGTTTCAGTACAAAGACGCGTCTTCTTATCGACGCGGTATTTATGTATTGCCAGAGAGATTTCCCCGAGATTTCATCAACAGCGCAGACCTACCATTTTTTTAGCACATTTTTTGAACTACCATATTCGTCTATAAATTGTGGCATAAATAAATTTCAAAAAAAAGTTCATGTATTTCGAAAGTGTATTTATTAAGTGCAACAACTTTTATATCAATATCTATAATATAAAGCTATCGAAAAAATCTATGAAAATATCCTTTTCTAGCGTCTACAGTGAGAAGACCCCTTAAGTTTGTGTCACTCACAAGGTAAATTACTTGAGTATCCACCTTCGATTTTTTTGAAACTCATATATGGGATAAAGCATTGAGACCTATTGGACACGTATTGTTTTTAATCTGCGTAACAATGGTTTTAGGGGGGCGGGGGGGGGGGCATATCACCCCTCAAAGATAGGCGTCCCGAGGGGTGGTTTCGCAGTTTCACCCACAAGCAGTCCACCGATCTGAATGAAACAAAAACGAAAATTGTTTAAATGTAAAGCGATGAAAAATCCACTATGGAAGTATCGAAAAAAAAAATTAAATTAAGGGGTGACATTTACCCCCGTAAACCCGTATTCCCGCTCATAAAAAAATTATGCGTCTATTGTTTTTCAATGCTTTATCACATATATAAGTTTCAATAACAAAATCGGAGGCGCCACTTAACTGATGTTCCTTGCCCGTTAACAAACGACACAACGACTGTTTGAAATTCTGGCGATTCCGGAAAAGTAGCCAAAAACGTCGGAATTTTTTTTTTGCTTTTGTATCCTTTGAAGGCCTATCAATAGGAAATTGTTCGCCGATTACGAATATCGCCGAGTTTTTGTCGAAAACTCAAAATTACGCGAGTTGAACGCGAAAAAAAAATCCAACCTTTTTGCCCATCTTGTTAAAAAAGCAAGTGGCTTCACTGAATCGATCATTTATTTTCGGCTTGGATTTAAAACTCCACTTTGCGCGCAATCTCTTTTTTATCGTTTATTCTTCAAAATAACGTCAGATTTGTCGAGTTTCGATTATTTCTCGATTTTTGGCAGAATTTCAAAGGAATGAAATCGAAGTCAATCTAATTCAACCCCCCCCCCCCCCCCCCCCCCCGTCCCCAATTGCGTTTATGTAATTCAAATAGGACCGACGCTACGACTATTCGGAATTGTGGGATTTTTAAAAAGCAGCAAAATGAGAAGAACATTTTTGTCGATCTGTAACCGGTTTTAAAGGAAGGGTAGGGTGAAAAGGCGTGAAAAAAAAACACTTTTTTGCGAATTTTTTTCATCTATATGGATAGAGTAAATTTATTGAAACCTTTTGTACATTGTTAAGGCATCTGGCCACCATGTCATTTTTTTTAAATATTTTTTTAAATAAACCCTGAACTGTTAAGAACAATTTAACCCATAGTACGTATTGAAAAATGCAAAATTGACCAAGTTACAGTTATTTTTCGGCAGGAAGGTTGAGCCGCTGCGGGCTGCACATTTACTTTCTTTTGCGATTATCTCGAAACTACATTTTTTAAACTGGTACTATCGAAATATCGTAAACTATCGGTCCGATCGCTTTCAAATTTTTACACAATACTTTTCGATACATTATCTAAAATGTCACGTAGGATTTTTGCGATGACTTGATTAGTTTTTGTTTCATTATTGTTTTTGCTCGAAAAATTTCGGTGAAAAATACAAATTTCTTTCTTCGGCTCTCCATAATTTTTGTAATGGTCGAAAAAAAACCGCTACGCTACATTGTAGCGACACTACTCACGAATGAGCTGATTTTTTTTTCAGATGTGACATGACCGGGTATCAGCTGGGACAACGACCGCGCGTATCGTGTGGAGGGCCTCCGCGGCAATGTGTATGACGACGCCATTTTTTAGTATTTTGAACGGAAATTTATTAACGTTATTCTTAAAGCCCTTGCTGACGTTGTGTAAAAAAATAAAATTATTCTGGCCCATTTTTTAACGGAGACTTTGTCCTTGGAGTGCCATATTTCAGGTGTATACATTTTATTTTTTTTAAAGGAAACGAGTAAAGCTTTTTGTGTGCGGTTTTTTCTTGCTTTTATTCATGATATACAGAACGTTAACAAATTTAAAAAAAAACAAAATGGCGACCGTTGCAGCTCCGCGAAAACTGGTCCTCAAATCGCGAGAGGTAAACGGCTCACATCACTGCCCCCTCTTTGTTGATCTGAAACACAAATTCAAAGCATATTATCAATCTGTGACCCTTTGGTCATGGAATGACGGATGGGTTTTTCGTTTAGTACAAATTTCGGAAAATGGCGGCAATTTAAAAAAAAATCGAATTTTCGCGTTTTTTTCGCATAAAAAGATAAATAATAAATGCAAAAATGTATCTATCGAAAAAACGATCCGTCATTCCGTGTAGACATATTTTCTGAGTATGCTCTCCAAATTTCAGGTCGATATGTTAATTACAGCGGTCAGGAGAATGTCAGCCATTTTTAAAAACGTGTTTTCGAGAAAAACGCGTTTAAAGTTTTGTAATGTGTTTACACAAATGTGTTTATAGTTACCGCTAATCGGCAATGCCTGGTCCATAGAGGCATCCCTCCTCTTCTTCTAGCTGCTCATGTTGAGCCGCTAACATCTCCCGCTGCTCTTTCAAGGACAAAGTCTCCCTTAATGTACCCATTTTTCGATTGGCCAAGGTGACCAGACGCCTTAAGGTAGTACGAGCGCGCAATCTTGATTTCTATAGAGTTTGTTCAAATTTTAACCAGACATTGTTCATGGGTAATGGGGTTCATGGGATAATGGGTTTTTAAATTGCAACTTTTAATACTGCAGGGTCTGCATTGAAATTCAGACAGAATAATTGTTCGTAAAAAATATTTGTCCCCTATAATAAGAAGACACGCCGCATCGTTCCACGTATCCAATGGTGTGAGTTTGCGCGGTATATTCAAAATAATACTGCAAGACAAATTTTGATTTCGAAGTTTCTTTTAATCGAACAACGTTTTTAATTAGTTATGAATGAACGAACACTTTTATTTGTTAATGAAGATAACATAAACAACATAAAGTATCAATATTTATCATGCAAATATTTTTTTATGACGAAATTTTTAACTTTACGAACACGATAATTATTTTTTTCTCGAAATATTGAACAATACTGTTCTGCGGTGTTGTCATACGTATTCTTATTATGGGGGACAAATATTTTTTACGGAAAATTTTTCTGTCGCAATTTCAATGCAGACCCTGCAGTTTTAAAAGTTGCAATTAAAAAACCCATTATCTCTCAATCTCGATATTGGACTGGTCTGAAATTTCACCCAAACATGCATAATGATATGAACATTGCCTGGTTAAAATTTGAACAAAATCTATAGAAATCAAAATTGCGCGCTCGTACTACTTTAAGTGTCATTTCAAGAACATTCCGTGAAATTTGTACGCGAAGATATCCACAAACAAGCCAGTGCCGCGTTTTTCTCGAAACCACTTTTTCAAAGTCCGTGTTCACTGCCATTTGAAAACGACATAACCGATTTATTTCAAGCTTGGTACACACTTTCTACATATAAAATACCTCTCCCCAACGGTTAGTTTGAGATTTTTTTTACATTGATGAGGTTTTCCACTACCAAAATGGCGGAATTTTCGAGAAAAATAGCACTCTTCACTTTACATGACTACCAAAAATTTAGAAATGAAAGAAAAAATTATCAAAGACCGTTGGGGGAAGGATTTGATGATACTTTGACTAAATTTAAATGGTACTTGATTTCAGATAATTTCTAGCTGAGATACAGTGAACACCGCAAATAGTATTTTTCCAAAGGCGTTCGATATTTCCGTGTACAAATTTCACGAAATGTTCTTGAAATGACACTTAACAATGTACAAAAGGTTCCAATAAATTTACTCTATCCATATAGATAAAAAAAATTCGCAAAAAAAGTTTTTTTTCACGCTGAAACCCCTACCCTTCTCTTAAACGATTGTCTGATGGGGAATTTTCCTCCAATTACGAATATCACCGAGTTTTTGTCGACAGCTTAAAATTAAGCCGGCCGAATGCGAATAACGTCGTTTTCCACACTTCCGACGATTATTCAGAAAGATTGAGGGTTTAGAGGAGGTATAAATGTTCGTAAATTTAAATGGAAAAGGAACTACTTCAATTGAAGCGCGCAAAACAAATAGATTCAAATGAAGCGAGGTGACCCGCGGATCCACTTCAATAAATTCTCTGACTAATAATTTTCATAAATGATTTTCTCTCTCTCTCTATCTCTTTCTCTCTTTCTGTCTACACAACCGGCGTTTAT
>OY723395.1:19357724-19735224 GCA_963210295.1 Ophion ellenae
AGAATACCTAGAGACGTACGTACGGAATTTAAAAACTATTGTTTTATTCAAAAGTTGTAGGTATTTGAACTTAAGACATGAATTTTCAGTGAAGAATTTCGTTATAACTGCTCATAAACTGCTCATAAAATGAAAAGTTTTTGATTAATCAGAAATTCCGTACGTACTTGTCTGCGATATGCAATTGGGAACATAACTTTTTAATTTAAAGTAAATCGAGTGAAAATTGTTGAAGTTATTTGTCACGCCGATTGGAAAAAAGCTGTTTCGAGAAGTTTCGAGTAGTCGGCCATTTTGTGCATCGAAAAAAAAAATGCTTACAGCTTAAAATTCATACTAAATAGGTGTGTAATGAATCACTTTTTCATACGAAAAAAAGGTTAAATTCGCACACGATTTTATACCCTTTACTGTGGCCTAACCGCTTAAGGGGGGATTGTCTTTTTTTTCGCAAAATTTACCGCTTTTTGGGATTTTTTTTGTGAAGAAAGTATACAACGGAAAACTTGTGAAACTTGGCATATAGTTTTATTGATCTGTTTACTACATACAAAAAAATTTTTAAACAATTTCATCAAAAAAATCCGCCTCCCACCCCCCTCGACGCGCGATGGTCCTTTTTTGATGGTGTGCACGATTACAGCCTTCATGTTCATCCTGCACAAAAACCCAAAAAGCATTTTACTTTAGACACATATAGCTATCGTTCGATGAAGGGGAAAAAAAATTGACGATTTGGTGACGTTTTGAACTTGAAGTATCGATTTTTCGAAAAAAATTGATCGATTTTTTGTTATAAATAAAAAACTATTAAACGTATTACTTTTTTGCTTCATCAAACGATAAAAGGATGCCAGCTGAGCATTCTGTCCAAATTTGAAGGCAATCGGTTGAATAGTTTTTGAGAAATCGTGCACACCATCAAAAAAGGACCATCGCGCGTCGAGGGGGGTGGAGGCGGATTTTTTGATGAAATTGTTTAAAAATTTTTTTGTATGTAGTAAACAGATCAATAAAACTATATGCCAAGTTTCACAAGTTTTCCGTTGTATACTTTCTTCACAAAAAAATTCCCAAAAAGCGGTAAATTTTGCGAAAAAAAAGACAATCCCCCCTTAACGTAAAAATTTGTACACTTATTATGGTAACTTTTAACTGTATTTAAACATTTTTTATTTGTAAAAATAATTATTTTGAAAGCTGCTATAGCTAATCTCCAGGAGGACCTTTACAAAAAGCGTGACATTTAGCATCCTCAATTTTTTACGTATAACAAAAAACAAAAATTCTCGTCAATCTACATTAGAATACCTAGAGAAGTACGTACGGAGTTAAAAAAGTATTGTTTCATTCAAAAGTTGTAGGTATTTGAATGAATTTTCAGTGAAAAATTTCGTACAAAACTGCTCAAAAAATGAAAAGTTTTCGATTAATCAGAAATTCCGTACGTACTTCTCTGCGAAATGCAATTAGGAACTTTCGGTAAAAAAAAAATTTAGAGAGCTCGGATTTTCATAAAATTTTGACACTATATTTCTGAATGTATGTACTTTCGAAAGCAGTAAAGAAAAAAATCCGATTATTTGAAATTTTCAATGTGGACTGGCCCCTTAAGGTCTGCCTTTTTATATACAAAAAATGTCTGTGAAATTTGAAGCAGATGGGTTTAGTTGTTTTTGAGATATTTTGGTCACCGATTTTGAAAAAGTCATTCCGAGAAAAACGCATTTAAAGTTTTTACCTGCAAACGCTCATAACTCCCCCAATTTTCAACAAAACGAATTGAAAATTTTAGAGAATATTTTTGAAAGATTATATTATAAGAATCCGTCGAAGACGAAAAATCGATTTTTTCAAAAATTCCAACTAGGTGTAACCCCTTAAATAAAAGCTTGTTTTTTTTAAATATTTTGTTTACATATAAATTATTTTCTACTTTTTAGTCTTTAATTGATTTGACTAGTTAGTTGTTACCAGTAGTTTACGAGTTTCCACTTTGGGAACATGGAATGCTTGTAAAAAATAACAAAGCCTGTAATAGGGATGTTGTCTACTTCTGGGAAAGTGTTTAAAATTGTTCACATATACATAATATACCTCTAAATATTTGCTTTATGTATTTACATGCAGCAGAATTCTTCAAAAATCGCGTTGTCATTAACCCGTTTGAAAATACGCGCCAAAACGCCGAGATCTGTCGTTTGATGGCGCGTGGCATCATATTTTGCAAAATACTGGTCTCTAAACAAAAACAATAACAAATATTTCAGGATTAATAAGTTTAACGATGAATTCTCAATTCTATTCACCACCGTATGACTGTCTTGAATACCTGCGCTTAAATCAAACAAAACAAGCTGTAAAACGAAACATAACCTCAAAAATTTCTTCAAATTATTACAGAGTTTGTAACATTATTAACGCTATATACATTATTCGTTGCACAAGTAACAATTCATTAGGGTATACTTTCATGGAAGTCTTCACGTTTCTGAATTCTGCAGAGCAGAAGTCGTCGTTTTTCGTAAAGAAATTGGCCACCATTATGCAGCCAATCATATGCAAATTCGAACTATCGCCTTCACGAATTCTGTTTCCATTATTACAGTTCGAGTAAAATTCAAAATCAATCGAGAAATCTCACGAATTGTAATTGAAAACAAAGTAAACAGTAACAGCCTAGTATAAGCAGTATGCTTAGAGGCGTCGACTCGTTCGTGTTTTGCAAAGTGTGACGTCATGCGCTCTGATTGGTGTTGTTCGTCACGTGACTCATAGATGTTTTTTTACAATTTATTTATCTAAGTTTATCTACAATTTTCACCAAACGAAAATAACATAGGCACTTCCGAGCATTACTTTAATCATAACCTATCGCCTCATAACAATATTTTTATCATTTTTGGTTACTGGAAGCATCCCTATTGGGGATGCACGGAATTTGTACATGTTGGTGAGATTTCATATGGATGAGGAGACATCGCTAAATTTACAGGAAAACTTTTTTTTTTACGCTGAATCATGCATTGTCACTTCTGAGATGCATGTTTGCAAAATTTCACATCCCTGAGTAGTCGGCAAGTGGTTGGAATATCGATTTTCCATTTTGCATCTCGCAGAAAGTCATGTCAAATAAAAGCTTGTAAAAAAGTGAAGAATTTCGAAGGTGGAGAAATTCCATCCACATTTTTGCCCAAGGTGTTGGACATTCATTTTCTCCACAGCTATTCTCCAGTGACAGCTTAGCGAAATACGTAATATTTTCTCACCGTGTATCGAGGGGCAAAAATGTCTCTCCGGAGTCGAAAAGGCCCGACCTCTTGTTGCGCAGTGCTTCAAGGACGCGATCACGCAACGGCGTTTGGTAATCGATTGTCACGCGAGCCCCACGACGGCTTTACCTTTCGTCGTAGCTGACTATGCATACGCTCCGAAAATGTTATGCGTCATCTTGAGACGCTCTCCGAGAAATGGCCCCAGGCGTATAGGCTCGTCTCGTGTTTGGAGGACACTCGGTCGAGAAACCTGTTTACACAGAAATATCAAGTCGATTGACGTTAGTCGTGGTCCCTTTTTTTTGGCTATTGATCACTCGTGATTCGAGAAATTCCATCTGACGGGATTGAGAAAAATAATTGTCGGAAGGAAAAGCGAGTCCGGGCGCCACCTACGAGGGCATCGATGATGAAGGAACTTTTTTTTCTTGCAGCGCACGGTGCCAATGAGACACAAAGAGGTACACGCTATAAACGCTCATCCCTCGCTCAAGTTCGCTCTCGACTTTGGCATGTCCCTGATATCCGAGAAGATAAAGAAGCGTATAAAAATCTACACGAGCCTGGAGGACGCGCTGAACAATAAAATGGACGCGAGTATGTTGCCCAAGGAATACGGCGGTACAATGCCGATGAAGGAAATGATCGGTAATGAGAATTTCTATTTCCCAAAAACAGATCGATTTTTCTTTCGTATGAAAAAGTGATTCTCTCGTAAAATTAATTACACATCTATTTAGCATGAATATCAAGCTGTTGGAAAATATATTTTTTTTCGATGTACAAAATGGCCGACTACTAATATTTTATTTTTTTTATCCAATAGTTTTTTAGTAATGGCGGCTCAGTTTTCAAATTTTGTAAAACACCAAATTTTCAAATGCCCATAACTTCTTTCCAATTATAGCTAGAAACATTTTAAAAAAACTACTTTTTACAGAAAAACATGAACTTCTTGAAAAAAAATATGCTGAAATTCTGGGTTGTTTTAAAAATTACGAAAATTACGTTCAAAGTATAAAAATTGATTTTTCGGGCTTTGCCCCATTTTTCCCGGTTTTGAAAGTATTTTTTTCGAAAAGTTCAGAATTTTCTACATCGAAATAGATTTTAAAGGAGATGGGATCTCTAAAACATCAGCCTCAGAAAAAATAAATAAAAACTTTTCCCAAGTTTTTAAATTTTATTTGATGATAAAAGTTATTATTATTTTTATTTTGTAAATTTGTAAGTGGGAGATTTTATAACCTCAAAACCAACAGTAGCTATTAAAATTAAATGATATTTTTTTTTAATTTGCTTATGTGACATGACATTACCTTATAAAAACTCTGAATGTTTATTTACGTAATAAAAATGCCATCAACGATTTAAGGTTGATTTAAATAAATGGTAGGAAAATAAAATTCATGCTGAGATGATTCCGGCCGATTGAGTAGCTGAAACCGAAAAAGGAAAAAATGTCGTTAAACTGGAAGGTATTTCCTGTACAATGACGTAGGATTTTCGAAAAATATCAAAATAACAAAATGGCGTAGTTATGAAAAAAAGTCTGTTTTCTTGCCTATAAAATGGTCGTTTTTTTCAATGCCAAATCGTCAATTTTCATCCAATCAAAAATATCCTATGTCATTGTAAAGTAAATATATTCAAGAGTACTCAGATCAAATTGGAAGTAAATCGGATAATTGCTCTTTGAGTTACAATGTCAGCAAATTTGAAAAATCTCATTTCGAGAAAAGCGCGTTCCAGGAGGTACGTTGATTGGAGCGAGTTCAAGATAAAAGCCCGATTTTTTTTATAGCATTGTCGAGACCTTCGTCCATGCGTATGCGGAGTTTCCACGAGATTTACCGTACACTTTCCGAGTCATTAATTGTTAAAGTTGGTGAAGTAGTCACACGTAGACGACAAAATGTGCCTGTCCTCTCATATATCGATTTTTTCGTGCTACTTGGAGCCAAGAAACACGTAAAAAAACTGATGGTTGGGTTCGTTGAATCTTTGTGATCGATAAGGCACCTTGAATTGGAAAGCTCACCGCAGAAATAAGCAATAAATTTAGAAATAAAGTCGCAAAAACCGACGTTTTCGGAGAGCGAGACTTCTCGTGACGTAACAGCAGCCATCTTGCTCGACGTGTGGCAACGCCGGATACCCGCGCAAATTTGATTCGTCCATCGGATATTTCCAACGCGAATTAAAAATATGATTGTGCGAAGCCGTACATTTTTTAATGGATTATAAAGGGCCTTTCGTCGATATTTACTTGAAGTTCTTTTACGTACAGCAAAGGCATCTCAATTTTTCTGGCGACATGTACCTATACAACGCATTTATATATAAATTCAGCATGGCAGAACCGTCATATAAAATAAACGTTCCTTTTTATACCTGCAAATATTGTGAAAATTGGGAAAGGGAACAATAACATAACAATCGATGAAATATGTTTTGACTTTGGATAGATTGGACATTGGACATTGAGGTTAACTTCAACGCGACGTTTTTTATTTGCAATCGCAATATTGTCTTTTCATTTTCTAATTCTTGTCCGTCAGAATCTACATTTGTCTCTAAACTGGACTTCAGGCACAATCCCGTTACTCTTTCGATAAGCTTCCACGGTATTTTCATTCTCCATGTTAACCGGCTACAAAAAACAATAAGCCGAGCGCGTGGAACCGATGACAGCCACCGAAAATGCGACGATGCTAAACGTTCAACGATATGGCGTACTACTGAAGTCGAGTAGTAGATTATTAAGGTTGTTTCCATATTATAAAAATAATAGGAAACTCGAAATTCAATACTTAAAAAACATTTCTCGAAAAATAGGCTATATACATATATCTAAAACGTGGCGGTATTGCGGCGTGAAATGGACTCTAAGTTTACTAGCGTGGTCATCACCGTACCTCCTTAAAGATTTAACTATCGATTTTTGCAGGATAAAATGATGTTTACCATTAAAACTGCTAATTACAGGATATTCTTGAAAGTATAATCTGTCTATCGGGCTTATCTATGGCTTGAGAAAAGTTTTCACCTCGTGAGTAAAAAGTCAAACTTTTCCCTTTGTGTCAGATCTATGGAGGAAGGAACTTGTGGAAATAAGGCCAAAGCTGCTGAGCCACGACAAGATGCGGGTGTCCTTGGAGCTTTATTCGGAAAAGGCGAGAGAGGGTGCAGTGTCCGCGTTGAAGCAGGGCTTCGGATGCTCGAACGTCGGCTCGAGCGACTCCACCATCCACGGGATCACAGGCTCCTTCAGGAAGCTGGAGGTCGACTGATATCTCGGGGACATCAACGATCGTCCACCAGCTCTCCGCCTGGAAAAGAGGAAAAAGAGTGATCATTGCACAGTTCAAAGTTATTATTATTCGTACACGTCGAACCGCATCGGTCCGAGGAACGTTCGAACGACCGCGCACAGGCAAACAAAAAAGTATTCCATCGACCGAGGATCAAGTTTTATCTCGTCGAGGCGAAACGTTCGAGTGTGGTAATAGAAGTAAGAGCAAACTGTGACGCGTGTCCTCACCCTAGCAGATTGGGTGCCTATGAATTTGATATAAGAATGCCCAAGGCACTTTGGTAGGCATATTAGTTCAAAAAGTGCCGGTAAATGCCGATGAATGACGAACGTTAAATTTTATGAGCGCACAGAGAATGCCTTTCGAGTGCCTGTTAAAATGTCTATGGAAATACTGATGCGAATGCCGGTCAGAATGTCTATGAAAATACTGGTGCGAGTGGCTGTTGAGTCTCGGCGAGAATGTTTTGCACTTACATTCCTAACCAAAATACATTTCGGTAAGATTTTCAAGTACTTCGTGTGGAGAAACAAGTTTGGAAAAAACCAATCATATTCAAGATTATCATGATATCAATTTGTTTGATTTTTTTTCAAACAATTTTATGTCGTGACGAAGGCCTTACGTTGTAACTGGAACTCAATTTTGGTTGGGATGGAATGAGCATACATCTTGGATACTACAACCAGTATATTACCATATGAAGTGCTCCTTCTCAGTTGGCTGGTTATTTATTCGTACTTTCGGCTTTGGGTATACTGCAGCTGTCAGAAGAAATTGTAATGCCGGTGAATATCGAAAAATGCCGGTGAATGCCTAAAAAAATGTAATGCCAGTGAGTGCCTAACAAAGCCGGTGAATGACCAAAAAAATGCCGGTACTTCGGATACAAAATTTTGGTTTGGTCACTCTTCAGCACTTACCGTCACTATTTGAACTAGAATGCCTGCCAAAGTAACTATGAATGCCTATAATAGGCACGGCATTCAGCCAGTCACTTCAATAGGCATATCAAACGACTTTCATTGGCATTTATCAAGGCACCCAATCTGCTAGGGCAACCTGTTCACCGACGACGAAACACCGATCACCGGTATGAGTGTCGAAAAGAAATATCTCGCCGTCCGGTGAAGCTTTCGAAATGTGAACCAACGAAAAATTCCTGTACATCGATCCTTGATCATGATCTGTGAAAAGAAAACCGCGAATCATCGTCGTTGCTACATTTAGACAAGATTAGAAAATACACTGAAAAGGCTCAGCCAAAATGTTTCGTGTTGTGGGCGATAGCACGATTGCGTTTTTTCTGCTGCCCTTCGAGGGGAACCCTAAGTAAAATTATTCAAATAAATTTCATAGTGAAACTAATTCTAAAACTAATTCTACGAAGATGAAGAGACTCTCTTGCACTTAATTATAAATGATAGATAGTAGAATTACTTTTGCGAAATCTTTATATTTTTTTTCAACGCAGATGTTTGCTTATGTGTATACGCGCTGTATCGATACAATAAAAATCGTATGCAAAGATATTCGTGAAAAATATTCGTTCGAGAACCCGTCGATTGTCATTTGCGCGATTCGAGACTTAAGGCCCTAGGCCATAGTAACGGGTATAAAATCATGTGCGAATTTAACAATTTTGTTCGTACGAAAAAGTGATTCACTAATAAAATTAATTACACATCTATTTAGTGTGCATATCAAGCTGTTAGAAAATATATATATTTTTTTTTTCGATGTACAAAATGGCCGACTACTTTAGTTTCTTTTTTGTTATTCTTATTAATTTTCTTTTGTTATTGTTATTAATTTGTTATTAATTTTCTTTTGTTATCTTTTTTTAGGCTCTCCGCGGCGTGACCTCTAGCGTCCACAATTTTTTACCTGGAACAAAAGACAAAAATTCTCGTCAATCTACAGTAGAATACCTAGAGAAGTACATACGGAATTTAAAAAATATTGTTTTATTCAAACGTTGTAGGTATTTGAACTTAAGAAAAAAAATTCAGTGAAAAATTTCGTTATTGCTCATAAAATGAAAAGTTTTCGATTAATCAGAAATTCCGTACGTACGTCTCTGCGAAATGCAATTGGGAACATAACTTTTAAATTTGAAGTAAATCGAGTGAAAATTGTCGAAGTCATTTGACACGCCAATTGGAAAAAGCTGTTTCGAGAAGTTTCGAGTAGTCGGCTAATTTGTACATCGAAAGAAAAAAAAATTCTAACAGCTTGATATTCATACTAAATAGATGTGTAATTAATTGTATGAGTGAATCACTTTTTCATACGGAAAAATTGTTAAATTCGCACATGATTTTATACCCGTTACTGTGGCCTAAGGCCTAAAAAAAATACACGGTGCCGTAAGCTCGCGATCGGTGTGAGCAACAGAATGAGGTGTGTATCAGATGAATAAAAAAAGGCGTTTGAGAAGTTAGGCTACTGTGAAAATGACGAACGCTCGTTTGTCGCTTGAGGCAACCCAAATTAAGGAGCCAGTCCACTTTGGAGCCACGAAGAAAAGGCTATTTTCGCGATTTTTTGTTGACGATTTTATAAAAGATATGAATATAAAAGTTGTTGGGCTTGATAAATAAAGTCTTGAAATACATTTAAAAAAAAATTATTCATTTTTAAGTACAAAAACTATAGTTTAACGTAACGCCTCAAAAATAGGTGGGGTATGTAGCTCCATCACAACTCGGCAACGGCTTGTTTGAAACAAAAAATCAAAGTCCATTAGATTCAGTACGACACCAGCTACAAAATGATCCTCGGATATAAAGTTTTATCGAAAAATAAAAAAAATATCAGATGACAAACAAAAAAAGTTTTTTAAAACGCGTTTTTTTCGCAGTTTTTCGCAAAAAAAAGAGTAAAAATCAAAATTTTAAAACCATCGAGGGTGATCTTGTTGCGAATCATGTTTACAATGTGGTTGAAATTTCAAGAGAATCGGTTTATTAGTTTCAGAGATACGATGGAGCTAGATTTTGATAACGGTGTTTCGAGAAAAACGCGTTTGAAGTTTGTACTATGAAAAACTCTTACCTAAACTCAAACGGCAATTCCTGCACCGTACAAAATCCCTTCTGACTGCCCATCATTGTCGATTTCTTCAAGTCTTGCTTGCTGTCGATTTTTTGAAATTTTCAAAGTGTACTGGCCCCTTAATAACCAAGGTGAATTATCAAAAACTGTAGACGAGGTAGTCAGAATAACTATTTCAACCGGTACAGCGCGGGTGAAGTCGCGGGCAAATCTAGTTATTAATATTTTTTCACGAAATTTGGTACACAACTTTGTTGATGTACGTACAATAAATGTCCAAACGATTTTCCAATCATCTTACTTATTCCTTCAAATTTAACGTTTTTAACCAACCCCAATTTTAGGGTCATCGCAGTATCCCGGAAAAAAGTTCATATCTGAATATATCTGAATCATATCTGTAGAATCAGATATGATCAGACAAGAAAAATGGCCATATCTGTTCATGTAGTGTCATGACAGATCATGTATGCTTATATCTGAGCATGTACGATCATATCAGAGCCATTTTGATAATTTTGAGAGCAGAACCGTCGGTATCGCAGCAGGTCTGACCAGATCCAATCCCCAGGCAAGATCTGATCTTGTTGGACCATATCTGATTTTATTGGGCCAGATCTGATCATGTCGGGCAAATCTAATCATATTGGACTAGATCTGTCTGTCCGTATAAGAATAAAATACCGTGGATCCCAGTAGACCTGGACATCTATGAACAATGGACCTGCCCATATGATAGAATCATAGTTTATCTGAACTTTCAGACCAGGTATGACTCCGACTATATCAGAGCAAATCTTACCCTGTTGAGACAGATCAAATCTTGTTAGTGCAGTCATGAAGATATTAAAATGTTTACATATATAGAGCGGGGTTATTAACACGTCATCACTTGACGTGTTAATAATTAATAATATTATAGTAACTCACATGATCACATGTAATACAGTCAGGTGAGGTGCCATATCTGATCGGATATCGTCTCATATTCTCATATATCGTTTCATATATTCAGATGTTTTCATGTGTGAACAACTGAACTGCATATACGATAAGGTATGAGTGTATAAGACTTCGTATATTTTCCAGGTTTGGTATCGTATCTGATGGGATAAAATTTTATATGAACGTGCCTGCTCATATATCGCATCATATATGTTCAGATATGGTTTCACGCTGCCAAATCGCCTTGGTACCTGACCAGATAAAAACATATATGAGATCTATATAGCGGAGTCTGGTACCGTATTTGATCGGATATGATCTTATACGAACAGATACGTTCACATATCACATCATGTATGTTCAGATACGAATTTACGGTACCGACTCGCCTTGGTACTTAGCCAGATACAAACAGATATGAGTTCATGTATCGTCAGGCCAGATACTGTATTTGATCAGATATGATCTTCTATATGCATATGTGGCGTGGAATATGATCAGACCTAATCATATATGATACCGTAAAATGTCAGATATAAATATATCTGATACATGTATGACAATATCTGTAACATATATGAACATATCCACTCAGACATGAACTTTTTTCCCGGGAGCCTAACTCCTCAATTGGATTGCAGTGAAGGTCAGCAAAAAAGCACAATTTTTTTGAAAAAAATATTTATTATTTTCTTATAGATAATATTTGTATTTCTTCGCTCGTATAAAGTATCGAGCGTTTCGACGATAAATGTCAAAAGACACTGATTTCCTTTCAGCGAATACTACAACGTCGCTTTCGACAAAAAATTTGAAATCCAAGTACCGTAACACAATTCCTCATATAGAAAATCGCAAATTCAGCCGCAATTAATATCTCTATAGTCTGATATCGCTCATAAATATTGAGATTCGAGCTGAATTCCCAATTCTCCGTAAGAAACTGGTTCAATTGTACAGACCGTAATTTGTTCTCTGTCGGAAGCGATGCAGCGGAACTCGCGGAAACTTCGAAGTTGAATTTTCATCGACCTACGTTAAAAAATCCTTCATAATATCGACCGAAGAAGAGCTCGACCCTCCTCGAACTCGAAGTTAACTGTAAAGATTAAATCGATGGTCATTGATTTGCACTCGGAGGGAAGGTTGTTTGCGAAGGTGACGTAGACCGTTCATCGTGCTCTGAGCAATTGTTTGATTTTTCATCGTCAATGATGCTTTCGACATCGTTGCTCGTTCTCGCGCGAGGCTCGCTCGTGTTCGTATCAACATTTTCGTCGGATTCTCTCCTCTCCTTTCTCACCTTGCTCCTCGATTGTTTTCGCGAAATTTCTCTCTCACCCCGGAGCTCGTGGCTTCGTCGACTGCTGCTCTTTGACTTTTTTGATTTTTTAACGTCGGAACGTCGGCGCGTTGCTTCCTCGTCGCTCCTCGAAGCCGACTGCCTCTTCCTCGACCGTTCGTCTCGACTTCTCGAGTTCTCCTCGCGATTGCACGAGTCCTCTTTCCGTCTGGATCTTCGAGTGGAATCGTCGCGTTTCCGGGCTTCGCGTCGTCGCGAACTTCGGGATGAATTCTCGATGTCGTCGTCGTCGTCGTCGTCGATGCGCCTTCGATCGCTACGCGAGTAACGTCGATGATGATCGCCGAGTTGTTCGTCGATACTCGCGCGCGATGATCTCTCCCGATTGTTGCCGCGTTTCTCCGGCTCCGGTGACTCGGACCAACGCCAATTACGGCTCTCGTCTACGCTCGCACGTTCCCAGTCGTCCCACTTGGATTTCGATCTGAAAGCGAATAGCGAGAGAAGCGACATGATTGGTGGAGGGCGCTGAGGGTGTGAAAAATTGTGCATTTAGTTGCGTTGGTTCCGAATGTTGCAATAGTGAGTCAGGGTGATCAAAATGAGTCCGTTTTTAAGGGAAACAGTATAAAGTTTTCAAAAAATCGATTTTTTTTGTGTTTTTGGGGTGAAATTTGAATTATTCTGGTTGCTACAGCCTTGCTCAGGAAAAAGGATTCGTTTTTTTCAAAACGTCGTTTTTCAACACGGTGTACACTCTCAAAGGAAGAGTTTTCGAGCTATCCGTCTCAAATCTGATATTTTTCGAACCGCTACACTGTGATGATCTCTTAAGGGGTTATATACAGTAACATTTTTCGAAAAATCGATTAAAAAAATCGTAATGCACATATATTTAAGGCGTTAGGCCACAGTAATGGGTATAAAATCATGTGCGAGTTTAACAATTTTTTTCGTATGAAAAAGTGATTCACTCATAAAATTAATTACACATCTATTTAGTATGAATATCAAGCTGTTAGAATTTTTTTTTTTCGATGTACAAAATGGCCGACTACTAATATTTTCTTTTGTTATCTTTTTTAGGCGCTTCACGGCGTCTCATTTAGCATCCACAATTTTTTACCTACATCAAAAAACAAAAAATCTCGTCAATCTACATTATAATAGCTAGAGAAGTACGTACGGAATTTAAAAACTATTGTTTTATTCAAAAGTTGTAGGTATTTGAACTTGAGAAATGAATTTTCAGTGAAAAATTTCGTTATAAGTGCTCATAAACAGCTCATAAAATGAAAAGTTTTCGATAAATCAGAAATTCCGTACGTACTTTTCTGCGAAATGCAATTAGGAACATAACATTAAAATTTGAAGTAAATCGAGTGAAAATTGTTGAAGTTATTTGTCACGCCAATTGGAAAAAAGCTGTTTCGAGAAGTTTCGAGTAGTCAGCCGTTTTGTACATCAAAAAAAAATTTCTAACAGCTTGATATTCATACTGAAAAGATGTGTAATTAATTTTATGAGTGAATCACTTTACCATACGAAAAAAAATTGTTAAATTCGCACATGATTTTATACATGTTACTGTTTTATTCATCTCTGAGAAATCTCTGTTCGAAAATTGCAGCTATCTCTCTCGCACTCACATGTCACGTGATAGATCTACTTCGCCTTAAGGCGGTCCTCTAGTTTCTCGGGTCGAAAAAATCGATTTTTTTTTTCATAAATCACATCTACAACATGTGTAGAAAATGTGTGCCAAAGGATTTTTCGATATTCGAAGTGGTTCACAAGTTACGGCCCTGGAACGGAGCAGGTATACGGAGCGCGCACCGAGAGCGCGAACTTTCAAACGCGTTTTTCTCGAAACACCATTTTTCGAAACGGTGACCACGATATTTCAGAAACTACTGCACCGATCTTGTTAAAATTTATACAGCATCTTTGATATGTTATAAGCCGGCGATTGAACTAGGATTATCATGATTGCTTCGATAGTTTTTTTGGCACGAGCAAAAAACTTAAGAAAAAATGAGTAAAAAATAGAATGTAATTTTCAAAAGTGTATAAAAAAGTCAATTTTTGTAATTTAGAATTCACTTTAGTTCAATCGCTAGTCTTAAATATGAAGATTAAAATGCCGTTTGGTTTTTTGATTTCAGATAAGCAGAACAGCCGCAATCTTGGTCACCGTCAAGCACCTCTCTTACTTGATGACTTCCTGTCGGCCACTATAACGTTTATTCTATTATATATTTTGACTTCAAAAAACTTGTAAAGCTTATTTAAATGTTAATAAAGATTATGCAAAAACAATGAGATTGATTATTCCGATGCTTTGTCCGTAAAAAATTATTGAAAATGCCGTAAAAAAACAGCCGAGAAACTAGAGGACCGCATTAAGTACACACGCGGAAAATTTCTTGTCAATCCGGCGAATATTCTCGAAGTTACACGCACATTTGTAATGACGTGTTAGCGCGTTCGAAAGTGCTTTTGAAACTTTAAACGCGTTTTCCTCAAAACGGTATTTTTGAAGTCGGTGAGCAAGATTTCTCGGAAACGGCTGAACCGATCAGTCTCAAATTTCAACACAACCTTTTCAATATATAGTATAGTATATTTTTCAGTAATTAATCGAAGTTTTTTCCTAACCGATAAATATTTTCGATTTTACAAACAATTTAAGGCCTCAATTTTGGTCAAAAGTCGGTTTTTTTTGTTGAGAAGCCGCTATTTTGTCAAAAATTATTATTTTGCTTATTCCTTCGATCAGTTACAAGATAATCCATTATATTAACGAAATATTTTTGGCTTTTTCATTTTAGATGATCCAGTCCAGAGATACCGTGCTCACATCAAGACGCCTTTTTTATAAGTGCTCTCGGAGATCAGCTATAGCAGCTTTCACGATAATTATTTTCCAAATAAATAATGTTAAAATACAATTAAAAGTTACCATAATATGTGTACAAATTTTTACGTGAATAGTCTTAAAGGTTTTCTCAAGAGAAATTCTTGAAATATCGATTTTCTGGGCCTCCTGGTCGTAACCCCTTGAGATATTACGATTATAGATGACCCGGTCGTTCAATAGAACAAGATAATCGCCCGCTCACCTGTGCTCGCTCCTTCTACCGGAAGAACTCTCAGGCTCGCCGTTCTTCCTGGCCCTCCTCGGTGGCGATTTCACGTCGTATTCGTCGTTAGGATTTCTGAACGTATGAAGAAAATTGCAGGCTCTCCCCTTGGGACATTTGGCCATACCGCAAACGGCGTTTCTCCACGACGTTATATTGACGAATTCGCAGTTCAATTGTCTCTGAGCGTAATAGCGTCCCTTCAATTTTCGCCAAGCTCTCGCTGCCTCTCGCTCCGTGTGGTACTCGACGTAAAGATTACCGCGCAGATGAATTTCCGCGTTGCGACAAACCTTGAGTGTCTTTATGCTTCCGAAGCTCTCCAGTTCGGGCACAACGGATTCGTAGAACTCGCGAAAATCTTTGCGCGTCTCGGAGCCCTCGAACTCCAAGCAAATGTCCGTGTCGTACTCGGCCGTATTTTTTTCCAACGAGAAATGCGTGTAAAAGCCAGGCACGAGGATGAATTTGCTCAGGGCGGGACGACGATGATTCCTCGAGCAAATATCGCCGTAGCGGCAAGCGCCGGTCTTGGCGAAAAACGGACAAGGTTCTTTGCTCGATTGGCTCTCGGAGACGGATCGCAGGAACTCCGGTGTGGCGGCGCCCTGGTCGATGTAATCGTCGATGTCTTTGCGTATGTCGCGATGCTTCTTCATCTCTTCCTCCTGCTGACGCTTCGCCTCTTCCCTCTTCGCTCTCAGCGCCTCTTGCTTCGCCTCGAATTCCTTCCTTATTATCTCCTCCTGGCGCAATTGCTCCTCGCGAAGTTTCGCTCGCCTCTCCTGACCGATTCGCCACTCTTTCTGTGCCCGCACCTGCACGCCGAGAACAATTTTTGTCAATGGCGTAACGTTAGCGACGGAACGAATATCGCAAGAGGACACGTGAGGTATCGGGCTCCGAGTTTTACAAAGTATTCGCACATTACCCATGAACGCTGACAAATCCAAAATCAGCATTTTTACGTTCTAAAAAGTACCAGCTTACCAACCTCTGAGAACGTATATTTACAAATATCAATAACATTGTACAATAGTGAAAAAGGAATGGTATGAAACAAGAATCGCTTTTTCGCGAATTTCGTTTACGTAAAAAATTTTCATTTTTCTTATTGGAAATCGCGTCTACTCACCTCCTCCTCGAGCCATAACTTTTCTCTCTCCTCGTGTTCCTTCTCCTCGGCAATTTCGCGTTCCCTCTGAGCCCTGGTTTGCTCGGCGATCCAATTCGAATATTCGGCGGTACTCTCGAGTGTCGCCCTCAGACGTTCCTCGTCGAAATCACGCTCTTGAGCGGCTTTGCGTCGCACGCGCCTACGCCGTTCCCTCTTGGCGATACGCCGCCAATCTTTGTGCCGTATTCTCGACTTTTCCTGATTCTTCTCTTCCATTATTCGCGCACATTTCCAAATACACGGGCGAAACAGCTGGATGCCGCGCCGGGGACATCTACGTCTCAAGCTCGCGGCGTTTCGCGAGCCTCGGCTTGTTTGACAGCCGGCTGTATTTTGTTACACGAGCAGACGACACGTGCGATCCACTCACGCTCGTATATACAGATCTGGACACTCCGTTTGAAAATGCGTGTCTCTAAGTGACGCCTCTCTTTGCGCATTCCACCGTGGCGCTAGTGAAGGGGAGGCACTTTTGTTTATACCGCGTTTACGGGGCATGGCATGCGCGTAGTTGTGGCGACGGTCGTATGACGTGGGCCTAACCTCGTTTTGGCGAGGTGTTTTCGAGTGTATCGCAGCCACGGTTTTTATTCAATACGGAATAATATAAGACGAAGTGTCTATATATTGCGATGCCGAAGCGATGCATAATTCCGGGATGCAGAAGTGGATACATAAACAACCCGGAGCACGTCTCATTATTTAAAATTCCCAATGATGAAGAGTTGCGTGTTACGCGTAAATTTCGAACGTTCTTCCTTTTCGTAAACGAAAAAAAAAATGTTTGGGTTGAGCGATAGTTAAATCGGCATATCCATGTCAAAGGCGATGAGTATCATTAACTAATGGCTCATCGCTCATATTTTCGGTTGATGCTTTTAGTTTTTGTGTTCGACTAATTATTTAGGATGTATTGATTTTTCATCACGGCCACGTGAAGGGAAAGACAATTCGCATGCGCGCATACATCGCGCTCTGTCGCACATGCCTCCGAGATAGCAGCGCTCCACGCTTTTGCGGCCAGTTCCGCAAAGAGAGGCGTCAGATAGAGGCACGCTTTGGGGTATACGGAATATACGGGAGTGCCCAGACCTGTATATACGACCGTGGATCCACTGAACAAACCTCTCCACATTGTTTTTATTTTTCGTAGCTTTTCCCGCACGGACACATTTTTCATAACTTTTCAACGAGTCTGGGTTTCGGATTTTGCTAGTTTTGGGCTTTAATAATTCTTTATTATGTATGGAAAAATATTTTCGTTTGACGAATGTTTTCCATTGTTCCACGGTGACGGGCTTTTACCGGAGGCAGCGACATCTGTCGGATTGTAACAGCAGATTGGACATTTACAGTCGATAATGTAGGGAGCGAGTTTCTTTTATTTGGAAATATAACATGTGTGTGACTATATACAGATCGTCTATGGTAAAATACCACAAATTTCACTTTATTATCAACCCAATCTTTTTCTTCTCACATTCGTCCTCCAAGTTTTGGCAAAAGAAATAATTGCGTAAAATCTAAATGATCTACCGGTAACATACAGAACTAAACCTTCGTAACTTCAGTACCAATTCTAAGATCCTCCGAACCTTTAATGCTCCAATATTATTTCATCGAAGAGAAAATTATTTTCCCCGTAATAACGTAATTAAAAGAAAAAGCAGCACACGAATATTTGCTACGTCCATTGTAGCGCCGTATTTATAAAATCGTCATTATCCAGCAGCCGCGATAAAAACGATTGGTTTTGCGGAGCTGATGTAACAGGAGCGCACGAAAAAGTTCACAATTACGAAATATTTACGTTCGTTCGACTAAGTCATGAGTTGGCCACTTACGCTTAGTTTTGGAAAATTAGTCTACCTGAGCGTACGCCGAAAGGCTGTCGGAGCAGGGCTATTTGGTACCTTTTGTACCGACCGAGTCGCGTGTGATTTCAGCGCGAATAAGCGCGCTGCATACGTGATGTACACGCGCATACGACGTGTTTTCAGGTCAAGTTCGCGTAGCCGTGAAACGGAGGGGGGCCCAACGGAGCTTCTGAAATGCCCCCTCTTTTCTCGACGCACCTGAGCAGGGGTACCGTTATATCCGGTCAGAACGTTGAACCAGGCGTGACGATTGTACCGAGCGTAAACGACACACAGGGAGAGCACCTCGTAGCCCACGTATTTCTTCCTGTCTATATACATCGAAACGTTGCGTTCGACGCTTTCGTGACGTTCCTCGATCGCGACCGTTTCCGTGATTTCGTCTACGTGGACATTCCCACAGAGGCGCGACTGACATTCGTCCCTGCGTGCGACGTTCTTCGGAAACTCCGAGAGGCCACAGGTGTTCTCGTATTCATTGCTCCGAGATTTTTGTTTTCCGCCAACTCCACAGTGAAGATCAAGGATCAAGTGGAGTTTGTTTATTCATGGAGATTCCGAGATTCTTCGTAATAAGTGCGTATTCGGTGTGTCATTCACGATAAACGTAAAAGTTTCCAATTGATCGAGTGTCGTTGGATCGGGGCTTCGGCGGAAAAATTCGTTTTTCTTCCGCTTATCGTCTTCCTGGTCGCGGATGATCGTGGCTCACGATCCGATATGAGGAACGTTCACCCGACGGGAAAGCCTCGTTCTTCCGCTCCTTCCAACTGTTCTCCGCGTCCTCCTCGCGCCCTTCTGCCTCTGTAAGCGAAGTCACGTGTTACTTGCGAAACGATCGGCTCGAAATCGGGATTGGGAGTCCGAGCGATAAACAATTGGGGATAGAACTGGAGCGAGGGGAAAAAAAGGAAAGATCGTTGAAACATGGAACGAACGAGCGATAAGTCGAAGACGATCGATTACGGATGGAATAACGCGGTGACGAAAAACACCGGACACGCGAACGGCCTCGAACGGCACGAACCTGCTAAGAAACCGAAGAGCAAAGTTTGGGCCTACTTCTTCTGGCTCTTCGGGGGCTGGTTCGGCGCTCATCATCTCTATCTCGGCAGAGATGAGCAGGCTTTTGTTTGGCTCACCACTTTCGGTGGTTACTTCGGTATCGGATGGATCAGGGACTCTTGGAGGATTCCGACTTACGTGGCGGACTCTAACGAACGGCACGATTACATCGAGTGGTGGAAGTTCCAGATGCGAACGAACAGAAAGGTGAATCTTTCGCAATCGTTTTTTTTTCTTCATTTTTGACAACTTTACTCGATAAACCGTTTAGCATTCTCGTCTTCGGAAATTATCGAGTCGCGAGCTTCACCTATGAAGAGATCTCAATGAAGGTTATCGACGCGTGTCGATTATGCTCCTTTTTTCTTCTCAATTTCAAATCTCGCATCGTATCTTCGTGGCTTCCATTATTCGGCACGGGTTTTCGACAAAACGACGTTAACCTTCAATACACGCCGGAGTGTCAATGAAAAATAAACGAAATTCGCCGGCTCGCTCGATCTTTTTCGGGAACCAAGACGCTCGTGACGTTGGGGTGGTTCTTTTTTTTTTGCTCGGAGCACGTGCGATCGTATTCGGGAGCATTGAAATATATTTCGGTATTCTGAATATTCTGGAGAGTATATTGAACGGAACATTTTCCAAAAATGACGCTATATATATAAAATATTCTGGATATTCTCTGGATAAAACATTAAAAGTTATACCTATTATAATTATTTTCGTTACTATTAAAGCAAAAAATTAAAAATAAACTGGTAATTTGAGTAAAGGACATAATTTTTCAACGAATAATTTATTAGTGTTTAGTAATTCAAGGAAATTACTAATGCGGTATATTTTGGCGGATTTTCCGAATGCAAAATACTCACGAAGCTGAAGTTTGAATCATTTTTACGAAAATTCATTTTTATTATTATTTGAAACTTTTCATTTGTAACTTGAGCTCGTAAGTCTATAATGAAAATAAGCAAAAACGTTCGAATCATTCTCTAGTCCACATCGGCCAAAAGGAAATTTTATCCACGAAAAAGAATCAACTTTCGTTGCGTTCCAACGATGCAAACTTCAAGGTCATGAATATTCTAGAGAATATACGAAACATGATATTTTCCAAAAATAAAAAATATGCGAGGATATTTTCTAGACGAGATTGCTGGAGAATATAACGCATATAAAAATGCCGGAGAAAACTGAATGCGAAATATCGTAGGTAAAATTCTTGAACGTCTTTCGAGGCACATAGCGACAATTCGCACGGGACTAAATGGAGAATATAACTTCCCGGATAAAAACGTGTGCGCTATTTCAAAGAAAACGGGCATTGAAAAAAATCGATTCCCGATTGGGCATTTTTGTCGCGTAATCGGTAAAACTCCGCTTTGACTTCGCAGTTTTCATTTATTCACGTGGTTTTGTTTTTTTTATTATTCAGGTATTGATGTAACGTGAAACAAATTCTCCGTGTCTCTCTTTCTTCCTCTCCGCCCTAAGCGCTGCCTTCTCTACTTCTCGCAAATTCTGTTAAGTAACCTTAAAGCACATTAAACTTCATCGTGGGCGCAACTAAACGCAAACAAATCTACAAAAAAAAACTTTCGCGACATCGGGCGACGGCAAAAGAATGTTCGTCTTCATTTGTCCACCGCGACACCCTGCTGCGGCGTGTAAAATTAATTTGTCTCGCACTACATTTTCATAATTTAGAAACTGGAACAATGAGGAACTGTATGCATATTCATAATTGAAATACCGGCTCAACAATGGCTACTGCGGCATATTAAATTTGTTTTTCGACATTTTCTACGACTACGTACGGCTAACAATAATTCGACGAAATGACAAGGAACAATTGAACGTAACGATTTTTCGTACGATGTTGAAGTTTGCATCGTTGGAACGCGACGAAAGTTAATTTTTTGGCGCTATCGTTGACATTTTTGCCGATATAGGGTACGAAAATGACCCGAATTTTTCTCATCCTCGTATTAGAGATTCACGATCTTAAAGTACAAAAACGATTGCGATAAAAAGGAACGAAAAAATGTTTAAGTACTATCGTTGAGTTCCGACGCTGCAAACTTCGTCATTTTTTCATCTCGATCGAACCGAGTGCGCGGGGGTTTATCATTGAAAACGCTGGCGGCGAGACCGAAAATCGGAGTAATTTGAGACGCACGATCATACTAGTTTCCGAGTCGCATAGTTTTATTTATCAGCGTGGTTCTTTCGGTCGCTGCGTTTGTTACGAGGACAGAAGGCGATATCGTCGTCGTTGAAATTTTGAATTTGATACGTCCTTGGCCCTACGATCTTCACTTGTCCCACGTGCTCGACCGTAAAGTCAGCGCTCGAATTCTGAACTGTAGTTTTCCGATAAAAAAAGTCCGGATCTACGCTATCACGAATAATATGACTATCGGACAAATGTTCACCTACGTTTTCATCGCCGTTAAGGCCTGCTCTCGAGGCATCATCGAGAGGTCGTTCCTCGCCTCTAGCTTCCTCGCATTGCGGTTTCAACAACGAGCAGATGAGCGCGTTTTTCTTGAATCTTCGTCGATCCACCTGCACGCCGCTCGGCATGCAAGGCCATTCCTCGGCGGGCGTAGAAGACGAGTGCGCGCGAGACGCTTCAGGCTTTTCGACGCTCTTCTCCGCGTCCTGGCCGACGCCCCACAGACGTTCCAATTTTCTGTTGGAATAATTGGTGGCGCCGTTGGTGCATCTGATGTCGGCGATGATGGCGTGCTCGTCCGCGTAATCATCCGACACGGTGGACCTACTCTCCGTATCCTCCGACGCTTCATCCTCGAAGAGATTTACGTTTCTGCGCTGTCGTACGCTCGGCTCCGCGGACTCGGCGAACCTCCTCTCCGGGCTGTTCAGTCTGACGAAACGCTGCGGCTGATCGTTGGTTCCCGTCACCACCGTTATCTTCTCTATCCGCTTGCGAATGTCCGCTTCGGAGGTCGCGACGGAGCTGATCGACGACGAGGAATGAGCTTTGGCCTTTTTTCTGTTACGGCGTCCCTTCGCTTCCATTAATTTCGGGGATTCTTCGTGACTCTGCGCGCAACACACGAAGCAGAAATGATCATGACGTACGATCGTCGAGTGTATTCGCGAATGGGCATTTCTTTTTTGAGGTTATGTCGTTTCGGGAAGTCAAAAGCTGAGGGAAATATGAGAATTGTACGAGATATTCGTCGGTAGAAGGGTCAATTGTTCGGATCGTGTGCGAGAAACATCTGATAAGCATTCTCTTGCTCTTGAACTCGCGGCAAAGAGCCGCCGATCAAGTCCCTATCGCGAAAAGACATTTCTTCCCTCAGGGTTATGTTCGTCAAACATGTGCATGCAATAGTTTAAACCATCTTCGAACGACGCCCGGTCGTTCTTCGTGCGCTTCGATTGATTCGATCGTACGAAATACCAACGCGCGATCACAAAATGATTATTACGATTTTTACGCAACGTTGCATTCGGCGGTCGCGCGGTATTTGGACGCGGAGACATGGCACGTTTCACGGAGTTTCGTGAATCGCAGCAAATTCCTTTGTCGTTTACGCGTACTTAATCTCGACGCGAATTATTCGTTCGACGGATCGCATCAAATTGATTATTCTAGTGCGATTTTTTTTTCTTACTAACCGTTTTTTCAATGGCGGTCCGTGGCTCGGGGAATTTTTGAAAAGTCGCTGCCCGCGGATCGCTGTTTCCTCGAGAGTTCGCGAAACAAAAGAAAAATCGTAAACAAACTTTGCCGACGCGCGCCCGTATACATGTGTATATGTATGTAGCAACAAGTGTCCGACGCTACCTGACGCTCGAACTTCCTGTCTGCACGCCCCTTTGTGATATTTTGCTCGACGTTTTTTTTCGCCTCTGTTTCACGCTCTTCGACATTGAGGTCCCATACGAAACAACGAATTGATCGAAAAAGTTTCATCGTTTCGAAACGTTGACCAACGTAGTATTTCTTTGTGAATTGCGTACATATATATTGGAGAAAAAAAAGCGAATATTTGTGCGTAATATAATGATATATAAATTCCGTCCGAAGTATCGTAATTGAGGTATACACTTTTGCAGCCTGCCTTTTCATCCGTTCGTTTCATCGGTGCGTTGGCCGTTGGACATTTTTGGGCCGAATTGTTTTACCGAGCCATACCGGAAGACGAGATCGGCGGGATAAACTTCCGGCATCTCATCGTCCTACTACCGGGAATTGCAACTTTGGGTAAGAAAACTCGATACGTACAATTCGGCATGATTATTAGTTATTTATTATTACGAAACTGTATATTTCCGTATTCGAATTTCGACACGATATTTTCGTAAAATATAAACGAGCAAATATCCCGGCAGTAGAGAAAAATATTTTTTGTTTGTTTTTCTCCGTCCTATGGATATTCGGATTTGTATCTCCGCGCATATGCGGACTGTTTGTACCTGCTCGCGAGTGAACGATTGCGATAAGAGTATTCAAATTATACGCCGGTTAGTAGATAGCGCGCACCGACGATTGTGCAACTCCAGCTCGTATTACGGAGAATCGAGGGGCTAGCCACGTCGTTCGCATATACATTTGAACGCTTCGTCATGGATTTGATACGCAATTGGTGCAGCTTTTTAGGTCGCAAAAACGCACCGGTGTGCGAAACATTTATTTGAAGAATTAAATATTCCCCGTCCATCTTGCGGAGAATGACAACGAGCTGAAAAAAATGGTGCTGATGTGAGAAATCGATTCTGTCATTGAAAAATCGCAACGTTTTCATTATTTTTTTTTTCGTTTTTCGGTAAATTTGTGGGTGCTGGCCACGAAATATGGTACTTTGCGGAAAAAATATTCCTACCGTACATTTATGGTAAAAAATATTACTGTTATTATTATCATTGTTGTTTTTATTACAGTCCCCCGTGAAAAAATGGACATATATAAACGTATATAATTACTTATACTCATATATAACATTATATACAATTATATACGCCTTAACATGACATCATGAATGATCATATATGTAGATATATTACCATGTATAGTATTTATTTTTTCTAGGTGTGGACCATATCTGAGGGATTCTCCGTCAATTCAGCCACTTTTTTTTCGACCCTCTCAAGTCTGCCCCATAATTACTTATATCCAAGTACTACTAAAAGGCATTGTATGTCAATTTTTTCAGATTTTTTCATTCAACATTTTAGAAAATGCCGTTTTTTTTTCAAATAAATATATATCTCGGAAACTAGAAGTAACTGAAAAAAAATGTCTGTACATAAAAGTTGTAGTTTTGTGTTAGCTTTCGAGCGGACGACTTGAAATAATTTTTACGTTACCGTAACGCTGATTTTTTTTACCAAAAAAGGGGGAAATTATTTTTTTTATTAGAAAACGGCCATCTTTTCGCCGAAAAAATTACAGAGTCTTCCAGTATATCTGACGATATCGCAAAAAAATCGCCAGAGTGGCACGAAGCGAGGTTCCGGTATAAAAAAATTAATTTGTCTGGTTTTATTTTTTTTACCCTAGAACCTCGATCCGTGCCACTCTGGCGATTTTTTTTGCGATATCGTCAGACATACTGGAAGACTCTGTATTTGGGAAAAAACGGCATTTTCTAAAATGTTGAATTAAAAAATTTTTAAAAATTCACATAGAATGCCTTTTAGTAGTACTTTGATATAACCAATTATGGGGCAGATCTGAGATGGTTGAAAAAAAAGTGGCTGAATTGACGGAGAATCCCTCATATGCCCATATGTGATCATGTATGTTTAAAAGTTGGTACTATATATTATCATATATAATTGCATTTGTCTCCCCAAAACCCATATATACGCGTATATAATTGTATATGAGACCATGTATATGAATCTATAGATGATGTACAAACTATTTTGGCGTCAGATATAATCATATATGTAATCGTAATTATCCGCAACAACCATATTTGAACGTATATAATAACGAAAACATCTATGACCATGGATATTATTCCATATATAATACCACTACAGACTATTTTCATATCATATAGGATCATGTATGCTGCATGTCATTTTTCATATAATACTGTCTATGAGCAGCAAAATCAACATGTGATGCTGATAATATTTTATTGTTTTATTATAAACGTACTAAAATGGCGATTTAAATCATTGTTAATATACATACAAATTATAAATGTATTTTTTTCGGCATTATTTATTTACCAGCATAATATCACAAATAGGTCAACACATATTGTACTTTTTCATATAATCATATTTTACACTTGTATTATAAAAAAAAGTATTTGTACATTTGTATCTGCATAGCCGGGAAAAAATGGACATACATGAACATAAATAATCATGTATGATCTTGTCATAAATGATCATGAACGAAATTTGTCTCTATATAATCATATATGGCTATATATTGCATATGCAATAGTATATGAGTATATATAATCATATATGATTACCGGTGATCATATATGGCTATATATTACTATAAATAATTATATAGAGACAAATTTCGTTCATGATCATTCATGACAAGATCATACATGATTATTTATGTTTATATATGTCCATTTTTTCCCGGGCCGAACAGAAGCCAACAGACGTACTAAAAATAAAATATATCTAGTATAAAAAAATACATCTATGAAAAAAGTACAATCATTATTATCATTATTACGCAAAAAATATGATTGAACTCATGAAATATGGTACTTTAAGGAAAAAAAATCGTAAAAGTATTTTTAAATGGCCATAGTAATGATTATTGTTGGTTTCGTTATTATTATTATTATTATTATTATTATTATTATCATAACTCAAACAAAATTAATTAAATTAACTGAATAAGCAATGTTGTAGTAGTAGTAGTATTTCATTCCTTGTAAACCCCTTTTTAAGGGTATTTATGTAAGTGTCCCTTCTCATTTACATCAATTATTTCACATTGGTTTTCTAATATCTGTTTTCCGGTTAATTTCTACCCGCCGGCTAATTTTCAACCATTCCTCCTAGAGCTTGGACCATCGGAACTTCTTCTATTACCGATATTATTTCGATATCAACGAGTTGTAATGTCGGAATATCGGTATTTCGATATTTTCCGCTATTTTTGGGATACCTTGATTAAAAACGTTCGACGCTTGAAAGTGAAGATAGAAGTTGTAGAAATTATGGTGTATGGCTAAGTGAAACCACAGTATTTATAAAAAATCACCATTTTTTATTGAGTTCTTCATTTATGAACTATACATTAATATATTGGGAGTACAAATAAGTCTCCGCCGTTTGGCAACAGTTGGACTCACCAGAAGGTTAGGTTGAAATTGTCAGATGTAAAACGTCATATCGTAAGGTTGGACATCTGGCAAGACCATAAGTTCGGTTGCTTGTAGAAGCATATGGTAAGGCTACTTTAATGGGTGAGATGCAGTCAGAGGCGATAAACAACGAGCATTTTTTTTTATAGTAATTAAGGTTGTTTTACGAAAGTGGTTGCACAGACTTTTTATGTTATATTTCAACTTGACTTGTACAAAATGTCAAAGAAAAATATTGATTATTTATAAAAATATCGCCACCTTTGTCAGGCCCCCTTCGGCATGTAGTGCTTTGCGGTGACCATCATAAAATTTTACTGGATCATCTGAAATCGAAGAACCAAAAAAAAATATTAGCCTAATAATAGATGTAGTCCTTAATCGACGTTTTTTTTGTCAAAAATTAACAAAATGGCGGCTTCCGACAGATAACTTTCGATTTTCGAACGAAAAATCGCTCGTTTATTGTTTAAAAAAATATAAATTTTCAACAAAAATGAAAATCCTTCGATTAAGGACTAGTTTTTGATGCTATCGATAAGCACACCAAATTTCATCAAAATCCATTGAGTTTTTTCCTATTTTTACAATAGGAAACCTAATTTTCCAAAAATTGAAGTTTTTCGGGATGAATTATTTTTATTTTACATTTTGGGCAATTTTGAAACAAAAGTATTCCTTATGAAATTTCGCTAAAGTTCATAGTTTTCGAGTAATAAATTTTCGAAAATTTCTGAAAGAGTTTTCCAATTTTACACTTGATTTATGTATATAAATACTAATTAAAAATTACTTACATCGAATCATCAATTCCTGGCCCATACAGTAAAGCTTCTGCCGATGTGGAAGCTTCCAAAATATCAATTTGTTGCTGTCTTCGAAGCATTCGGCCTTCCCGGGTATTATCGTTTGCGCGTTTGCCAGCCGCTACCTGCCATGGGGACCCGACGCCTCTTCTCTAATGTGGGATATCCCGGAAACTATTCATCGGATTGACTTGAAATTTTCAGGAAATATTTTCGAAACCTCATACTTCAAGAAAATGTTTAAAAAATTCGATTTTTTGAAAATTCTGACTGCATCTCACCCCTTAAGTGAGAGAAGTTGTCGTGAGTGGTTTCAAAAGTTTAAGAAACGTGAGTTTGACGTCGAAGACAAAGAACGTAGCGGAAGGCCGAAAGTGTACGAAGACGCGGTATTGGAAACATTATTGGAGGGACATTCGTGCCGAACGCAAAAAGAACGTGCACTTACATTAGGAGTGACTCAACAAGCAATTTCACATAATTTAAAATCGTTGGGAATGATTCAAAAGCAAGGAAATTGGGTTCCATACGAACTGAAGCCGAGAAACGTTGAAGTCCGATTTTGCACATGTGGAATGCTGCTTGTCAGGCATAGGTTAAAACCTACTTGGAAACACACAATTGGGAAGTTTTACCCCACTCGCCGTATTCACCAGACATTGCTCCCTCCGACTACCATTTATTTCGATCGATGACGCACGGCCTGTCTAAGCAGCACTTAACATCATATGAAGATACCAAAAATTGGGTCGATTTGTGGATAGCCTCAAAAGATGAAGCGTTCTTCCGACGCGGTATCCATATGCTGCCAGAAAGATGGGAAAAAGTAGTGGCTAGCGATGGACAATACTTTGAATAAAACATAAAGTACCTCTCTTTCACAATAAATGCCCATTTTTTTATTTAAAACGAACGGCGTAGACTTATTGGTACTCCCAATACAATACTATACATAACAATTATACATTTCCAAACAAACTCTGCTATGTTTTTAAGGGGCTATACCAGTGTGAACGCTGAACATTTTTGGAAGAAACGTACTCAATTAAATGTTTCGGAAAATTAAGAATATATTTGTATATATTTTACCTATATTACACAATTTTTTCATAGAAAATATTGAGATCCAAACTACTTATGCGCTGCCTTTGGAGGCGCCAAAAAAAAGTTCCTACACTGCTGACATGATTCCGGCCGATTGAGTAGCTGAGACCGAAAAAGGAAAAAAATGTCGTTGAACTGGAAGGTATTTCCTGTACAATAACGTAGGATTTTCGAAAAATATCAAAATCTCGCAAAATGGCGTCGTTATGAAAAAAAGTCTGTTTTCATGCCTATAAAATGGTCGTTTTTTTCAATGCCAAATCGTCAATTTTCATCCAATCAAAAATATCTTTAACTTTAAAAATATATTTAACTATCGCTTTTTGCAAGATAAAATTATAGAGCTTCGGCCTTGAAATTTTACAGGATATTCTTGAAAGTATAAGCTGTCGAAAAAAGCAAAAAAAAATCGAATTTTTGAAAGTCCCACACTGGTCTAGCCCCTTAAATATATCCAACCCAACATCCTACGTCATTGTACAGGAAATACCTTCCAGTTTAACGACATTTTTTCCTTTTTCGGTTTCGGCTACTCAATCGGCCGGAATCATGTCAGCAGTGGAGGAACTTTTTTTTTGGCGCCTCCGAAGGCAGCGCATAAGTCGCTTGGATCTCAATATTTTTCTATGAAAAAATGATGTAATATAGGTCAAATATAGCCAAATATATTCTAAATTTTCCGAAACATTTAATCGAGTACTTTTCTTCCAAAAAATTCCCGAAAACCACCAAAATTTTCAGCGTTCATACTGGTATAGTCCCTTGAGGAATTTGCCCGGTAACCTCGAAGGCTCTCGACGACAATAATTTTAACGAATCGTGTTTTGGCGATGTCAAAAGGTGTCTGGGTCGTCGGGAACATCGGCCGGGAGCGTGGCTCCATATGGATACCGTTGATCTGCACTTACGCCCTTTATCCGACTCTTTATTACATCGGTGACGAGAGCACGTGGCTGTCCCTTTTGGCGGTTACGTCGGCACTGAGTTTCGACACGTTCAGCAAAGAATGGCGCGTCACGCCGCGTCGCAAGAGATCGGCAAAACGAAGATTCGTGTGTTTCGCCACTGCCGTCGTTATTTACGCCTCCGTATGGGCGAGCTTTTTGTACTGGAACGCTTCAATAACCGGCACCGATGGCGAGGAGATAAAACTCTCGGAGGCTGTCCGTCATCTCTTCACGTCGCCGATTTGGCTCGATTTGAAGGTATCAAATGCTCGCTCCCCCCATGAAAATTTATATACGCAAAAATATACTGCAAATTTATTTTATTAATAATTGTAATATATGTGAAATGTATGCCATATATTGAAAATATATGTTGCATATATGTGCCAAATTCTAATTTTCGTAACGTTTTTATATATGAGATGTATATGCGTGGTATTACTGTATATCAATGTATCATATATCAATGATATATGTAGCATTTACCCTGCATATATACCACATATATTTAGCATATATGTTGCATACACACTGCGTACATGCCACATATATACTGCATAAATGGTACATATATGCCACATATATACAGATATGCGTAGCATATCTGTATATAATGTTTATATGTAATAGCGTACTTTAACTGTAAGTTAAGTTTTGTTTAAGTTTAAGTTGTAAGTTTTATTAAGTTTAACTGTGATAGTGTTTCTACACAGCATATATTTTTTGTCAGGAATATGTATCAAAAATGTACGCGTCATATATGACGCATAAATGACACATATATGAGTCATATATGACGCATACATTTTTGATATATTTTTCTGAGAAAAAAAATAGATTGAAAATATATCGAAAATATATGCGTCGTATATGCCTCATATATGCATCATATATAGTGTTTATACGTAGCATATATGTTTTGGTCGGAAAAATATATCGAAAATATATGGGTCATATATGCGTTATATATTTGGTGCATATATACTGAATATATACGTATTATTCTATTTTTCGTCACTATATATGCAACCGATATATATATATATATATATATATGTGTGTGTGTGTGTGTGTGTGTGTGTGTGTGTGTGTGTGTGTGTGTGTGTGTGTGTGTGTGTGTGTGTGTGTGTGTGTGTGTGTGTGTGTGTGTGTGTGTGTGTGTGTGTGTGTGTGTGTGTGTGTGTGTGTGTGTGTGTGTGTGTGTGTGTGTGTGTGTGTGTGTGTGTGTGTGTGTGTGTGTGTGTGTGTGTGGGTGTGTGTGTAGCATATATTTTACATACATAAATTTCCATGGGGGTCCCAGCTCCTCACTGCTTTTTTCCCCTTCGTTTATCTTCATTTTCGGTCTTTCCCTTTCGTTCATTCCAATTTTTCCTCTAAACCTGCAATTCTTCGCCACTATCTCGTTGCGCCAGAGGAGAAGAGAAAAAAAAAGAGAAAAAAATTATCATTTCAGACGAGCTTGTGGGCCACCTGGGAGCAGACGAAGCACCAAGGCTTTTGGGAAACTTGGAGAAATTTGGTGGACCTGGCTGATCCAAAGGGAGAAATCAACGCTTACTCGGTTCGCAGAATAATTGTTTATTCTTCTTTTTTGTTTTCAAGTGTTAATCCGAAGTTGGTTAAACTTTCTTTTTTTTAATTTCAGGGGAGAGATACCTTTAGGCGAGGGCAGGACTGATTTTCACGATTTTTTCTTTTTAAGGGGCCAGTCCGCTTTGGAGCCACGAAAAAAGGCTATTTTCGCGATTTTTTTGAGGACTTTATACAAGATATGAATATAAAAGTTGTTGGGCTTGACAAATAAAGTCTTGAAATACATTTGAAAAATGTTATTCATTTTTATTCATTTTTAAGCACAAAAACTATAGTTTAACGTAACGCCTCAAAAATAGGTGGGCTAGGTAACGATAACAACTCGGCAACGGCTTGTCTGAAACAAAAAAATCAAAGTCCATAAGATTCAGAATGACACCAGCTACAAAATGACCCTCGGATACAAAGTTTTATCAAAAAATAAAAAAATGGCAGATGGAAAACGAAAAAAGTATTTTAAAAACGCGTTTTTTCGCAGTTTTTTCGCAAAACAAGAGTAGAAATCAAAATTTTTAAACCATCGAGGGTCATCTTGTTGCGAATCATGTTTACAATATGTGGATCAAATTTCAAGAGAATCGGTTTATTAGTTTTAGAGATACGATGGAGCTAGATTTTGAATACGTTGTTTCGAGAAAAACGCGTTTGAAGTTTATACTACGAAAAACTCTTACCTAAACTCAATCGGTAATTCCTGCACCGTACAAAATCCCTTCTGGTTGCTCATCATCGTCGGTTTCTTTAAGTCTTGCTTGCTTTCGATTTTTCGAAATTTTCAAAGTGGACTGGCCCCTTTAGAATGAATTTTCAGTGAAAAATTTCGTTATAACTGCGCATAAACTGCTCATAAAATGAAAAGTTTTTGATTAATCAGAAATTCCGTACTTACTTCTCTGCGAAATGCAATTAGGAACATAACTTTCAAATTTGAAGTAAAACGAGTGAAAATTGTTGAAGTTATTTGTCACGCCAATTGGAAAAAAGCTGTTTCGAGTAGTCGGCCCTTTTGTACATCGAAAAAAAAAATTCCAACAGCTTGATATTCATACTAAATAGATGTGTAATTAAGGAGTTTTGATGCCAAAATCGAAATGGTTATAGACGATGGAAATTCATATCACCGGGAGATTGATTTAGGATGCATTGACTCTCCAAAAATTAATCCGTTTCACCACATAGTTTCGGAGATTTTGAAGGTTCAAGTTGAGTTTTGTTCGGGTATTATAAATGAACCAAGTGGAGAAACCTCTTAATTTTTTAATACGACATTCCTGACACTAATCGCAGTTTGTTCAGTTTTTAAAATTTAAATCGATGCATTATTTTAACCCCTACAGTCCTATAACTAGTGTTCACGAAGTGCCACGTGTATTACCAAATGGATGAAGGTTCACGTTGAACCGTCATGGCACGTGGCATTTCGTAAACACTAGTTATAGGGCTGTAGGGGTTAACATAATGCTTCGATTTAAATTTTAAAAAATGAAGAAACTGCGCTTAGTGTCAGGAATGTCGTGTTAAAAAATTAAGGGACTTTTCCACTTGGTTCATTAATAATACTCGAACAAAACTCAACTTGAACCTTTAAAATCTCCGAAAGTATGTGGTCAACCGGATTAATTTTTCGACAGTTAATGCATCTTAAATTAATCTCTCGGCAAAATGAATTTCAATCGTCTACAACCATTTCGATTTTGGTACCGAAACTCCTTAATTTCATGAGTGAATCACTTTTTTCATACGAAAAAAAAAAATTGTTAAATTCGCACATGATTTTATACCCGTGACTGTGGCCTTAATTAAAAAAATTGTTGGCGTTCGAGTCAAAATATGTAAAAACGCGAAATTTTATCATACACTTATATAAAAAGAAAGAAAAGAAGAGAGGAAGTAAAAAAAGGAGATGAAAAGTCGATACGATGCGCATCGTGATCAACGCTACTTCCGGTTTCAGGTCCTGGGGCTTTCGCAGACGGCGTCGCAGAACGAAATATCGGCAAGGTGGCGAATTCTGTCGAAGGAGCACCATCCGGACAAGGTGAAGGGCACGGACGAGGAGCGTCGCGCCGCCCAGGAGAAGTTCATGGAGATTCAGCAAGCCTTCGAGATCCTCTCGAGCAAGAAGCACCGTCGGCAGAAGAAGAACCGACGTTCCGATGGCGGATAGAGCCCTCCCACGAGTCGATGAAACGATACGGCAAAACGAAACAAACAAACAAACGACGAAAACCCGCAGCCGTCCGTTCAAACTTCCGTCCAACGTCGAGTAGTGTCGAAAAGAAGATGGCGTGGGGTACTCGGTGTTTTTTCGCGTCATTTGGTGATCGATATATATATATATTTTTAAAATAACAATCAAATTTATATGTACATCGGGTTATATCGGCGAGGCGAGAGTGAAGACTTTGTACAAAATTGCGTGGACACACACACACACACGTGAAATATTCGCGGCTTCGGAATTTTAGAGAAAAAAAAAAGAATATTTTTTGCGACATTGTAGCGTTTTTTGTTTTGCGGAGCCATTGCTTTTTGTTCCTAGTTACCATTCGGTACTGGGCGGCAGCGGAAATTTCGCGGACAATGAACTGCAGCATTCAAGGCGGGTGATCCTTTGAGGCAGCCGAAAATAAGCGAAATTCCAAGATTTTTGTGACGTTGAAGTTTGCATCGTCGCAATGCAACGAAAATGATAATTTATTGAATTTTCTAAACTTCGTAGGGCAGATTTGGGCTACGAAAATCGAGCAAACCTTTTTTAGATTTCTTATTTAGGGATCTAGAATAAATTTGCAGAATATGATTTCGGATAATAATAAAATAAGAAATTGAAAAAATAATTCATTGCGTTCCAACGATGCAAACTTTAACCCCATGATTTTTTGTGTCGAAACTATTCATTCTGCATAATTCTGCATAATTTTTATGTACATATTCTAATTTTCCATCTTCTAATTTTCCAAATTATTTTTCTACATCTTCTAATTTTCCAAATTATTTTTTTATGTTAAAAAATGGCCGCCCTACACCGCCTGAGTTGTTCCATGGCGTACAACCTACCGGCTGATGCATTGATCTGAAACATCAAACCCAAGAGGTTTTCGATTTGTAAGACCCACACGCTCTATATGAACCTAAAAAAGCTCGATAAAAGTAAAAATCCGAAAAATGGCACGTGTTTGAAAAAGATGTTCTATTTTTCATTGAATTTTCTAGTATAGCTTTTGATATTGAATAAGTAGTTGAAAAAAAATAATTTTCACTGAAATTCAGGTTCAAATAGAGCGTGTGGGTCTTATGAATCCAAAACTTCTTGGTTTTCATGTTTCAGATAAATGCACCAGGCGCTAGGTTCCACGCCGTGGAACAACTCAGCCAGCAACTGCCTCTGAGGCAGTTGTCCACGGTCGTATATACAGGTCTGGGCACTCCCGTATATTCCGTATACCCCAAAGCGTGCCTCTATCTGACGCCTCTCATTGCGGAACTGGCCGCAAAAGCGTGGAGCGCTGCTATCTCGGAGGCATGTGCGACAGAGCGCGATGTATGCGCGCATGCGAATTGTCTTTCCCGTCACGTGGCCGTGATGAAAAATTAATACATCATAAATAATTAGTCGAACACAAAAACTAAAAGCATCAACCGAAAATATGAGCGATGAGCCATTAGTTAATGATACTCATGGTCTTTGTACATGGATATGCCGATTTAACTATCGCTCAATCCAATTATATTTTTTTTCGTTTACGGAAAGGAAGAACATTCGTCATTTACGCGTAGCACGCAACTCTTCATCGTTGGGAATTTGAAATAATGAGACGTGCTCCGTGTTATTTATGTATCCACTTCTGCATCCCGGAATTATGCACCGCTGCGGCATCGCATTATATAGACACTTCGTCTTTTATTATTCCGTATTGAATAAAAACCGTGGCTACGATACACTCGAAATCACCTCGCCAAAACGAGGTTAGGCCACACGTACATACGACCGTCGCCACAACTACGCGCATGCCATGCCCCGTAAACGCGGTATAAACAAAAGTGCCTTCCCTTCACTAGCGCCGCGGCGGAATGCGCAAACAGAGGCGTCACGTAGAGACACGCACTTTTAAACGGAGTGCCCAGACATGTATATACGACCGTGCAGTTGTACGCTGGCATTTTTAAATATTAGAAAAAAATATCCTGGAAAATTGAAATATGTAATCATGTGTACATAAAATTATAATTATGCAAAATAAAGAGTTTGGACACTAAAAAATCCTAAAAATTCGCCTATTTTCATGTGCCCGAATGAACCTCCCTTTCAAGTAACTTGCTAGCGTAGGTTTGACAATATTCAACAGGCGATACGCTAGTGATATTCAGCAAGCTACTAAGATGATGTTTCTCGTTGCTAGCAATGTCTCGTGGGTTACTAGTGATATCTAGTAAGTAATTAATTGATCCGGCTTTTCGCTCGCAAAGTCTAGTAAATTACTAGTGGCATCGAGATGGCGCCCCTAGTGAGTTACTAAAATGCCGCTGCTTTTTTGCTGCCCACGAAATGGTTCCCTTGGTTTTGGAGCCACTAGTTCAGTTTTGTCTCCCCTAAGAGCGATACATTCCGGATCCGCGGCAGTAGAAGACGGTTTTCTTAAGGCCTTAGGCCACTCTAGAGGCCGAAAAATAGGCTTTTTGGGGACTTTTTTTTTCAGAAGAACTACAAAATGAATCGACGTTACAAAAAAGGGTGTTTATCATGCATATCAGTGACTGTATACAATAATTTTTTTGAAGCGATTAATTTCAAAATGGCGGCCGTGCAGCGTTCATCTCAAAACTGCATTTTTTAAGTTGGCCGGAAACATAACACAGCCGCCATTTTGAAATTAATGGCTTCGAAAAAATTATTGTATACAGTCACTGATATGTATGATAAACACTCTTTTTTGTAATCTCGATTTAGTTTGTAGTTTTTATGAAAAAAAAATCCCCAAGAAGCCTATTTTTTCGGCCTCCAGAGTGACCTAACCTCTTAAGGCCGTAGTCTAGTTTCAATACCGATTTTTACGCTGATTCTTTCGAAATTAAATTTAGAGAAACGGATAAATCTACAGTGTAGACATTTCACAGTTATATTTGTACACGTTTCAAGTAACATGTAAAAATATTTCAAAGCATTTTGTTCGAAATTGTACATGATATTTGATGTTGCGTAGGTCATGTGACGACATTTTTTTATCGTCGGGCGTTGTGATTGCGGCCGTCGTTGTCATGTGAAACAAACGATTTTTCGAAAAATCTCTTCTTTACGAATGTGGTTATCGTTCGGCCCTCCATCTTTTCAATTGCTTCATAATTACTATATTTCCAGGCCGCGAGAAGTGGAAAGTTTAGTGCAAAAATCGGAGAACACTTTTTCAAACGACGCCATTTCGTACGTTTTTCCTAAAAAAATTTATCCGAGGGCCGAACGATAACTACATTCGTAAAGAAAATAATTTTGAAAGTAACGTTTGTTTCAGATGACAAGGACGGACGCAATCACAACGCCCGATAAAAAATGTTTGTGACATGACATGGGCAACATTAAATGTCATGGACAATAACGAATAAAATGATTAGAAAAAATTAGAGATTTTTGTTTAAATATGTATAACATATAAATGTGAAATATTAACACCATAGATTTAACCGTTTGGCTAAAATGTATTTGCAAAAAACGACATTGAAAATGGGCGATTAGAATACGGCCTCAACTCGTTGTACGAATATATATGGTATTTTGTCCAGGGTGGGCACGATCTCCGAGAAAGTTGCCATTGAGCCCAGTTCAGCCTGCTGGAGGCCCTACTTCTTGGGAGCGACTTTGGGGACTTTTTTGGGATAATGGTACCCTGTCATCGAAATATGGTAGTCACGTCGCGAGTTTTGTTCTCGATACCATTTTCAAGCTGTGTGTTTTGACATCGAGTAGCAATAAATACGAAATACTATATTTAATAAATAATAATGATATCAACAATAATGAAGAATTTCTTCTCTTTTGTGCTTCTCTTCTGAATATCCAAAATCGTGCACGTGGTCACAATCAGCGTAGAAAATTGTACAATTGTTATCCGGAGACTTAGTCTCCGTTGCGTGAGCTCTGGGAGCCCGCGGAGATTGTTCCAAAAATAAACGCACGAACAAAACGCGTATACGTCATGGGTATAACACTCGTGGCTCACTTGGGCCAGAGTTGGGCGTAATTCTATTTATAAATACGAATACGAATTTATTCACATCGTGATTTTCATGGGAATATAAATACAAATTTATTCACACTTCACTCATTTGTATTCACATGCATGCGTGCAAATACAATTGTATTCACAAATATTCAGAACATACAAATAAATTCACAGAAAAAATTGTGAATATTTGCAAAGAAATCCTGTGAATTAAAAGAAATTCACATCAAAATCTGTGAATGCAAATGTATTCACAAAAAATTGTAAATAGAAAAAAATTCACAAAATAAGTTGTGCACTTTTTCGTATTTAAGACAAATTAAAATCAAATTCACAATGATTAGTTTAAAATTTACACCAAAAGTGAGTTCTTGCGTATTTTAAGAAAAAAACATTGCGTCGATGCAAAGAAATGTTTGCAAATAAAGTTGTGAGTTTCAAATATTACATTGTAAATACGAAAAGATTTACAAAATGAGTTGTGAATTTCCTCAAGTTGGAGAAAATTAAAATCCAATTCACGACAATTATATTAAAATTTACACCACAAGTGATTTCTTACGTATTTTGAGAGAAAACATTGTGTTGAACTCAACAAGAACTCACTTTTGGTGTAAATTTTAATCTAATCATTGTGTATTTGATTTTAATTTGTCTTAAATACGAAAAAATTCACAACTTATTTTGTGATTTTTTTTGTAATAACAATTTTTTGTGAATACATTTGCATTCACAGATTTTGATGTGAATTTTTTTTAATTTACAGGATTTTTTGTAAATATTCACATTTTTGTGAACATTCACAATTTTTTCTGTGAATTTATTTGCATGTTCAGAATATTTGTGAATACAATTGTATTTGTATGCATGCATGTGAATACAAATAAATGAAGTACGAGTAAATAAATTCGTATTCGTATTTATAAATAGAATTACGCCCAACTCTGACTTGGGCAACGAGAATTACGTAAACTCAAATACTGGGACGTTGGATAAGTTCTCGCTGTTTTTTCGTGAAAATTAATGCTTTGTTTTTAAAAACCCACCTAAGGCGTTCAAACATTTCGAAACCGTTGTGTGATCAACTCCTAATGATTCTGCAAGTTCAGCTGGTGAAAAATTGAGAACTAAGTCTTCGTGGAGTAACGCCTCCAATTTATCACGTCAAAGTTATTATTTTTTAAACGTGTAAACCAATCTCTGCGTGTTGTTTCCGACAGAGCATGGTCGACGTAAGTCTCAACAATAATTCTGTGTGCTTCAGCTGCAGATTTTTCAAAAAATAAAGTAGTGCAGTAAAATTCCCCGCAAATACTCTTTTTCTGGCACGAAATTTGATATGTTCAATGTGAAAAAAGTTGTTTACACTGCGGCGAAATAACATAAACTGAATTTCAAGCTTGCTTATGTTGAAGGGCGTCTCAAAATGACCTGACATTTTGATTTGTAAACAAAACGTATTATTGGAAGTACAAATAAGTCTCCGCCGTTTGACAAAAGATGGCTCCACCAGGAGGTTATGGTTGACATTGTCAGATGTAAAATGCCATATCGTAAGGTTGGACATCTGGCAAGACCATAACCTTGAAATATTAGCGATTCTGTATCAGCATCGCATAATTTTTTTCGTGCGAAAATGTCGAGTTTTGAACCGAACAAGCGTCATTTGCGGGAACTTTTGATTTACTTCTTTAATTTGAAGAAATCTGCAGCTGAGGCGCATCGATTGCTTGTAGAAGCACATGCCGAGGCTGCTTTAAGTGAGAGAAGTTGTCGTGAGTGGTTTCAAAAGTTTAAGAACGGTGAGTTTGACGTCGAAGACAAAGAACGTAGCGGAAGGCCGAAAGTGTACGAAGACGCGGAATTGGAAGCATTATTGGAGGGAGATTCGTGCCAAACGCAAGAAGAACTTGCACTTACACTAGGAGTGACTCAACAAGCAATTTCACATCGTTTAAAACCGTTGGGAATGATTCAAAAGCAAGGAAATTGGGGTCCATATGAATTGAAGCCGAGAAACGTTGAACGCCGATTTTGCACATGTGAAGTGCTGCTTGCCAGGCATAAGCGAAAGGGTCACTCATAACACTGAATTGGGAAGTTTTACCCCACTCGCCGTATTCACCAGACATTGCTCCCTCTATCATTTATTTCGATCGATGACGCACGCCCTGCCTGAGCCGCACTTCACATCATATGAAGATACGAAAAATTGGATCTATTCGTGGATAGCGACAAAAGATGGAGCGTTTTTCCGACGCGGTATCCATAAAGATGGGAAAAGTAGTGGCTAGCGATGGACAATACTTTGAATGAAAAATAATGTACCGTTCTTTCCCAATAAATGCTCAATTTTTTATTAAAAAACGGCGGAGACTTATTTGTACTCCCAATATTTACTCGAAAAGTCCGAATATTGTTATTTTAACATAAGGTACAAACATGGAGGTTATGTGTGGAACACAAGATCCGCTAAACGGCATGGACTTGGAAGACACATTCTTTCAACAAGATGGCGCAACCTGCCACGCTGCGGGCGAAACAATGCGGTTATTGCAGACGAAGTTTCATGGTCGTGTCATCTCGCGCCAGCCCCCTGACACTGGTAGATAAATGCTGTTCGCAAAATGTCCTAGCCGCACTGTGGCGCTAGTAGTCGTGTGACAAGCATATGTATGTTGTGCCGGTGTTTCGAATATTTTACACGAATAAAAGTCTATTGATATATTTGAAATGATTTTCCGTTCTAATGATTTTCCATTCGAACACAATAAATAACATCGCCATAACGATAACAGGCGAAAGCCACGAAAGTATCGAATCGTTCAGCTGATCGGAGTATTTAGAGCCGAAGGCTGTCACGCAACAGCCAACGCTAGGCGGTGGCGATTTTAAGAACTAAAAAGCCGGGACAAAACGCGTTTTCGTTTATCGCAGGGGGCTGACACTGGTAGATAAATGCTGTTCGCAAAATGTCCTTTCCGCACTGTGGCGCTAGTAGTCGTGTGACAGGCATGCATATATATGTACGTTGCACCGGTGTTTCGAATATTTCACATGAATAAAAGTTTAGTGTAGATAACTTTACGAAAACCATTATTTGCGTGTATGATGGATCCTATTATCGCTGTAACAGTACGTGCTGTTATCGCAATAACGATAACAGCACGAAACGAAAGTATCGAATCGTTCAGCTGATCGCAATATTTAGAGCCGACGCCTGTCACGTAACAGCCAACGCTAGGCAGTGGCGATTTTAAGAACTAAAAAGCCGGGACAAAACGCGTTTTCGTTTATCGTATAGGAATAGTAAGGCCAGTGTCAGGGGGCTGTCTCGCGCCCCGGCGATGTGAATTGGCCACCAAGATCGTGCGATTTGACGCCATTGGACTTATTTCCTTGTGCTTTTCTGAAAGGAAAAGTGATTAGTCCGCAATTATGCCAAAATGTTATAGAATTTTTCGTCAAAAGAGTGAACGTTTGCAAACAGGGACGAGGCGGCCATTTATCGGATATTGTGTTCCACACATAACCTCCATGTTTGTACCTTACATTAAAATAAGAATACTCGTACTTTTCAAATAAATAATACGTTTTATTAATAAATAAAAATGTCCGGCGATTTTGAGACACCCTACACTTCTTTATAGATGCGTTACCATCTTCAACTGCACGCACGCAGTTCTGGTAACGCCATCTGTTGGAAAACAGCGAGAACTCATTCAACGTCCTAATATTTGTGCTTCGGACGGGAAATTGTTCGTCTTCGATCTCGCGTTTTTTGCTTTTGTTCCGCCTCCTCGTTTCCTTCGTTTTTCGATGCGGAGGGAGAAAATTGTTCCGCGGTGGTGTGCGAACCAAGCTCAGTAATTGGGTGTTACGTCGAGTCGGTAGGTGGCGTATGATCGCCGCGGTGGACCGCTCAGCGGAAGCAACAGTCGATTACGATCGAAGATCTGCTGCGGCGCGAACGCTACTTGTTCTTCTTCCTAGATCTTGGTGGCTTCTCTATCGTTGTCTCGATTTTCTCCGTGAAACTCGTCACGTATCTCTCCGACAACGTTTTGTCCACCATTTCCTGCGAGCCCACGAGTTCGAACCTGCGCACAAAAAAGCGAAACGATCATCCCATACAATTGTCGTTTCAGTTGCGAGGTTGGGGGACTGTGATTTTCACCTCAGTTGCGGAACGCTCAGCGGTCTCACGAGGCTCTTCACGTTTGGCGCGGGTTCGCCAGATTTCGGCAGGGCTGGTGTGCTCGCGCAGAGCGCCGCGCTCGTCAGTTGGGACACGAGCGAGAAGCTGCGATCGGGACCGGAAGTCGTGCGGAACACCCGCTTGATCTTCGACCGGAAACCGGTGGACGGTGGCGGTAAAGGATGTGCGGGTACTGGTAATACCTTTGAAGATAATGTATATATTTATCGGGCTATCCGCATCAAACCTACGCACGCGTTTTTCATTGTGACTTTGGAAGATTAAGGGGTACCAGTGTGACACTTTAAAAAAAACGATTTTTTTTGCCTTTTTCGACAATTTATACTTTGAAGAATATCCTGTAATTTCAAGGCCGTAACTCTATCATTTTATTTTTCAAAAATCGATAGTTAAATTTTTAAACGCGTTTTTCTCGAAATGAGATTTTTCAAATTTGCTGACATTGTAACTTAAAGAGCAATTATCCGATTGACTTGAAATTTGAACTGAGTACTCTTGAATATATTTACTCTACAATGACGTAGGATATTTTTGATTGGATGAAAATTGACGATTTGGCATTGAAAAAAACGACCATTTTATAGGCAAGAAAACAGACTTTTTTTTTTCATAACTGCGCCATTTTGTTAGATTTTGATATTTTTCGAAGATCCTACGTCATTGTACAGGAAATACCTTCCAGTTTAACGACATTTTTTCCTTTTTCAGTTTCAGCTACTCAATCGGCCGGAATCATGTCAGCAGTGGAGGAACTTTTTTTTTGCGCCTCCGAAGGCAGCGCATAAGTCGCTGGGATCTCAATATTTTTCTATGAAAAAATTCTGTAATATAGGTCAAATATAGCCAAAAATATACAACATTTTCCGAAACATCTAATTGAGTACTTTTCCTCTAAAAATTCCCGAAAATCACCCAAATTTTCAGCGTTCACATTGGTATAGCCCCTTAAGGGGTATTCTCAGTTTAGACGCTAAAAGAAGGCTATTTTCATGAATTTTTTTGATAGGTTTATATTATAGATATTGATATAAAAGTTGTTACACTTAATAAATACACTTTCGGAATGCATTCAAAAAAAAAATTAATTTAAGTTACTATTTAATCACGAAAATCACCGAGATGGATCATCCGAAACAAAAAATCAAATGGTTTTAGATTCAGTACGTTAATAGCTATAGCGCATATCATACGATTTTTGATATATGCAAAAATAACAAAATGGCGGACATTTTTCAAAAAAAAAACAAAAAAAACGCGTTTTTTTCATCATTTTTAACAATGAAATAGTAAATATCATTTTTAAAAATCCTCGATATGTGCTATATCCATAGTTGTAAAGAATATGTGGTTAAAATTTCATAAGGGTCGGTTCAGCAGTTTCGAAGATTTTGTCAACAAGCCGACGAAAAACGTTGTTTCGCGAAAAACGCGTTTAAAGTTTGTTTGGGTGACATAAAGACGTACAATTTTTTTTTAAATGTATTTCGAAAGTGTATTTATTAAGATTAGTAACTTTTATATCAATATCTATAATACAAACCTATCAAAAAAAATGCATGAAAACAGCCTTTTTTTAGCGTCTAAAGTGAAAAGACCCTTTAAGGAAGTTGGAGCATTAGCCAGAATCCAAGATTGAATTGGAAAACAATCGATGTTATTGTCTAGACTATATTGAGTTAGTTTGTTTGGGTGTCTCGTTTCGTTCATTTACCTTTCCCTGAAGCACTTTGGTCGCGAGTTCGGGCTCGCTTCCCCATCGGCACGAGATATTTTTCTCGATCATTTTGTGCCTGGCAAATCTCTCGATCACGTCGGCGCAAACGTGCCTGCCACAATACCTCGCCCACTGTTCAGCCCTGAGACCCCTGCCGTGATCTCTCATCGTCGGATTCGCACCTGCATATTTGTATACGTACATATGCAAAAATACTGCTCTGATCAAGTATTGTGTGGAATAAAACTTCTAGGGTTCAAAGGGGGACGTTAAAAATCTTTTTCGGTCCAAAATTTAAAATGGCGACGTGTTTTTCTAAATGGGATTTAAAATGGCCGACATGTTTATTGTAATGGGATCATATTTTTTTTACCAAAAAATTTGCCGGGGCAAAAATAACAATTTTTGTGAGAACAGTTTTTTCGTAACGTTGATAATTTTTAGGTTAGGATGACATTTTTTTTTACTATTTTGGCGCTAACTAGAATGTAACACGAGGAGAAGAAGTCTTCAACATCCCCAGTGTAAGTTTGTTTGGCGTTTTTTGCGTTTGTTTGACAATCCAAACAAACCCAAGCCAGGATTAGGTCTCAGTGGCTCGGCACTTTCGTTACCAAACAAACCCAAACAAACTCACATGCACATTGACTCTTGGGTTTGTTTGATTACGGAACTGACGAGCCGCGAAGACCTAATTCTTGTTTGGGTTTATTTGGGTTATCGAACAAACCGAAACATACTCACAAACACATGCCCATTTGCACTAGGGATATTGAAGACTTTACCTCCTCGTGGTACATTCTGGATAGCTTAAAATAGTAAAAAAAATCGTACTTTAACCCAAAAAAACTTTTGAAAAATCTGTTTTAAAACAAGCTTTTATTTATAAACTATTGAACTAAAAAGTTAAAAATAATATTCAGTGTATGGAGTTAAATAGTAAAGCTACAGAAGAACCCTATCCTTGGTCACTTATCAAAGGCGCAGGCAGTAGATATTTAATAAACCTTATATAAACATAGAACTTAAAAATTGTTCATATCTTCTTAAATGCTTGAGGCTTTTTTCAGTGTAATGACGTTTCACGCCTCAAGCTTTCAAGAAATCATTTAAATTTTTTAAAGTTCCACGTTTATGTAAGTTTTATTAAGGGGATAGGCCACAGTACCGGGTGTAAAATCATGTGCGAATTTAACAAATTTTTTTCGTATGAAAAAATGATTCACTCATCAAATTAATTACACATCTATTTAGTATGAATATCAAGCTGTCAGAAAAAAAATATATATATTTTTCGATGTACAAAATGGCGACTGCTCGAAACTTCTCGAAACAGCTTTTTTCCAATTGGCGTGACAAATTACTTCAACAATTTTCACTCGATTTACTTCGAATTTAAAATTTATGTTCCTAATTGCATTTCGCAGAGAAGTACATACGGAAATTCTGATTAATCGGAAACTTTTCATTTTATGAGCAGTTTATGAGCAGTTATAACGAAATTTTACACTGAAAATTCATTTCTTAAGTTCAAATACCTACAACTTTTGAATAAAACAATATTTTTTAAATTCCGTAAGTACTTCTCTAGGTATTGTAATGTAGATTGTCGAGAACTTTTGTTTTTTGTTGTAGGTAAAAAATTGTGGATGCTAAATGTCACGCCGCGGAGCACCTAAAAAAAGATTAAACAATAAAATATTAGTAGTCGGCCATTTTGTACATCGAATAAAAAATATATATATTTTATAACAGCTCGATATTCATACTAAATAGATGTGTAATTAATTTTATGAGTGAATCACTTTTTCATACGAAAAAAAATTGTTAAATTCGCGCATGATTTTATACCCGTTACTGTGGCCTAACCCCTTAAGTATGGACTGGCTGCGCCTTTGATCAGTGACCAAGGATGGGGTTTTTCTGTAGCTTTACTACTTAACTTCATACACTAAATATTATTTTTCACTTTTTAGTTCAATTTATAGATAAAAGCTTGTTTTTGAACATATTTTTTACGTTAATTTTTTTTTTGTACTTTTTAGCATTACAATTTTTAAAATTATTTGTCTCAAAACCTTCACTTGTGCATTCTCATCTGTTTAATATTAAATTTTATTCACTTTGGCTATTCACATGTTACATATTATTGATTTTATGGCTTCACGGATCATATTATTGCATTGCCAGCGAAGTTACACAGGTATGCCAATTTTCAGCTCAATCGAATGCCAGCAAGTGCTTGAAAAATGGATTACAAATTTCGAACCGGAAATACATACGAACGAAGCAACTTAAATAAAAGCTAGTCAAAATCATGAACGTTATCAAATAACTGTTTCTACAAAAATTGTTCGTTCTGGCCTGACAATTTTTTTGGTGAAAAAAATTCATGATCCCATTTAAAAAAAAAACATGTCGACCATCTTAACGTCCACATTTTGAATTTTGGACCAAAATAGATTTTTTTAAAATACTCGATCGGAACAGTATTTTTCGAGATAAATCAGATGTAAGATTAAAATGGGACGTTTAGAGTGGGAAAATCACGTACCAGCGAACAGCAATATTTTCGCGCATTTGGTGCGTCCTTGAAGGGCGGCTTTCATCAGGGGTGTAAAGCCGAGAATATTTCGAGCATCAACCTCGATGCCGGGAGACCACTGCAGTAGAATGTTTAAACATTCGGTCTGTCCTGGGAACAATTTACAAATTATAGAAACTATTTACGAATATTACATTTCACGTTTGTGTGTGTGTGTATATACAGTACCGGTAAAAAGGTTTCGTTCACTTTCGATCGTTGCAAAATATTCGATCACTTCGGATAATTGCGAAATGATATTAGAATAATATAATTGATATATATTATCATATTAGAATAATATAATTGATTATAGTCGTTTACTCAGGTACCTCCCCTTAAAGCCTTTGTAATCATGCATCCTTGATTCTCAATCTTCGAAACTTGCTGAAGAAGATGGAAGGCCGCAAGTTGGGGATATAAAAAAAAAATATAATTGATTATAGACATATTCAATTATATTTTTCTAATTATTCAATTCAATTCAATTATAAATTCAATTATTCTAATATATAGGCATTATATTAGAATAATATAATTCATTTTATAGAGCTATATAGTATTCTCCTAAAATAATAAATAAAATGAATTAAATTATTTTAATATAATTTTGCCATTATCCAAAGCGATCGAAAACTTTTAACCTTTAATTCAAAAACTATAATAGAACAATGTAATTCATTTTATTTCTCATTTTACAAAGATACTATATGGCTTTTAAAATTGAATTATATTATTCTTGTATTTATTTTTCTATTATTCAAGGTTATCGAAAACCGGTAATGTGCATATATATATATTTTTTAAGCTTCCATCTGCACAGGGTCCTTCCCCCTTGACACATTCCCCACCATATTCCACTTTATACCCCCACATTGCGGCCTTCAATCTTCTTCAGCAAGTTTCGAAGATTGAGAATAAAGGATGCATGATTACAAAGGCTTTAAGGGGAGGCACCTGAGTAAACGACGAGAAAAACAGGTAAACTTCGGGAATTTTTATCTCAAAAACTAATGTTTCGATTGGATCCGGGTTTTTTTTATTGACAAATGTGTATATTGAGGTATGTTGAGGAATTTTTAAAAATAAATCCGTTGACTGGAAGCGATTCAAACGCGATTATCTCGAAACATAGGGGGTCGGAGAGTTATTTTATTGCCAGTCTAATATATATATATATATATATATATATATATATATATATATATATATATATATATATATATATATTTGATCGTTTAATTACCGGCTTGCGCTGCAAAATGCAGTGGTGTATTGCCCTCGTTGTCGGGTAAGTTGGGATCACTTCCGGTGAAGGACAGTATCGCCTCGAGCATCGCCGGTGAACCATTTCCGGCCATGTAACTTATCGCAGTCTGTCAAACATATGAATAGAACATCCCATCATTCCTGCTTCTTTATTCCCAAGATACTCTTTCTGTCTCTCTTCCTATATATATATATATATATATATATATATATATATATAGGGTGGCTCAAACTGACCGGACATTTTAAATTGCGCCCAATTTTTTTCGTGGCGAACATGTTTGACAACTGGCATCAGGAAGTATTGAGGTTTAGTCATGGAGAATTACACGATCGAGCAACGCATAGAATGGTTATTTGCTGCATTGTTCCTGCAAAGTTATTACAGACGAAGTTTCATGGTCGTGTTATCTCGCGCCGCGGCGCTGTGAATTGGTCACCAAGATCGTACGATTGGACGCCATTGGACTTTTTTCTTTGGGGTTTTCTGAAAGGAAAAGTGTATGCCAATGATCCACAGACCATTCTAGAGCCCAAGGAAGCAATGGATTCACCATTAAGGCGTAAGGCCACAGTAACGGATATAAAATCATGAGCGAATTTAACAATTTTTTTTCGTGTGAAAAAGTGATTCACTTATCAAATTAATTACACATCTATTTAGTATGAATGTCTAGCTGTTAGAAAAATATATTTTTTTTTTCGATGTACAAAATGGCCGACTACTCGAAACTTCTCGAAACAGCTTTTTTCCAATTGGCGTGACGAATAACTTCAACAATTTTCGCTCCATTTACTTCAAAATTGAAAGTTATGTTCCTATTTGCATTTCGCAGAGAAGTACGTACGGAATTTCTGATTAATCGAAAAATTTTCATTTTATGAGCAGTTATAGCGAAATTTTTCACTGGAAATTCATTTCTTAAGTTCAAATACCTACAACTTTTGAATAAAACAATATTTGTTAAATTCCGTACATACTTCTCCAGGTATTCTAATGTAGATTGACGAGAATTTTTGTTTTTTGTTCTAGGTAAAAAATTGTGGATGCTAAATGTCACGCCGCGGAGCGCCTAAAAATAATACAACAAAAGAAAATATTAGTAGTCGGCCATTTTGTACATCGAAAAAAAAATATATATATATATTTTCTCACGGCTTGATATTCATACTAAATAGATGTGTAATTAATTTTATGAGTGAATCACGTTTTCATACGAAAAAAAAATTGTTAAGTTCGTACATGATTTTATACCCGGTACCGTGGCCTAACGCCTTAAGGGGCTATACCAGTGTGACACTTTAGAAAAATCGGTTCGTTCTTTATGCCTTTTTCTACAGTTTATACTTTCAATTTATCATTTTATATATCATTTTATCTTGCAAAAATCGATAGTTAAATCTTTTAACGCGTTTTTCTCTAAATGAGATTTTTCAAATTTGCTGACATTGTAACTCAAAGAGCAATTATCCGATTGACTTGAAATTTGAACTGAGTACTCTTGAATATCTTTACTCTACAATGACGTAGGCTATTTTTGATTGGATGAAAATTGACGATTTGGCATTGAAAAAAACGACCATTTTATAGGCAAGAAACAGACTTTTTTTCATAACTACGCCATTTTGTTCGATTTGCATATTTTTCGAAAATCCTACGTCATTTACAGAAAATACCTTCCAGTTCAACGACATTTTTTCCTTTTTCGGTTTCAGCTACTCAATCGGCCGGAATCATGTCAGCAGTGGAGGAACTTTTTTTTGGCGCTTCCGAAGGCAGCGCATAAGTCGCTTGGGTCTCAATATTTTTCTATAAAAAAATTATGTAATCTAGGTCAAATATAGCCAAATATATGCTTAATTTTCCAAAACATTTAATTGAGTACTTTTCTTCCAAAAAATTCCCGAAAATCACCCAAATTTTCAGCGTTCACATTAGTATAGCCCTTTAAGGGGGGATTGTCTTTTTTTTCGCAAAATTTACCGCTTTTTGGGAATTTTTTTGTGAAGAAAGTATACAACGGAAAACTTGTGAAACTTGGCATATAGTTTTATTGATCTGTTTACTACATACAAAAAAATTTTTAAACAATTTCATCAAAAAATCCCCCCTTAAACGCGTTTTTCTCGAAACAGCTTTTTCACAACTGGTGTGCACGATTTCTCAAAAACTATTCAACCGATTGCCTTCAAATTTGGACAGAATGCTCAGCTGACATCCTTTTATCGTTTGATGAAGCAAAAAAGCAATACGTTTAATAGTTTTTTATTTATAACAAAAAATCGAGCAATTTTTTTCGAAAAATCGATACTTCAAGTTCAAAACGTCACCAAATCGTCAATTTTTTTTTCCCTTCATCGAACGATAGCTGTGCCATGTGTCTAAAGTAAAATGCTTTTTGGGTTTTTGTTGCAGGATGAACGTGAAGGCTGTAATCGTGCACACCATCAAAAAAGGACCATCGCGCGTCGAGGGGGGTGGGAGGCGGATTTTTGGATGAAATTGTTAAAAAAAATTTTTGTATGTAGTAAACAGATCAATAAAACTATATGCCAAGTTTCACAAGCTTTCCGTTGTATACTTTCTTCACAAAAAAATTCCCAAAAAGCGGTAAATTTTGCGAAAAAAAAGACAATCCCCCCTTAATGAAACTAGTCCGTAATCGTGACAAAAAGTTATCGAAAATTTCGTCAAAAGAGTGAACGTTGGCAAACAGGGTCGGGGCGGCAACTCATCGAATATGTGATCCACACATAACCTCGATGTTCGTACCGTATATTAAATTAAAAATATTCGTACTTTTCAAATAAATAATACGTTTTATTAATAAATTAAAATGTCAGATAATTTTGAGACACCATATATATATATATTTTTCCTTGCATCACGTAAATCGCGTGTTATTCAATTCCTAGAAAACACAAGCCTCGCTAATCGCGTATAAAACGGTTCCCCAACGTTTACACGATACATCAAATCAGGGTATTTTTCTACATATACATATCTTTGCGAATACCGGCTTGTTCGTTCTCTCTACCGTCTCATTCGATCGTAAGCAAAACCTAAAAAAAGGACGGAGCATGTACGCGTTTATTGATACACATATGAGCAACTTAGTGATGTCGAATTGCTTAAAATAAGTTTTATGTGAGTTTTTTATAACACGCGGCCTCTATAATTTTTATGGACGGAGAACACGATTTTGCAGACTCGCGTTGCGTCACGAAGGATCGAGGCGGGCTGGACGGTGAGTGCTGCGGGCCGGGAGCGGGGTAGGGATTGATTCTCGAGTCATCCATTATGGGAATCAATTTATCGAGTGTACGAGCATAGCTATATTCCACGATCCATATATATTCAATGTCATTAACTTGTACGTGCGTCATATATATATATATATATATATATATATATATATATATATATATGTATGCATATAGCAAAAAACATCGTGGAGAGACGGTAAACGTTTTATTCCCTCTTTCATTATACGGACACTAATAACGAACGCGGTACATAGCGTCGCATTGTGCGCGGACTTTTACTATTTATAGTGAACTTTCGCGTACCCGCACATCCGATCGTTCATACGCCGCTCTAGAGTCCGCGCGATCGATTCTGTTGAATGCTGGTACTTCTTTTTTTCATTGTTAAAAAAAAACAAACATTTCTCACATCCGCGATGGAAATCTTTGGTCGCGCGGTTTCTTCGATTCACGCGAGTGTATGCAAGACTGCAGACTGCGTATATACAAACACCATTTGTATTATTGGTGAACGCGCAATAATGGTCGCGCTTTCGCAATCGCGTATTTGAGAAATTATCCGCGTGTCTACGTACCGACCTCAATTGTGCGGCGTGCGTGTTCGTGCATTTTGCGAAGGTCGACCGCATTCTGCACCTTGTTGAAGATAGTACCATTTTCGTGTATATATATATATATATATATATATATATATATATATATATATATATATATATATATATATGCATACACTTATGTAGCCGACGGTCCCATTTTGTGTGCGGGTCTAATGTATGGATGGGTGCAAGACATATGGGCCATTTAAGGCAGTAGTCTGGTCTAGAAATTTGACAAAATCGATTTTTTTTTATTTTATTATTCCTTAGACTTTTCCTAATACGCTCGTGAAAACCGTTTATTGATATTTAAAAAATTAGCAGAGTAATAGAAAATATAAGCAAGCGGCGCGCAAACCTCATCTGACGGTATCAAAACTTTGAACGCGTCTATCTCAGAACTATGTTTTTCAAATCGGCGCCCACGATATCTCGATAACTAATTGACCGATCGAGCTCAAATTTTGCACATACCTTCGGTAGCCTCTTTCTGAGGACTGGTAGCAGAATTGAGTCGAACAATAATTTTGCCCACATTTTATAACTCGTCGAATACCCGAAAATGAATGAAATATCGTTAATCAAAGTTTAACAGGCCGCCATTTTGTAACAAATTTTTCTTAAGTGCTGATTCTACTACCAGTGCTCAGCATACTCATACAGATTGAGAATATATTATTGTTTTTCAGATGCATACAACATCACCCAGAGTGGGCGCCGATTGAGGCGGTTTTCGGCGGACCATGTTGTAAAAAAATAAAAAAAACTACATGAAAGTATTTAAAATATTTTTTTTTCAAATGTGGATACATTCTCAAAGGAACAATAAATACATATGTAAAATTTCATCAAGACAACTTCAACGGCTTAAAAGTTATTCCAACCCAAAAATGACGTCAAAAATCTCGCCCTAGAGCAGACTACCGCCTTAAATGCTATTGCAGGGCGCCTATATACAGGGTGAGGCACATCAAGTTTTACAGAGCAATAGCACACAAACTATTGATCTTATCCAAAAATGTTTCAGGGAAAAGTTTTAGTGTTCGAGAAGGCCATCGTACTGGACCACCCTATTTTTTTTATCGGTGGAGGCGCTGAAGCTACGACAAGGTCAAGTCCACTTTTTCAAATGGAATGGTACATTTTTTTCAACCATCTTGTGGAGCACCTCAAGCCACATAAAAAACATTAGAGGGTCAAAGTCGTTCAAGGTCACTCAAGGTCAGTATCGATAATACAAATATGAATATCTCGGATCACTACCAAATATTTGGTAGTGATCCGAGATGTTTAGATTTGTATTTCATTTTATTAGGTGTTCCAAATGACCTTGAACGAATTTGACACCCTAATGTTTTTTATGCGGCTTAAGGTGCTCAACAAGATGGTTGAAAAAAAATTTACCATTCCATTAAAACAAATGGAGGTGACCTTCACTGCGCGTTAGCGTCTCTACCAAAATAAAAAAAATTGGTCGCATTTGATGGCCCCCTTCACACCGTACAACTTTTGTCTGGAACATTTTTTTGTGACTTCGATAATAACCGAGTTATTTCGGGTGGCAGAGATAAAAGGGACACCCTGTATATATACCGGGTGTCCCATTTTAATCTTGCACCTGATTTATCTCGAAAAATATTGTTCCGATTAAATATTGAATATAACGAAACTTTTAGGGTTCAAAATTCAAAACGGCGACGTTAAGATGGACGAATGATTTTCAAAAAAAATGGAAACCTAACCTTTTCTGTAGGAATGTTGTTTTATATAAAGTCCCTAATTTTATGACGTTGAAATTGCATCGTTGGAGGACAAAGATTTTTTTTGTAATTTTACACGTCCTTATTTTTTTCAATTATTATTAAAAACTTTTTTGTTGCAAATTGTGGTTGCTGCAGTAAAGGAACTTTTTTTGGCGCCTCCGAAGGTAGCGCATAAGTCGCTTAGATCTCAATATTTTTCTATGAAAAAATTATGTAATATAGGCCAAGTATAGCCAAATATATTTTTAATTTTCCGAAACATTTAATTGAGTACTTTTCCTCCAAAAAATTCCCGAAAATCACCCAAATTTTCAGCGTTTACACTGGTATAGCCCCTTAAGGAGGTTGGAGTGATTCAGTTGAGTCAAATGACGGTTTATTCATTTTTTTTTCAATGAACCTCAAAAAAATGCATACGAGGTACAGATTTATTCTGCATATGCTAAGTTTTTTAAATGCATAATTAAAGGGCAAAATTATGCATTTTAATATTTTAATTACGTAAAGTAGAACAACTTTTGTGTTACAACCAACTTGGAAAGGTATAACATTATCGATGATTATTATTAAAAAACTACAACGAATGTTTTATACAATTCACAATGAAATTTTGAGTAATTTATAATTATGCCTATTCATATTTACTTCACGGGATTATTGGCCCATAGTTTTCGATGGGCAAGATGAGGATTTTTGTTTTAAATGTTTACAAAAGTTCAGTTTGCGTTAATCCGTTATTGGAAATGGTTTATCTTGGTGCTAAATAACAAAAAAATTACATAATCTTTAGATTATATTACAATAAAATTCCATTGTGTAAAAAATAAAAAATAGAAAATAGTGTAAACAATAAAATTACATAGTGTAAAAAAATTACATAATTTAGTCTTGCCCATCTAACCGCACGTTAAATTACAAACATTAAACTATTTCTTAAGTTTGGCGTTTGATGGGGAAAAAAGTACAAAAAATTCGTAAAGACTCGGTATAGTCTAAACAATAACATGTATTTCAATGTTGTATTTTTTAAATTTAATTTTTTTAATTAAATTTGTATTTTTTAAATTTAACCTTGGATTGTGGCCAACGCTCCAACTTCCTTAATCCACTTTAAAATGCATATTTGATGATTTTTGTATCGATGATGGGATGCACCAAAACATTTTTCAGAAGTGTTAATTAGATTAGTGTTAACAGAAAATAAGTAAATATCGTGTTCGGAATTTACTTATTTTCGTTCTGCTGTACTCAAAATGGAATGTTGATTTTATTTCCCGAGAGTTCAGTTTTTTTTCTGGCAAATACTATTATAAAAATACGCTATACGTTTTTTCGAAGAGAACTTTAAAAGTCAAAGAAAATCGTATGTTTCTTTGCAGAAAAAATGTCCGCACAAGACTTCTAAAAAACACATGGCCACTTTATAATTGTCACCCTCTATGTAAATATAATATACGTACGTACGTTCAAGACGTATGGGCCATTTGAATGCAATTGCGCGGCACATACGATTTACAATGCTACGTACAAGACCGACATTGGGAAATGCGGCCGCGAGTCCTCGGCTATTTCGACGATGGAACTTGCGCTACGTTGAGAATTTAAGGAAAAAATTCAACCCCGTGACACGTATACGCGGGCGCGCTGGGAGGATGGCTCAATTTTTGTTTTGTTTTCAACTGACGTGCATACTTCCACGAGAGTATATGAATATTTAGGACGTCAGGGCGTCCGCGGCCCCGAGGAATTGAGGGGTTATGTCTAGTTGTAAAAGTTCGAAGCTTTAAGGGGTAACATCAATGTAGAATTTTCAAAAAATTGATTTTTGAAAAATTGCCTCAAGAGGTCGAGCGTTTTTCTCGGAACACAATTTTTCAAAACGGCACGCAGCATAACTCCAACAATTTTCATTCTTTTCACTCTAAATTTTGAGCACATCTTTAAAATAACATTCCGAAGAGAAATACCCACGGAATTTTCCATGAGTTAATTATAACATTAGTTATTAACAAATGAGTGTCCTTTTTTCCGTCGAAAATTGAGTTTTTACTTTAATTGCTTGCTAATTACACAAAAAGGCGTCTTTTGAGAATCCCCTACGTATTTCTCTAGCTATACTCACGTAAATTAAGGCCATAGACCACAGTAACGGGTGTACAATCATGTGCGAATTTAACACTTTTTTTCGTATGAAAAAGTGATTCACCCATACAATTAATTACACATCTATTTAGTATGAATATCAAGCTGTTAGAATTTTTTTTCGATGTACAAAATGGCCTACTACTCGAAACATCTCGAAACAGCTTTTTTCCAATTGGCGTGACAAATAACGTCAACAATTTTCACTCGATTTACTTCAAATTCAAAAGTTATGTTTCTAATTGCATTTCGCAGAGAAGTACGTACGGAATTTCTGATTAATCGAAAACTTTTCATTTTATGAGCTGTTTATGAGCAGTTATAACGAAATTTTTCACTGAAAATTCATTTCTTAAGTTCAAATACGTACAACTTTTGAATAAAACAATATTTTTTAAATTCCGTACGTACATCTCTAGGTATTCTAATGTAGATTGACGAGAATTTTTGTTTTTTGTTCTAGGTAAAAAATTGTGGATTCTATATGGAACGCCGCGGAGCGCCTAAAAAAAAGATAACAATAGAAAATATTAGTAGTCGGCCATTTTGTACATCGAAAAAAAAAACATTTTCTAACAGTTTCATATTCATACTAAATATATAGGTAATTCATTTTATGAGTGAATCACGTTTTCATACGAAGAAATTGTTAAATTCGCACATGATTTTATACCCGTTACTGAGGCCTAAGGCTTTAATAGAATCAAACATTTTTTTTTCCAAATTCTAATTTGCGTCAGTTATACTGCATGCCGCAGAGCATCTTAAATTCAACATGCCCCGCGAGAGTGGCTCCAGCGTCACAATTTTGTATAATTTTTCAATTTTTTTTTTTGTTCACTTGAAGATATGACTAATAACATGCTTGAATATTATTATCCTCTTACTTGTCCTTCCACCAAAAAATATCGCGAAAAATCACTTAATTTGAGACGTTTACAGTGGTGTAAGCGCTTAAAAACTTTTCCCAAAAACTACTGCATCGATCTTTCTGAAGTTTTTAGGGCTTTTTCTAGGTGCAAAAATATAGTAGTTGATCGAAAAAGGGCTGTTTTCGACTGTGACAACTAGGCATACTCGTTGAGGTTATTGCTTAAAGATATTGAGGCAAATAGATATTAATGAAAAATTTACTAATCGTTATGGTATATTTTATGAATATCCTGGCAAAAGGAGAACGGAGGTTCCCGCAATCATTTATTAAATGTTAAATTTTCAAGTTTACACCAATCTCAACTTGATCGCATTGGTTGTACGGGGCAACGTCGTTACCATTTCAGTTTCTCGCGTATACCTTCCCGTCATTAATGTTTCGCTATAATAAGTTGGCATTGGTGACGTCACACAATGTATTAGCATAGGAATTCCGTTTCTCTTTGCGCGCCTCAAAAATGATTTAGCAACAACCTTAATCGACGAAGGAGATATAGGGGTGAATCACCCGCGCTCGAAATGTCAGTCATCGAAAATTATTCGTTCGAATATTTTTGTGCGACGAGCGAAACGCTTGCCAGTGAAATCGACACTGGTGGGAAAAAAAGGTTTTAGTGGGGATTGGCGCTGTGCGATGGATTATTGGTAATAAGCTAAATGGCGAGGGAAACGAGCCAATTCCCTATGGTACTCTCCGAGCCCGCTGTGTACACGAAAGGACACTTCAATTTGCGGGGAACATAAACTTTATTGAGTACGCGATCATGTAGGTGGTGTTAGTCGATGTAATTATGGGTGGGCAGAAGAGGGGGTGGGGGAGAGAGAGAGAGAGAGAGAGAGAGAGAGAGAGAGAGAGAGAGAGAGAGAGAGAGAGAGAGAGAGAGAGAGAGAGAGAGAGAGAGAGAGAGAGAGAGAGAGAGAGAGAGAGAGAGAGAGAGAGAGAGAGAGAGAGAGAGAGAGGGGGGGGGGAGGGAGAGAGGAGAGAGGGAGAGAGGGTGAGAGGGAGAGAGGGAGAGAGGGAGAGAGGGAGAGAGGGAGAGAGGGAGAGGAGGGAGAGAGGGAGAGAGAGAGAGAGAGAGAGAGAGAGAGAGAGAGAGAGAGAGAGAAGTGGTAATTTTTTACGACTTTGTACAATCGAGTTTTTTCACCATTAATATTTCTTTTGTGCAGCCTGCATTTTTCGATGTTTCACCGCATTCCGGAGAGTAGTGACAGGCATCAGGAGGGCCGATTCTCCGAAGAGTCTTCGAAGACCTCTTCGAACTCTGTTAGATAAAAAGTTCACCGTTTTTTTCTTTCGATTCGTGTTTCTCGGTGCTCGTGTAAACGGGATTTCCAATCATCCAGCACGAAAGGCACTGCAGCTCTAATCAACTTTCGTTCCACCGTATACGATCGATCCGACGTTTTTTGCCATTTTTTTCGAACTCACTCGCGCCTCTCCGTTCACTCCACCGAGCGGATGCGTCTTCTATTTTTTCTACTTATCCGTAATTTTTCGTTCCATCAAGCGGGCACGCAAAGTCTTCGTGTTTAAAGCTCGCGAGAGACGAGATCTCACATAAATTGGATTTTTTAATCGTACGTGTCACGCTTGACTCCGATCAGTCGAGAATTACAGGACGATCGGAAAAAGTCTCGAAAGGTCCTCTGGACACGAATTTCAGAGTCTCATAGTTTGAGTATATTGAAGGACCGGAAGTACGTCTGTCGATGGATCGGTAAGGGAAAAAAGGGCTTGTACTGACCCGGCCGCTCGAGTCGGTGGCGTTGACGTCCATCTGGCCCAGGCCGGATCTTCGTATCCTCGAGATCAGCTCCCGAAGCCCTTGATCGTCCGCCTCCCGGGAGGCCCTCAGCAGGGCCTTCGGGTCCCCGGGAGGCGAGTCCCACGTTCCCGGCACTTTTCTCGGCTCGGGCTCGCTCGCGTTGAAATCTTTAGGAAATCGATTTACCTTTGAGACATTTTGCGTCGAGACCGGGAGTGATTCGGGAGCAATGGCGCGAGGAGCGAAGCAATCGGAATTGGCGAATCGGCATTGAACAGTGTTGAAATGAGCATTAAAAAATCGGCATCGAAAAATTTAACAAAATTATCGTATATACGATAATTATTTTAAATATTTGCAAGCCGATTTTTTTTTCTTCTTTCATTTGAACAGTATTCATTGCCGATTTGCAGGAATAAATCGGTATTGAAATATTCACCTACTAATTATTTAAAAAAAAATCGTATATACGATAATTATGTTAAATAATTGGTAGGGAGATTTTTCGATACCGATTTTTTTTTTCATTCCAACATTATGAAATATGTATTAAAAAATCGGCATCGAAAAATTTAACAAAATTATCGTATATACGATAAATATTTTAAATATTTGCAAGCCGATTTTTTTTCTTCTTTCATTTGAACAGTATTCATTGCCGATTTGCCGGAATAAATCGGTATTGAAATATTCACCTACTAATTATTTTTTTAAAACTCGTATATACGATAATTATGTTAAATAATTGGTAGGTAGATTTTTCGATACCGATTTTTATTTCATTCCAACATTTTGAAATAAGTATTGAAAAATCGGCATCGAAAAATTTAACAAAATTATCGTATATACGATAATTATTTTAAATATTTGCAAGCCGATTTTTTTTCTTCTTTAATTTGAACAGTATTCATTGCCGATTTGCCGGAATAAATCGGTATTGAAATATTCACCTACTAATTATTTTTAATAAACTCGTATATACGATAATTATGTTAAATAATTGGTAGGTAGATTTTTCGATACCGATTTTTTTTTTCATTCCAACATTTTGAAATAAGTATTAAAAAATCGGCATCGAAAAATTTAACAAAATTATCGTATATACGATAATAATTTAAATATTTGCAAGCCGTTTTTTTTTCTTCTTTCATTTGAACAATATTCATTGCCGATTGCCGGAATAAATCGGTATTGAAATATTCACCTACTAATGATTTTAAAAAAATCGGTATCGAAAAATGTATCTACTAATTATTTAACATAATTATCGTATATACGATAATTATGTTAAATAATTGGTAGGTACATTTTTCGATACCGATTTTTTTTTCATTCCAACATTTTGAAATAAGTATTAAAAAATCGGCATCGAAAAATTTAACAAAATTTTCGTATATGCGATAATTATTTTAAAAATTGAATGCCGATTTTTTTTTCTTTTCATTTGAACATTATTCATTGCCGATTCGCCGAAAAAATCTGTATCGAAAAAGGACCTACTAATTATTTAATACAATTATTGGATATACGATAATTATGTTAAATAATTAGTAGGTCCATTTTTCGATAGCGGCCTTTTTTTGGAAAGTCTCGTATCTCAAATGGCAAGTTCAAACGGCGTAAAAAAATCGTTAATGACTGTTAAGGGGGACGATACTTTTTGGGAGATTTTCATGATTTTTTTGTAAAAGAAAGATTTCTTCACCATTTTGAGACTTAGGGTATGTTTTATTTCTACTTTCGGCTGTTACATGGTATTTCCTATTTATTAATCATTAAAAATGGCGGATGTTTGGCACGGTCATCTAAACTGCATTTTCAAAACGGACGTGACGTATAGCTAAAAAACTAATCGACCATTTCTAATGAAATTTGGTATGAATCTTTCTAACCTCACTGTTTAAACTTGACGCTAAATGTTTTTGAAAATTAAAAAACGTATTTTTTAATTGCAAAATGTAGTCTTTTTGTTTAAATTCAATATTTTTCTTTCAGAGCGTACCATTTCATCGATTCGCAACATTTCTCACTTTTCCTTGGTTCATATTCTACGTATGAGTGTGAACAAAATAAAAATCTTCGTTGGTTTTTTTTCAGTTTAATCCCGCCGGCGCTACGTGTCACGCCATCCGCCGCAACCCGTTTAAAAGACCGTGCCATACTTCCGCCACTTTTGAAGATTAATCAAAAAATTAAAAATACCATGTAACACCCAAAAGTTGTAATAAAACATACCTTAAGGAGGTTGGAGCGATTCAGTTGAGTCAAATGGCAGTTTATTAATTTTTTTTTCAATGAACCTCAAAAAAATGCATACGAGGTACAGATGTATTCTGTATATGCTAATTTTTCAAAATATATAATTAAAGGGCAATATTATGCATTTTTATATTTTTATTACGTAAAGTAGAAAACCTTTTCTGTTACTACCAATATAAAAAAGTATAACATTACCAATGATTATTATGAAAAATCTACGACAACGAATTTTTTATACAATTCACAATGAAATTTTGAGTAATTTATAATGATGCCTACTCAAATTTACGTCACGAGATTATCGGCCCTTGGTTGAGGATGGGCAAGATGAGGATTTTTTTTTCTAAATGTTCACAAAGGTTCAGTTTGCGTTAAACCGTTGTTAGAAATGGTTTATCTTGGTGCTAAATAACAAAAAAAAAAATACACAACCTTTAGTGTGAAAGTCTTGCCCATTTAACCGCATGTTAATTTACATATATTAAACTATTTTTTATCTCTAGTGTTTGGTGGTGAAAAAATTTCAAAAAATTCGTAAAGCCTCAGTATAGTCTAAACGATAACATGTACTTTTTTTTATTAAATGTAACTTTGGATTGTGGCTAACGCTCCAACTTCCTTAAGTCTCAAAAATGGCGGAGAAATCTTTGTAAAAAAAAAATCATGAAAATCGGCAATCTTTTCCTCGCCTAACGGTATGTCCCCAACCGAAACATACCTCGGAGCACGCCCTTCCTGTAGAGTTTAGCCTCGTGTACCGCCGTTTTTCTGAAGGGCGCCCTCTTCTCCTCGAAACTCGTGTCGGAGCTGAAGGAGACGGATTTTTTGACGCCGACGCTACGGCCCGAATCGTTCTTCTTCTTGCCGATATTGCCGCTCAAATTTTGACAGCTCGGAGATCGCCGCAAACCCCGAGGATCCTCGGTCTCTCCGCTTCGACTCGTGGCCGACGGTGCGTTGTTCCTTCGCAACAACGCGAAACGCGGCTTTTCCCTCGTCTCGACGTCGTCCAGCAAATTAGCCCGACTCTTGCGATCGCCGCAACGTTTCGCACCACCGCCGCTGCCCGAGTTCGTCAAGCTCGCGAGAAAGGCCGACGATTTTCTCAAAATGCCGTTCGCCGGATTTTTGACGCCGTTTTTACCGCTCGAACTTCCGGAAACTGTCGACATTCGTGTGAAAATAAAGTGGAAACTCCGTTACATATGGTTTGTCACTGTGAGTTGTCGGTTGCGCGAACTACCGAAAATTCGGCAAAATCGGCATCCCGCGCTCGGCTGACCGGTCACCCATCCGAGTATCCGAGCTGCTGGAGACGGAAAATCAGCCGCACGTCTACTACCACCGGTAATAGACGCGTTTCTTTTTTTTTTTGTTTTTTTTTTTCGCTAGTTCTTGACGTCTGGACGCGCGAACGAGAAATATGATTCTGGCGGCACCGCGGGGTGACGAACTGCTGCACCGAGCTGGTGCTCGCGAGATTGGACGTGGTCAAAAACTGGCGAGCGAGCCAGTTCTGCAGTTTATATTCTATTTGCGTCGGTGAAATTCTATAAGTGGTTCTCGCTAATACGATTATAGAGAGGTAACAATGGGAGAATATTGCGATGTTCATTTTTTCCAGACTTATTGTCCCTAAATACACTGAGAAAAAAAAATCATTGATCCGAAATCATTGCTGTTATTGAATGAAATTTCGTTGATTCAATTGTAAAATTGTTGGTGTAAATAATCGGAGTTATTAGTCCAAACAAAACGCTACGGACTTTAATAATATGATAAAATTAAAAGTTTTTTTTTCATTCAAAAGATATTATGTTAGCCGAGAACAATATATTATTGAAACTATCTAAAAAATTATCGCGAACAAATTTTATAGTTTTGAATGCATTTTCTGCAACGAACAAAAAAAGCGTTTCAATTCATAACATGAATATTGTTGATTCGAGTACACAAGAAAAATTAAATTTCGCTCGTTTGATTCTATCGTTTGAGTAAATATGTTATTTTATTTTTTCACCACATCCGATATTGATGTCCAAGTACATTATTCGTTAAAATATTAATATTTTATTTTGATTTAAAAATATTAAGCGAATGTCTGAATTGGTTAAAAAATTATGCGAAAATAAAATTTGTTTCTTGCGCATTTGGTTGAAAAAATTCAACCAAATCATGGCCGAGCGCCACCGAAATTGTAGGTGTGAGGAAACCCGTAGTTCTCGGAGTAACCGCTAGAAGCCGCACGCGCACTCGTTTCTCGTAAGCGTAGCGCGAGCCGAAAATCTATTTAAACGCCGGAGAAACTCTAAAGAGTATCGCTTCTTGGCCTGTCGCTAAGATCAAAGTGTGTTCTAATCAGTTGAATATCTGATATTCTCTCCATGGATCCATTCCATTGGATATCTGATATTCTCTTCACTATTATCGTGGACGATCATTCTAATGCTCACTTTTTATTTAAGATTTAGAACAAGTTGAAAAACTTACGTCCCATAGCATATTCGTTTCGATGTAGTAAAGAAATAATTCATTCTATTGATTATATTTTTGTACGAAATGAAAAATCTTGCAGCAACCGCTTGATTATTTCATCCATACATCTACGGATTGTATATAGAATGATTTCAATAGAACATAATTTTATTTGAAGGATAATGTAGATATTCAGAGAGCAGAAGAGATTTTCAAATAAAATAATGTGTTATTTGAATCAATCACATTTTCCAATATTTTATAGTATTGTAGCAATCTCATATATCGGTGTCACTCCGCAGCAGCACATTTATTTGGATCAACCAATATATTATTTTGATTCAATTGGTTTTTTTTCTCACTGTATGTATAGATACATATTTTTTTCTACCAACTTCCTCGAAAGGTTTGAGTCAATTTTTAACGCCCCATTAATGATGCGTTATGATAAAAGTGGGTCGACCCGTGCAGAAATTTGTTGAGAAGTCCCTAGGTCCTATCACATCCCTATAGAGATTTGACACATGTAGGGCGTCCACATTGGAGTTCAAGTGGACTTAGCGCTATTTCCCGATTTACGTCGTTTGAGAATTTGCATTTGAAATTCTCAACCAAAATTTGTTGGCTCTTCAAAAAAAGATATCCTTTCGTGATTCGTGCACAAATTTGCTGGGGGGTCACAAGATGCACCCACATCTCTATAAGGATTCATCCGGGACGCTGCACATAGGAAGTTCGCATTGTGATCCAATTGGATCATGCACTGTTCCCCATGAACGTCGTTTGAGCATTTTGATCACGTTCGAAACGAAAATATGTGAAAAGTTAGGGAACAAATCTTGGCGTTGAATAAATAACAAACGATAATTAAAGTGGATTTTCAGTGACGTCATTCTAATACATTTTTAAGACATACTTTTTGAAGGGGAAGTTAAAAGGATAATTGCTCTTTGAGCAATTATCCTTTTAACTTTCAGGCGGGGAAAAAAATTGCTGATGATCAAGCTTTTTTTACAAAGGAAAGATTTCTTTACCATTTTTGAGACTTAAGGGATGTTTTATTACTACTTTTGGCTGTTACGTGGTATTTTTTTAAATTGATCTTTAAAAATGGCGGAGACATAGCACGGACTTTTAAACTGCATTTTCGAAACTGCGGTAACGTATAGCTAAAAAACGAATTGACCGATTCTGATGAAATTTGGTATAAATCTTTTTAACCCTATTGTCTAAAACATGATCCTAAATGATTTTGATTTTTTTTTCTTATTGCAAAATGTAGCCATTTTTTTCGGAAAATTCAATCTTTTTATTTTAAAACGTTTTGAATTTCGGAATATTCAATATTTTTGTTTCAAAGCGTTTATTTAATTGGTTTTCGACATTTCTCATCTTTTCTTGGTTCATATTCTGAACATGGGTGTTAATGAAAGAAAAATCTTCGTTGGTTTTTTTTTTAGATTAATCCCGGCAATGCTACGTGTCACGCCGTCTGGCAAGATCAGCCGCAACCCGTATAGAAAACCGTGCCATACAACCGCCATTTCTTAAAGTCAATTTCAAAAAAAAAATACTATGAAACAGCCAAAAGTAGTAATAGAACAGACCCTATGTCTGAAAAATGGCGAAGAAATCTTTCTTTAAAAAGAAGTCATGAAAATCATCACAATTCTTTCCTCGCAGAAAGGTATCTCTCTCCTTAAGGGGCTATACCAGTGTCACACTTTCAAAAAATCGATTTTTTTGCCTTCTTCGACAGTTTATACTTTCAAGAATATCCTGTAAAAATGTCATCATTTATCTCTATCATTTTATCTTGCAAAAATCGATAGTTGAATCTTTAAAAGCGTTTTTCTCGAAATGAGATTTTTCAAATTTGCTGACATTGTAACTCAAAGAGCAATTATCCGATTGACTTGAAACTTGAACTGAGTACTCTTGAATATATTTACTTTACAATGACGTAGGATATTTTTGATTGGATGAAAATTGACGATTTGGCATTGAAAAAAACGACCATTATATAGGCAAGAAAATAGACTTTTTCTCATAACTACGCCATTTTGTTAGATTTTGATATTTTTCGAAAATCTTACGTCGTTGTACAGGAAATACCTTCCACTTTAACGAAATTTTTTCCTTTTTCGGTTTCAGCTACTTAATCGGCCAGAATCATGTCAGCAGTGGAGGAACTTTTTTTTTGGCGCCTCCGAAGGCAGCGCATAAGTCGCATGGATCTCAATATTTTCCTATGAAAAAATTATGTTATATAGGTCAAATATAGCCAAATATATCCTTAATTTTCCGAAACATTTCATTGAGTACTTTTCTTCCAAAAAATTCCCGAACATCACCCAAATTTTCAGCGTTCACACTGGTATAGGCCCTTGAGCAATTTATACGTTTTTAAAATAAGATTCATACCTTTTTAAGATCCACTCGTTTCGTATATCTATATATTTTGTTTAGAAAATCCAACGTACTGAATGCGATGGGATCCATCAATAATCGTATCGGATTCTGTTCGATAACCTGGAAATCTTTTAGGATTCTAATTGGATTCGTACATTGCATTCGAATGGGGAATCTCGATTAGAATCCAATGTATGATCGTAATTCCTTTCAGGATTCCTATCAGGAAAAGGGGGCAAGTATCGGATGCAATTGGATTCTTACGACATCCCTAATGATGTACCATGAAAAAAGTGCGCAGAGCGTCAAAAAGTACGTGACGAGTGTCCAAGAGTTTTCTTTCTCATCTCAAAATTGACGTCCGACGTTTTACTTCGTTCTGACGAAAATAACGTCATTTTACACCACGCAATTCGTCTTGGTAGGCAATCAACGCCAGAAGTTTCGTGGACAAATTATACCGTTTCAAAGTTGAACATCACGGATTTAAATGGACTGCCGTCATATAGACGTCTGTATATGCTGACAATATATATATATATATATATATATATATATATATATATATATTACTAGCGGTGAAAACTTGGTTGCTTGCCAAGCACACCGAGTGTCATTAACTTGCTCGTGTAGCTGCTCGAGTCAGCGACTTTCGAGATTCTTATCCGAAGAATCGATGCGCTCGTGTACACGGAACTTTTAGATTCTCTTCGGCGAATGGACAATTGAAATGATTATTAACGGGTCAATTATCGTTAGGTGTGCAGAATTATAATTTAAGTGTGAATAGAAACTGCAGGAATAACATTGTTATACATATAGGTTATAGAGGTTAAAAGGTGAGGCCCATAAGGTAGTGAACCAAAATCTATGTTAGATGCCTCCTATCACAGTTTTCCAGGATTCCTCCTGACAATCAACCAATAATAACACCGGTTCGTTTGGTAGGATCAATCCCTCTTTACCAAAATTTCAGAGCTCTTTTCACGTATTTCACGTATTTCACGAATTTTAGAGCTCACGTATTTCACGAATTTTAGATCTCACGTATATCACGTATTTCAGTAATTTCAGTTGTGTAATTTCAGAGCTCTTTTCACGTATTTCACGAATTTCACGTATTTCACGAATTTCAGAGCTCAGATCAATTAAGGGATTAGGCCACAGTAACGGGTATATAATCATGTGCGAATTTAACAATTTTTTTTTCGTATGAAAAAATGATTCACTCATAAAATTAATTACACATCTATTTAGTATGAATATTAAGCTGTTAGAAATTTTTTTTTCGATGTACGAAATGGCCGACTACTCGAAACTTCTCGAAACTTCTCGAAACAGCTTTTTCCCAATTGGCGTGACAAATAATTTCAACAATTTTCACTCGATTTACTTCAAATTTAAAAGTTATGTTCCTCATTGCATTTCGCAGAGAAGTACGAACGGAATTTCTGATTAATCGAAAACTTTTCATTTTATGAGCAGTTTATGAGCAGTTATAACGAAAATTTTCACTGAAAATTCATTTCTTAAGTTCAAATACCTACAACTTTTGAATAAAGCAATATTTTTTAAATTCCGCACGTACTTCTCTAGGTATTCCAATGAAGATTGACGAGAATTTTTGTTTTTTGTTCTAGGTAAAAAATTGTGGATGCTAAATGTCACGCCGCGGAGCGCCTAAAAAAAAGATAACAAAAGAAAATATTAGTAGTCGGCCATTTTCGACATCGAAAAGAAATATATATATTTTCTGACAGCTTGATTCATACTACGTTCATACTAAATAGATGTGTAATTAACTTTATGAGTGAATTACTTTTTCATACGGAAAAAAATTGTTAAATTGGCACATAATTTTATACCCGTTACTGTGGCCTAACGACTAAAAAGTAGAAAAACATGTTATATGTAATTTTTTTTAACAAGCTTTTATTTAATGTGCTGAAAAGTAGAAAATAATTTTGTTTGCCAAGTCACCTATATGTGACTATTAATTCGGGCTTTTAAAATTTAGACATATAATCTTTAAATTACATAAATCCGTTAACATATCATCTGTGTTTAATTCACTGTAAAATAACCTTTGATTTCTCAAATAACAATTTTGAAACTGAGTATAAACGTGTGGTAATAATTTCTCTAATTACCATCGTGCCAAATTAAGGTAGAACGAGCGCGCCCTCTTGATTTCTATAGATTTTGTTCGAATTTTAACCGGACATTGTTCATATCGGTAGGCATGTTTGAGTAAAATTTTAGAACAGTCGACTATTTAGATTGGGAGATAATGGATTCTAAAATTTCAACTTTTAACATTGCAGGGTCTGCCTTGACCGAAAGTCAGATCACATAATACGTCGTACCATTCTATCGTGTTAATAAATTTTGAAAAAAAAAAAATTATTTTTAGATACCAAACTCGTTAGGGAAAGAGTGAAAAAAGTTTGAATTGCCTTTACTATTCAGTTTTGCTAAAACCGTTCAGTAAAGACAGAATAATTATCCGTTAAAAATATTTGTCCCCTATAATACGAAGACGTATGGCAACACCGCAGAACAGTATTGTTGAATATTTCGATGACAAAAAAATTAACGTGTTCCTAGAGTTAAAAACTTTTATCATAAAAAAGATTTGCGTTATAAATATTAATATTTTATATTGATTATGTTATTTTCATTAACAAATAAAAGTGTTGGTTAATTCATAACGAGTTAAAACTTTGTTCGATTAAAAATTACTTGCAAATAAAAATTTGCGTTGCAGTATTATTTCAAATGTGCCGGGCAAACTTACGTCATTGGATACGTGGAACGATGCAGTATTGCCATTTGTCTTATTATCGTAGGGGGCAAATAATTTTTACGAAAAATTATTCTTTCTAAATATCAATGCAGACCCTGCAGTGTTAAAAGTTGAAATTTTAAGGGGCTATACCAGTGTGAAAAGCTTCAGCCTCTCAGCAGGCATTATTCGAGGAAGAGGAGGGTCCATTGTATGGGCAGAGTATAGCTGACTAGCTGTTTTTATGGTGAATATCATTTTATCTTGCAAAAATCGATAGTTATATCTTTAAACGCTTTTTTCTCGAAATGAGTTTTTTTTTCAAATTTGCTAACAATGTAACTCAAAGAGCAATTATCCAATTGACTTGAAATTGGACCTGAGTACTCTTGAATATATTTACTCTACAATGACGTAGGATGTTTTTGATTGGATGAAAATTGACTATTTAGCATTAAAAAACGACCATTTTATAGGCAAGAAAACGGACTTTTTTTCATAACTACGCCATTTTGTTAGATTTTGATATTTTTCGAAAATCCTACGTCATTGTACAGGAAGTACCTTCCAGTTTAACCACATATTTTCCTTTTTCGGTTTCCGCTACTCAATCGGCCGGAATCATTTCAGCAGTGGAGCAACTTTTTTTTTTGCGCCTCCGAAGGCAGCGCATAAGTCGCTTGGATCTCAATATTTTTCTATAAAAAAATTATGTATTATAGGTCAAATATAGCTAAATATATTCTTAAATTTTCGAAACATTTAATTGTGTACTTTTCTTTCAACAAATTCCCGCAAATCAGCCAAATTTTCAGCGTTCACACTGGTATAGCCCCTTGAGTGCGCTTAATGAAACTGTATTGATCAATTTTATTAAACATTAAAAAAGTTGAGCGCCGCAAACTATTGTTTATATTCATTTGTAGGTAACTTGGCGAAAAAATTGTTTTCTACTTGTTAGTACACTTAATGGAAGCTTGTTTTAAAAAAATCACCTACATTTACTGATTAATACAGTATCTTAAGGGAGACTTTGTCCTTGCGGAGATGCGGGAGATGTTAGCGGCTCAACATGAGCAGCTAGAAGAAGAGGAGGGAAGCTTCTATGGACCAGGCATTGCCGATTAGCGGTAATTATAAACACATTTGTGTAAACACATTACAAAACTTTAAACGCGTTTTTCTCGAAAACACGTTTTTAAAAATGGCTGACATTCTCCTGACCGCTGTAATTAACATATCGACCTGAAATTTGGAGAGCATACTCAGAAAATATGTCTTCACGGAATGACGGATCGTTTTTCCGATAGATACATTTTTGTATTTATTATTTATCTTTTTATGCGAAAACAAAACGCGAAAATTCGATTTTTTTTTAAATTGCCGCCATTTTCCGAAATTTGTACTAAACGAAAAACCCATCCGTCATTCCATGACCAAAGGGTCACAGATTGATAATATGCTTTGAATTTGTGTTTCAGATCATCAAAGAGGGGGCAGTGATGTCAGCCGTTTACCTCCCGCGATTTGAGGGCCTGTTTTCGCGGAGCTGCAACGGCCGCCATTTTGGTTTTTTTTTTCAAAAAAAATTTTTTTTAACGTTCTGTATATCATGAATAAAAGCAAGAAAAAAACCGCACTCAAAAAGCTTCACTCGTTTCCTTTAAAAAAAATAAAATGTAAACACCTGAAATATGGCACTCCAAGGACAAAGTCTCCCTTAAAAAAAAGCTTGTTAAAAAAATGTTTTCGTTTATTTTTTACCTGACTTGAGATTGGCCGGAACCGACGAGGATTTTGGCAGAGCACTTTGTTCGCAATGTCGCGAATTTTTCCAGCTCGATTTCTCGTTATAATCGCGGCTCGCCGCGCGTTTTTCCCAGTTCGAGGGCGAGTGCTGGCGCGGTCTCAATCTCGACGACGAGTCCTCCCGCGAGTTCACCAGGATTCCGTTTCTCTCGGATTCCCGTCCCTTTCTCCCTGTGTTGTTGCCGCTGCTGCCGTTTTCCGTCGACGTCGGAATAGTCTCGCGCACGGAAAAGCTGCCCCTCGACAATTCACCGCGAGACGCGACGATCTTGTAATTGGCGAGGAAAGTTTTCGTACTCGGGACTTTCGATGACGAGGGCGAGATGAGAGAGAGTGCCCGTGGGGCAGCTTTCGTCACTCGATGATTATCGTTGCCGCCTTCCTGCCAGACCGCGTGTTCCTCGAGGATCCTACGAACTTTCTGCAATTTTCCCGACGAACGAAAATAAAAATTAAGAAACGCGAAATAAAGCGTCAAACACATTCACTCGAAATGCAGACCGCAGAACTTTGCGCGATTCGAAATCTTCTCAATTTGCCGATTCCTATAAATATTCAATTGATTTTACACATTTTTCGTTTCGTCATGCGACTTTACGCGTGATTTTTTTTTTTCGTTGACACTCTTATCGAAACGAAACTGCAGTATTGTTTTTTTTTTACAAAAAAATGCTTGACACCAACCAGTAGATTTTCACTTCAGGCCACGAAAACAATTGCGATGTAAATGTAGTTTGTAACCATAGAAATATATATCCTTTGATCTTTGATAAATTGAGATACGGTCGCGCACACGCACCCACGGAATTGAAAATTCGTCGAGAAGATAGCAGCGATAGGGCGAACGATCCTTCTCAGAGCGCGCGTGTTACATACGAGAGAGAGAGGGTCTTTTTACCGCGTCGCGTATCGCACGCAAGTGAAACGACCGCTATTTATAAGACGCGTTTAAACTTTTCCGTGCCCCGCCGCGATCTTTTCTGTATACACCTATGTAGAGAGGCACACAAATGCCTGGGTGTACACACTACACACATGCACTATACGTATATTGCATGTTGTACTGTATACACTTAGACTTTTGTGTGCCTCTCTCTCTCTCTCTCTCTCTCTCTCTCTCTCTCTCTCTCTCTCTCACTCTCTCCCTCTCTCTCCCCCCCTCTCTCTCCCCCCCTCTCTCTCCCCCTCTTTCTCTCTCTCTCTCTCCCTCTCCCTCTCTCTCCCCCTCTCTCCCTATCCCTCCCTCTCTCGCTCAGTCTCTCTCTCTCTCTCTCCCTCTCCCTCTCTCTCCCCCTCTCTCTCCCTCTCCCTCCCTCTCTCGCTCAGTCTCTCTTTCGCTCTCGCTCTCTCTTTTTCTACATAGGTGGTCCATCGTACATGTCTATCACGTTTACGGTTATTTACTTTGGTTATTCCGTGGAAGATTCTTCAAAAAATCATTTCCCTGTGAAGTTGACTCTGTACTATGACTTGTGTATAAAACTGCACGTCATTAAGTTATATATATATATATATATATATATATATATATATATATATATATATATATATATATATATATATGAGATTGAACCTTCCTGACTGACATCAAAGTGGACTTACGTCAGATACAATCAGATATATTCATATATAAAATTCTTCATACATAAATATATATAAATAAAATTAATAAATTAATATCTAAATATTCTTACGTACATATTTCCTGATTTTCAACTCTTGCGCGCTCTTTAGTTATTACCCGTGCCAATTGAACCCTTTCTTATCACTTCCTACCCGTACTTTGCTAATCTAACCCAACTTCTGGAAACTGTGGAAAACCCGCGCCGGTATAGACGGTATTTTTCTGATTTTCTGGCGCACAGACTTTAACTCAAGTATCGGCCTTCCGCTGACTGGTTGATGCATTAGCCTGTGCACGGCTTAGCGGTCACCGCTCCGAGTATCGACCATGCGCAAGACTGCTTAGGTAAGCAACACCGTAGCCGGATACCGACCGCCCATTTACCAGTTATATATATATATATATATATATATATATATATATATATATATATATATATATATATATATATCGTTGTTTAAATTGAAATGGACGAACGTTTTCTTTCTAAGAAAGAAGAAAGTCAACACTTCGAATACACGCGCGTGACTACGTAAATCTTAATATATCGCGCACTCCCGTGACTCTATACGTGACGTCTTACGATCGACTCGAGATATATGTGCGCATGTAAGTATGTATTCGAGTGGCTGTGTGTATGCGAGACGTTCGGGACTCACTTGGTGAGTTGTCGGCTGCTGTGCCGAGGTGACAGAAGGAACAGTCATGCCGCTGCTTTTGCCGCCGTTACTGACAATGCCAGCTGCATCTGCGGCGTTCACGATCGTTTCGGGGGCGGCGGCGGCAGCCGAGGCTGAGGCGGTGGTGCTGTTCGCGCCGCTCGTCCCGACGCCGTCGAGCTGCCACCTTTTTCCCGCCTTCGCGTTATTCCTCGACAGCGGAACTGTGCCGGAAACGGGATCCATCAGGGGCTACGTCAAAAAATGAAAAAACAGAGGAGAAAACGGAGTTAAAATACACACCCAAGCGTATAACGATCTATTTTGTTGATACAGAGACGATTGTTTGCCAGGATTTTAGACGCTGATTCCTATGAGTTTCGAGTAAGTAAAGTGGACATCAATCAAAAAAGGCAGCTACGTTTTTTTATTCGTACGTTTTTCTACTACGTTAAGGGAGTGCTTCCTGTGTAAAATTGTTTGAAAATCGTGTTTTCGGAAAAGGGATTCGACCAGCTGTGTGAAAGCTGGCCCGGACTGAGCACGTTTTTCTCGAAACGTCGTTTTTCAAAACGGTGGAAGATTTTCAAATAAGTGTTTTTAAGCTATCCGACTCAAAATTTGCCACATCATGCTTCAGTCATTCCTTTACGCCGTACGGAAGAGTTATTTTTTATTTGAAAATTTCACATTTATTTTAACGGTGAACCGTCGAAAGAAGACCCAATTTGATACTTAAATTGAAACGGCCAGCATTATGTCAATTTTCATCGAAAAAAATCCTCGATTAGCCTCTACAGTTTTTCATACTGACTGTTATATAATCTTTTTGGTTTTTTTTTCTTTCAGACAATTTTTGGTAGGACTTTCCACTGTCAGGCGCTGTTTTTGAGGCATAATTTTGCAGTGGGTAAAAAACTATATAAATAAATAGGACTAAAACATTAAAAAATATTTTTGGGTACAACGTAGGTTATTTGAATAAACGAAAAAAATCGGACTGGTTATTAAATTTTATTAAGAAAAACAAAATCATGAAGATGGATGGATGGATGGATGGATGGATGGATGGATGGATGGATGGATGGATGGATGGATGGATGGATGGATGGATGGATGGATGGATGGATGGATGGATGGATGGATGGATGGATGGATGGATGGATGGATGGATGGATGGATGGATGGATGGATGGATGGATGGATGGATGGATGGATGGATGGATGGATGGATGGATGGATGGATGGATGGATGGATGGATGGATGGATGGATGGATGGATGGATGGATGGATGGATGGATGGATGGATGGATGGATGGATGGATGGATGGATGGATGGATGGATGGATGGATGGATGGATGGATGGATGGATGGATGGATGGATGGATGGATGGATGGATGGATGGATGGATGGATGGATGGATGGATGGATGGATGGATGGATGGATGGATGGATGGATGGATGGATGGATGGATGGATGGATGGATGGATGGATGGATGGATGGATGGATGGATGGATGGATGGATGGATGGATGGATGGATGGATGGATGGATGGATGGATGGATGGATGGATGGATGGATGGATGGATGGATGGATGGATGGATGGATGGATGGATGGATGGATGGATGGATGGATGGATGGATGGATGGATGGATGGATGGATGGATGGATGGATGGATGGATGGATGGATGGATGGATGGATGGATGGATGGATGGATGGATGGATGGATGGATGGATGGATGGATGGATGGATGGATGGATGGATGGATGGATGGATGGATGGATGGATGGATGGATGGATGGATGGATGGATGGATGGATGGATGGATGGATGGATGGATGGATGGATGGATGGATGGATGGATGGATGGATGGATGGATGGATGGATGGATGGATGGATGGATGGATGGATGGATGGATGGATGGATGGATGGATGGATGGATGGATGGATGGATGGATGGATGGATGGATGGATGGATGGATGGATGGATGGATGGATGGATGGATGGATGGATGGATGGATGGATGGATGGATGGATGGATGGATGGATGGATGGATGGATGGATGGATGGATGGATGGATGGATGGATGGATGGATGGATGGATGGATGGATGGATGGATGGATGGATGGATGGATGGATGGATGGATGGATGGATGGATGGATGGATGGATGGATGGATGGATGGATGGATGGATGGATGGATGGATGGATGGATGGATGGATGGATGGATGGATGGATGGATGGATGGATGGATGGATGGATGGATGGATGGATGGATGGATGGATGGATGGATGGATGGATGGATGGATGGATGGATGGATGGATGGATGGATGGATGGATGGATGGATGGATGGATGGATGGATGGATGGATGGATGGATGGATGGATGGATGGATGGATGGATGGATGAGAGAGAGAGAGACTACAAATTACATATTAATCTCGAAGTAGTACACAAGTATCAATGCATAGTTCGTCAACATTTTTGGACACCAGTGGCAGCGTCTATTTATTACCCTATAATTATCTTTTCAGTTTATACTCGTTCGTGAAGAGTAAATATCGGGGAAGAGGAAAAGAGAGAATAAGAGATCGAGCGAGAGCACGAGATAAAAATGAAGGCTGAATCTCAAGCGGGCCAAATTGGCATCGTTCCCTCCTCATCACGAGTACGCACGTTCACCTCGTCATATTGCCGAGCATACGCCTCCGAACGTACGTGCGGCACGTACGATACGTGGCAACGACGATTTATACGTCACGTCGATGAGTTACGATACGCACTCCCGAAATCACGATAGAGACTCTGCGATCTTTCGATTTCCACGTTTTCACGTGTCAGCTAGGCAATCATTGCGTCAACGTGGACGGGCGAAAGAATTTCTCGCCCATGATTGAACGTACAGGAGATTTGCGCACGTAACGGTGTTTATTTATCGCGCGTACATCGGCGAATCTGTGTTTGAAGGCGACCGGGGAGGGGGGCGGGGCAGGAGGCTAAAAAAAAGATAAATACATGCATCGCGGATATAAGCGGTTGTCGATCTATTTCGGTGCGCGGGCGAATATAACGGCGCGCTTCATAAGAGGGCTCGAAGTTGCGGTGGGACGCGAGGATCGTGCCGCGTCGTGCGCGCGTCAACGTCGTGCTCCCTGGACAGGTTCCAATATATTTTACTCCGGCGCAACACACGCGCTCTCGTTCCATCGCAACTCAGGCACATCGTTCCCCGTACCCTCCCAAGTCTCAACCCGCTACCCTCACCCTCCTACTCAACCTTCCTTTTCGGACTTTGCTCCAATTTCGTCAAATCTCACTCTCGCGACTCGTGTGATATAATATCGAGGCTCTCTTGCGAAAGAATGACAGCGGACGTTTACCTCGGCCAAACGTTCTTCCGTTTCTACCCTACGGCCTGGCACACGCTCTGACGTTCGTTGTGTTGATGATTCTTGAGAGAAAAAAATAACAAAAAAACGGGAGCAAAGAGCACGACGAGCGAGTTCGTCGATTAGGGTTGAGAAATGATCGGCTTGGGCCGACCGCTGATACGGGGAAAGATTATTTTATTTTTAAGGGGTTATGCTCAGTTGTGAAAGGGCGCAAAAGGGTTTTTTCAAAAGCAATATATTTTGACAGTATATCAAGTTTGAAAGTTCCCTGAAAATTTCAAGGTGATCGGATCAAAATTGGAAACATTAAACGCTTTTTTCTCGATAGTACGTTTTCAAAGGCGGTGAGCAAAATGTCTCGAAAACTACTACATCGATTCTTCTGATTGTTGAATGGGTTATACCGGTGTGACGCTTTCAAAAAATGGATTTTTTTGCCTTTTTCTGCAGTTTATACTTTCAAGAATATCATTATCATTTATATCATTTATATCAATATCATTTCATCTTGCAAAAATTGATAGTTAAATCTTTAAACGCGTTTTTCTCGAAATGACATTTTTAAAATTTGCTGACATTGTAACTCAAAGAGCAAATACCCGATTAACTTGAAATTTGAACTAAGTACTTTTGAATACATGTACACTACAATGACGTAGAATATTTTCGATTGGATGAAAAAAAGACGAGTTGGCATTGAAAAAAAACGACCATTTTATAGGCGAGCAAACATACTTTTTTTCATAACTACGCCATTTTGTTAGATGTCGACATTTTTCGAAAATCCTACGTCATTGTACAGGGAATACCTTCCCGTTTAACGACATTTTTTCCTTTTTCGGTTTCAGCTACTCAATCGGCCGGAATCATGTCAGCAGTGGAGGAACTTTTTTTTTGACGCCTTCGAAGGCAGCGCATAAGTCGCTTGGATCTCAATATTTTTTTATGAACAAATTATGTAATATAATTCAAATATAGCGAAATATATTCTTAATTTTCCGAAACATTTAATTGAGTACTTTTCTTCAAAAAAATTCCCGAAGATCACCCAAATTTTCAGCGTTCACACTGGTATAGCCCCTTAAAGTTTTTACCTGTAACGGTTAAGCGGTCAGCGGACCTACCTGTAAACGCTCATAACTCCCTCAATTTTCTACGGACCGACTTGAAATTTTCAGAGAATATTTTTGAAAGGTTACATTATAAGAATCCGTCGAAAACGAAAAATCGATTTTTTTTATTCCAACTACCCATGTAGAGATTGACCGTTGGGCCTGGGACGGGCCTTCACAGTTAGCCTTTCTAGAATATTGGGCCGTGGGTATTTACCAATGAGGTGCCTTTGTAGAAATGATAAGAACGGCCCGATATCGGCCAACAGAGCCAACAATTATTGGGCCAATGATTTAATTCATTGTAGCGCCAATGTTGGTGATTGCACTTGGCCCTATGTGGGCCCTCTTAAAGGGCCTATGTAGAAATTGACCACTGGCTCTATGATGGGCCTTTACAGTTGGTCTATCTAGAAGGTAGTCCATCTAGAATATTGGGCCCTGTGTTTGTTTGGGTTTGTTTGTGTGCGTGATAAATATTCAACCTATATCGGGCCAAGATTGGCCCGAGATTGGTACTTATGGATACATATTTCATGGAATAACCTTGAAATAAATTGTGATTTGCGTATATGACAGGTTTCAAAATTGGTATATTTTACTTACTTATGTTGGTTATTTACAAATGCCAATAATAGGCCAAGACTTGATTACAAAAACTGAACTACAAAATATAGACGATTAATATATGACGTGCCAGTTATTTGCCTATTCGGGCACAATATACAGATAATGAATAACCCAAGGCTTAAATAAAATAGAAGCAGGTATGGTCTTACCCACTTAGCCAATAAAGGGCTTAGATTAATTAAATGTAATTTCCCGTATTTTAGCATAGCCGGTTTTAAAATTGGCAAATTTCGATGAACTATCACGGCTGTTTATTGGTTTTAACAGATGGACCCGGATAGGTTTTAGTAATGGGCTGATAATGTGCCAGTTCTCAATTTATAACGGAACAATAATGGGCCAATAGGCAATACCTCAGCATCACCAGTTTAAAAATTGGCGAATATTGTTTATCTTTCATGACTGTTTAATGAATTTAAAAGATGGGCCATGATAGGTTTTAACTATGGGCCGATATTCTGTCGGTTTTCAATTCAGAACGAGATAATAATGAGCCAATGTAATAGCCAGTATTTTAGGATTGCCAGCTTTAGGATTCGCAAATTTAGTTTAACTATCACTGCTGTTTATTGGTTTTGAAAGATAGGCCAGGATAATCTTTAGTAATGGTCCGATATTGTGCCGGTTTTTAATTTATAACGGGACAATAATGGGCCAATGTAATTGCTTGTATTTTAGCATTACCAGTTTTTAAATTGGCTAATATAGTTCAACCATCACGGCTATTTATTGGCTTTAAACGATGGGCCGATATTGTGCCGGTTTTCAATTTATAACGGAACAATATTGGGCCAATGGAATTGTCAGTATTTTAGTATCCCCAGTTTTTAAATTGGCAAATTTAGTTTAACTATCACGGCTGTTTATTGGTTTTTAAATATGGGCCAGGACAGGCTTTAGGGATAGGCCGATATTGTACCAGTTTTCAGTTTAGAGCGGAACAGTAATGGGCCAATATTATTTCTCTTTTGTTGGCTTATACGATGGTCCCCATATTGGCCTGATTGTAACATTGGGCAACTCATGGCAACCTCTACATGGGTAGGTGTAACCCCTTAAATGCCTTGGCGCGAGTAGCTCCTGGTGGCTTGAAAATGACGGTGTCCAAGGGTGAAAGGGCGGCGAGAAGGAAAGCAGAAGAGAAAATAAACGCAAAATTCGATCGATCGATCTACCTGCGGTGGTTGAGCCGCGCGAAAGGTTTCCCGTTTGAATCAGTGAGTCGTCTAAGCACGAAGGCTAACCCGATTTTCTCTTTGGAGCTTTGGCTCTCCTTCACCCGTCCGGAAGCTTCGGCTGATTAGCTTTCGCTAGCTTGCGTGCTTTCTGACGTTGATTGAGCCCGTGTATGCCCGGCCGTGTATAGTACGAGAGAGGCTGTCGGGCCGAGACGCGAGAGGGTCATTTTCGGTGACGTTTACTTACAAGGTACATCACTTTGGTGTCCGTCTTCGATTTTGTTGAAACTCATGTATATGATATCACATCAAAAGTATTATATGCGTATTTTTTTATCGGTGGGAAAACAGTTTTCAGGGATGAAATCACCCCCTTAGAGTGAAGCGTATCAAGGGCTGACTTTGCATTTTCACACGCAAGTAGTCCACCGATTCCAGTTGAAGGAAAACCGAAATTCTTCTAATGCAAAACGATGAGAAATCCACTATAGGTACGCTGAAAGAAAAATTTAAGGGATGAACGACCCCTTTATTTTTCTTTCTCTCACCCCCACATTTTGAAGGGGTGCATTCAATTTAACGTATCGGGTCACACTTTAAAGAGGGGACAAATTAAGGTTTACGCATTTTTTCACTTTTGCCGGACAGCAGGCTTAAGTGGTGAAATCGCGTTCCATAGATTTTTGACGATTTATAATGCCGGTTGAGGAGCTTCGGGGAAATTAATGGTGAATTCGTATTCAGGGGGTAAAATTACTTCGATTGGACTGATACGAAAAAAAAAAATTTAAGAAAATTTTCTCGCATTTCGGCGATAAAAGTTTTTTCACTGAATTGCCTGCCATCTATTTTCCCCTTGGATTTAAAATTCTGCCTCACGCTTATTCTCTTCATAGTCGCTTATTCTTGGAAATGCCGTTAGATCCGATGATTTTTCGATTTTCTGCGGAATTTCAAAGGATCATCGATTTTCGCGAATTTTTTAACATAACCTTTGCCTCTTTTTTGGCCATTTTCCAAGTAGACTTTCCGGCAAAACTAATTGAGATATCGGAATAAACATAACCGCATTCTCTAAGTCTTCCAAAATCCTTTTCCGATAGCTCCCAATAAAAGTCCGCAACTCGAACGGGACCACCGGTACGGCTGTTGGAAATTTCGCGATTTTGGCGATTCGGAAAAGTGGCCAAAAGGGTCGGAAAAAATTATTTTTGACTTTCGAGCTATTGCAAGGGTCAATCTAATGGGAAATGTTCCGCCGATTATGAATGTCACCAAGTTTTTGTCGAAAGCTCAAAATTACGCCGGCTAAACGTGAAAAACGTTTTTTTCAACATTTTCGATGCTTATTAATAAAAAAAATTACGGGCTTCGGGGGAATAAATGGAGAATCAGTATTTAGGGGGTAAAAATACATCGATATGGGTTTGCAAAAAAAAAATTACTTCAAATTTGTTTCGCATTTCGGTCAAAAGTAGATTGCTTCACTCAATCGTCGATAATTTATTTTCTGTTTCGACTTCAAACTCCGCTCTGCGCGCATTCTCTTCGTTATCGTTTGTTCTTTGAAATGCCGATTAATTTGCGACCTTCCAATTATTTTTTGTTTTTTGGCGGAATTTCAAACACGGACGATCGATTTTTGGAAATTTTTTCTTTGCCTCTTTTCCGGCCGTTTTTCATGCCCACTTTCCGGGAAAACTAATTGAGACATCGGGATGAATCAAGCGGCATTCTCCAAGTCTATGAAAATCCTTTTCAAAACCCTCCCATTGAGTTTATGTCACTCGAATAAGACCGACGCAACGTTTTTTGTTGTTGAAATTTCGGGATCTGAAAATTTTGGAAAAAGGGCCAAATGAGTAGAAATTTATTTTGTCTCGAATTCCAAATGATTTCAAGGGTCTCTTCAATGGGGAATTTTCAGCGAATTATGTATATCACCGAGTTTTTGTCGAAAGCTCAAAATTATGCCGGCTAAACGCAAGAAACGTCTTTTTCCACACTTTTGACGATCTTCTATCAAAATTGAGGGTTTTGCCGGAAATAAATGCCGAATACGGAGGGTGCAAGTACATGAATATGGATACAGAAAAAAAATTCATAATTCTTTCGCACTTTGGTTGCAAAAAAAATTTCTACGTTCAATCACCGTTCGTTTATTTGTCCTTTGCTAAACTGCGATCTACGCGCTTTTTTATCGCAACCATTCGCTTTAAAAGCTGCCTCCTCATTCATCGAGTTCCGAATATTTTTCGATTTTTGGTAAAATTTAAAAGTCGGAGCACTACCGGCGAAAAAGTTCCGGACAAAAGGTTAAAAGAGTGCCGGAACGGTTTTCTATGCCATTTCACCGGTAGTTGACCTAGGCCAATTTAATAAACGGCAGTTTAAAGTTTTTTTTTTATTTTACGATTTTTTTTGTTAGCACCCGGTTTCGAAAATGGCCATTTTTCGTCGTTTTTTTGTTCTTTATTGAGTGGGCGCTGTTTGCAGTAAAACATTTTTGTACGCATTTCCTCGACCAAAATTATAAAGGGGGGAGCGTAAGCTTCAATTTCATTTTTTACATACTTTCCATATATACTCTCTAACGTTAAATCCAACGTTATTACCCCAAGAAACTATTATTTTTTCACCTGTACACAAAAGTGGCTGGCAAATTTGTACACTGAGACAAAAAATAATTGATTCAATATCATTGGTGTCATTGAATGAAATTTCGTTGATTCAATTGTAAAATTGTTGGTGCAAATAATCGGATTTATTAGTCCAAGCAAAACGCTATTGACTTTAATAACATGATAAAACTAAAAGTTTTTTTTTATTCAAAAGATATATTGTTAGCCGAGAACAATATATTATTGAAACTATCTAAACAATTATCGCGAACAAATTATATAGTTTTGAATGCACTTTCTGCAACGAAAAAAAAAAAGCGTTTCGATTCACAACATGAATATTGTTGATTCGAGTACACAAAAAACATTGAATTTCGCTCGTGTGATTCAGATGAAATTTCTATTGAGTAAATATGCTATTTTATTTTTTTCACCATATCCGATATTGATTTCCAAGTACGTTATTCGTTAAAATATTAATATTTTATTTTGATTGAAAAATATTAAGCAAATGGCTGAATTGGTTAAAAAATTATGCGAAAATAAAATTTGTTTCTTGCGAATTTGGTTGAAAAAATTCAACCAAATCATGGCCGAGTTTCTCGTAAGCGTAGCGCGAACCGAAAATCTACTTAAACGCCGGAGAAACTCCAAAGAGTATCGCTTCTTGGCCTGTGGCTAAGTTCAAAGTGTAGTTTCTGTTCTTATCAGTTGAATATCTGATATTCTCTCCATGGATATTCCATTGGATATCTGATATTCTCTCCAGTATTATCGTGGATGATCATTCTCATGCTCACTTTTTATTTAAGATTTAAAACAAATTGAAAAACTTACGTCCCCTGGCATATTCGTTTCAATGCAGTAAAAAAAAAAAAATTATTCCATGATTACATTTATGTACGAAATATAAAATATTGTAGCAACCGCTTAATTATTTCATCCATACATCTACGGATTGTATATGGAATGATTTCAACAGAATATAATTTTATTTGAAAGATAATGTAGATATTCAAAGAACAGAAGAGCTTTTTCGAATAAAATAATATGTTATTTTAATGAATCACATTTTCTAATATTTTATAGTATTGTAACAATCTCATATATCGGTAGCACTCCGCAGCCGCACATTTATTTGGATCAACCAATATATTTTTTTGATTCAATTGGTTTTTTTCTCAGTGTAATAGTGAGAAAAGGAATAAAAAAGTCGATTATTAAATGCTTCGCAGTGTATACAAAAGCGTCGAGTGTCCCGACGGAAGAGCCCGAGTTAAGAGGGTCGATGAGGTGACACAAGGCTTGCTTGCGACCAGGGACACGCAAGGTTGCTTCGTCTCGTTGTGCTCGAGAAAGTCAAGAAGATGAAAAGAACGAGGAAAGGGGTTGGAGGGGTTGGATCCGTGAAAAGGAAGACGTGCATATCTATATACTCCCCTCCTAGGTAAAGAGTGTAAGGGTGGAAGAACCCCCAAGGTCGGCACCCCCAAACATGCCTTGAGACCCTTGGCGTGACGAGCTTCGCACGCTAAAATAACACTTCAAATATACCTGCATGTTTGCAGAAAGATCGTTTTTTTTTCTTCGTTTCTTTCCGTCTCTCTCTCTCTCTCTCGCTCTCGAGAAACAATAAACTCGGCTGTTATCGTTGCACACGATTTATCGACGAACAAGCCTGGTTTTTATCGTTCTCACGCGGACTGTACGAAACGCTTCGTCTTTTGCGACGTTTGGGCTGAACCATCCTCGTTCACGGTGCATCCACATTCGTCCGAATGGCACACATTTCTGCAGTCCAAGATCTAGAGTAAGCAGTTACGCCTAGTTGTAAAAGTGGAAAAATTATAAGGGGTACATTAAGAACAAAAACAATTAAATTAAAAAAAAAATATATTGGTTAATGCAAATAAATATGCTGCTGCGGAGTGTCACCGATATATGAGATTGTTACAATACTATAAAATATTTGAAAATGCGATTGATTTAAATAACATATTATTTTATTTGAAAAAGCTCTTCTATTCTCTGAATATCCACATCATCCTTCAAATAAAATTGTATTCTATTGAAATCATTCTACATACAATCCGTAGGTGTATTGGATAAAATAATTAAGCGGTTGTAGAATAGATAACAAACGCGAAAAGCGTGTACCTAAGGAAAAAACCAATAAAAAAAATAAATAATTAAGCGGTTGCTGCAAACATTTTTTATTTCGTACAAAAATATAATCAATAGAATTAATTATTTCTTTACTTCATCGAAATGAATATGCCATGGAACGTAAGTTTTTCGATTTGTTTTAAATCCTAAATAAAAAGTGAGTATTAGAATGATCATCCACGATAATAGTGGAGCGAATATCAAATATCCAATGGAATATCCATGGAGAGAACATCAGATATTCAAGTGATTAGATCAGATATTACACTTTGACCTTAGCCACAGGCCAAGAAGCGATATTCTTTAGAGTTTTTCCAGCGTTTAAGTAGTTTTTCGGTTCGCGCTACGCTTACGAGAAACGAGCGCGCGTGTGGCCTCTAGCGGTCACTCCGAGAACTGCGGGTTTCCTCACACCTATAATTTCGGTGGCGCTCGGCCATGATTTGGTTAAATTTTTTCAACCAAATGTGCAAGAAACAAATTTTACTTTCGCATAATTTTTCAATCAATTCAGACATTTGCTTAATATTTTTAATCAAAATAAAATATTAATATTTTAACGAATAATGTACTTATAATCAATATCGGGTATGGTGAAAACAATAGAATAACATGTTTACTTAATAGAAATTTTATTTGAATCAAACGAGCGAAATTTAATTTTTCTTGTGTACTCGAATCAACAATATTCATGTTATGAATTGAAACGCTTTTTTCGTTCGTTGCACAAATTGCATTCAAAGCCATATAAATTCTTGCAATAATTTTTTAGATAATTTCAATAATATATTGTTCCCGGCTAACAATATATGTTTTGAATGAAAAAAAACTTTCAATTTTATCATGCCATTAAAGTCAATAGCGTTTTGTTTGGGCTAATAAATCCCATTACTTACACCAACAATTTTACAATTGAATCAACGAAATTTCATCCAATAACACCAATGATATTGGATCAATGATTTTTTTCTCAGTGTACAAGTAAGTTTTCGAAGGATTTTTTGTGAAAATTGGGGCTTTATTGTGCATAAATGATAAAAATTCTGCAAGTTCTTCTTGCGTTTGACGCGAGTCTTCGTTCAATAAGGCTCCAATTCTGCATCTTCAAACGTTTGTGGCCTTCCTTCACGTTCATTATCCTCCGTATCAAAATCACCACTTTTGAACCGTCTAAACCAGTACTCACAAGTTGGGATTGATATAACATGGTCCCCATAAGCCTCACACAGCAATCGATGACCTGCAGCTGCTTTTTTGTTTCAAATGGAAGCAGAAAAGTAAAGCTTCCCGCAAATTGTGTTTCGTTGGCACAAAAGTCGACATATTTGGAGTTGAAAAAAACTATGTTGTTTACACTTCGACAAAATGAGACGTACTAAAAACTAAAGCCTAATGATGAAGCTTTAAGGCGGGCAATCACTTTAGATGACTCAGAAAATCAATTTTTTTTAAATTTTGTTAATCATTAGCAAAATATCTTGAGAATACAGCCTGAAAATTTCGAAACGAAATTCGGATTTCTTCTAACGGTATGTGTATAAATGATAAAGACTCTCCGCTCGACTCCTAACCACTGTGATGGGTCAAAACATTCGATTTTATTTTGCTTTTTCTCAGAGTGTACTATTCGAAAATATGTGAAAAAAATTCCAAGCTAAAATATTGAAAAGTGACCAAGTGACAATGACAAGTGACCGATTTAGTGAGAACAGGTAGCGCAACGATTTACATATACTAAAACTTGCAATCGCGTTTTTCTCGAAACGACATTTTTTCAATTTGCGGGAATCATAACTCAAAACTAATTGATGGATCATCTTGAAATTTGGAACACGTTTACATAATATAATTTATTAAAACATTAACCCAAAGTTGGAAAGATTAGATTGCTTAAAACATATTTTTTTTTGCAACATTCCGGGGGAAAAATGTTAAAAATCGATCTTTTTTTTTCAAACACGTTCCGACATTGAATTCTCGATTTTTTTCTTAAAAATTTAGGTTCATGTTCTTAAAAAACATCTCACGAATGTATAATATTTTGTGGGACTATTTCAGATGTGAATTGCGAGCTGCACAATTCCCGGAAATCGACCACGACAGTGAGGACACGCCAAGGGACACAGCGGATTACACCTTAATCAATGCATGGAATAACTTGATAAAATTACCAGAGGTGTATCACAATATGAATAAATTATTGTCAGAATTACGGAAATTTCCAAAAAATCATCTAATTTTCGGTCTCATAATGTAGTTGACCCGCCTTAAGGGGCTAGTCCACTTTAGAGCCACGAAAAAAAGGCTATTTTTGCGATTTTTTTTGAACATTTTATAAAAGGTATGAATATAAAAGTTGTTGGGCTTGATAAATAGAGTCTTCGAATACATTTAAAAAAAATTTTTTTATTCATTTGTATTCATTTTTAAGTACATAAACTATAGTTTAACGTAACGCCTCAAAAATAGGTGGGCTAGGTAGCTCCATCACAACTCGGCGACGGCTTGTCCAAAAAAAAATCAAAGTCCATTAGATTCAGTATGACACCAGCTACAAAATGACCCTCGGATATAAAGTTTTATCAAAAAATAAAAAAATGGCAGATGAAAAACGAAAAAAAAGTTTTTAAAAACGCGTATTTTCGCAGTTTTTCGCAAAAAAAAAGAGTAAAAATCAAAATTTAAAAACCATCGAGGATCATCTTGTTGCGAATCATGTTTACAATATGTGGTTCAAATTTCAAGAGAATCGGTTTATTAGTTTTAGAGATACGATCGAGCTAGATTTTGAAAACGTTGTTTCGAGAAAAACGCGTTTGAAGTTTATACGATGGGTCGGCCGAGCGCGCTATACGCTCAGGTAGACGAAATGAGGTCCTGACGTTCAGGTAAAAAAAAAATACTTAGAGAGCTCGGATATTCATAAAATTTTGACACAATACTTCTGAATACAATTTCATCACAAATACTGTCTACACTGATCATCCTCCAAGCACAAACCAAAGAAAACTAGAAATATCGACAATATTCAGGTTCGTCATCTGACATAATTCTTATCATTCTTACAACATCACACTCTCACACACCACCCTTGTTACTCAACAAAAAGAATAAATTAACATTTTACAAATAATTACTCATACAATACCACCATGATTGAAATTAATGAAAGAAATTAACACATAATTTACACAAATCATTAAAACACATTTACAACTTATTCATAACACAAAGTACAACTATAAAAAATCTGTAAACTCTATTAATATAATCTGTATCACATAATTTATAGAACAAATAAAGTTTCTGAAGAGGATCCGAACCAAGGATCGAAACGTAACGAAAAGAACTCCTTTTTTTTCTTTCCACCACGACCTTGGAAAACTCACTGGCCGAATCGAAGCCGATTCCTCAACATCACGGAATATCACTGAATGTATGTACTTTCGAAAACAGTTTAAAAAAATCGATTTTTTGAAATCTCCAATGTGGACTGGCCCCTTAACATGAAGGTTATGGTCCGATGCGATTTAATACTAATAATGCGACACGAACAAATTACATAGTGTTCTTCAGATGATACTTTAATAAATAACCGATTTTTTGTAGGAATTTATCATCACGAATTTCTAAAAAAGTCCCAAAAAGAGCTGTTTCCGACTGTTGCAACTTGGCATAACCCGTTAGCCCAGCTTAAATTCGTCCGCGATACGAATCAGCGTTCCATCAGCTCGAGGAGCTCTCCCCTAGCCCTGAGATTCCGAATTCACCGAGGTTCAATTTTTTTTCCATTACATAGATTCCGCCCGTTGAAATTGGAGTACTGCCATTTTCCTGGTAGTTCGAAAGAAACACTAAAAAAGTGGCATTCGGATCCACGAGATCGAAATCGGTAGTTCGGAGTAACAAGATTGGACGGGATGAAGTTAGCATTGCGTTTTTGGATTGGGGCTATAGGTAGAGATACGTAACCTCCAGATTTGGATAGTTTCGCATCAATATCTCACTCACATGTCGCAGAGCGTGCAACTACGAGCTGCGCGGTTTCCATTTACATTTCTCAAGGTCCAAGTAGGTATGTGAGACAACCGGGTGTAACGCGCCCCTCCCACTTTGTACCGCTATATATCTTCGGCGATGGATCGCCGTTCCACCTGCCTCGTATACGGTACGCTTATGATTAGGCTCTGTTTTATCCCTTCCTGCCCAGTTCGAATGTCAAAGTTCGTCCTACCGAATTGCCCTTGAATCTCGTCGCATGTTGAACTTCCGATTCGTTTCACGCTTGTTCCGAAATCGGAGTATTTGAATCGCCAACTTATGCACTCAAACAACTTATACATACATTTTGTGCGATATTTTTGACGAGCTCACTCATACGAGGTACTCCGAGGTGATCAACTGATTGATTTACTCGCTTTACTCAATTACTCGTTCACACAGCAGAGACGATCCCACAATTAATTGCAAGTGTTTCAATGACGTCACGGAAATTAATCACCCTGGCGATTTTAAAGTGCCATGGTCAGGCGACGTGTCATCATGAGAGCAGATATGGGTCTTTACCTGTTTTATCTTGAAGCGTGGTCTCGCGAGTAGACTCGAATCTCCTATTCTTCGATTGAGTACCATGACACTTCCGGCCTCCGGAATGGTTCTCTTCTTTGGCGAGGCACTGAAACAAGCAGTCACAAAAATATGATTTTCGATTGGAGAAATTTCGGTCTCGTATTAAGGCGTTAGGCCACAGTAACGGGTATGAAATCATGTGCGAATTTAACAATTATTTTTGTATAAAAAAGTGATTCACTTATAAAATTAATTACACATCTGTTTAGTATGAATATCAAGCTGTTAGAAAATTTTTATTTTTTTTTTCGATGTACAAAATGGCCCACTACTCGAAACAGCTTTTTTCCAATTGGCGTGACAGATAACTTCAACAATTTTCACTCGATTTACTTCACATTCAAAAGTTATGTTTCTAATTGCATTTCGCAGAGAAGTACGTACGGAATTTCTGATTAATCGAAAACTTTTCATTTTATGAGCAGTTTATGAGCAGTTATAACGAAATTTTTCACTGAAAATTCATTTCTTAAGTTCAAATACCTACAACTTTTGAAGAAAACAATATTTTTTAATTTCCTTACGTATTTCTCTAGGTATTCTAATGTCGATTGACGAGAATTTTTGTTTTTTGTTCTGGGCCAAAAATTGTGAATGCTAAATGTCACGCCGCGGAGCGCCTAAAAAAAGATAACAAAAGAAAATATTAGTAGTGGGCCACTTTGTACATGAAAAAAAAAATATATATATATTTTCTAACAGCTTGATATTCATACTATATAGGTGTGTAATTAATTTTATGAGTGAATCACTTTTTCATACGAAAAAAATGGTTACATTCGCACATCATTTTATACCCGTTACTGTAGCTTAAGCTTAACGCCTTAAGAGCGTTGTATAAGCTTGAAATGGAGAAAATACCATTTTCATGTCATTGTTTCATAGCATAGGAGCTTAAATTCAATTTGCAACTAGGATTTTGTAGAGATTTCAAAAATTGACTGACCCCTCGATTTTGTTGAAATTTGGATATGTTATAAAGCACCGAAAAGTAAGCGATATGTATTTTTTTTGTCAGCGGAAAAACGGTTTTAAGGGGTGCAACGAACCTTCGAAAATAGGGGCGTTTTTCGGTTTTCGTCGATAACGTTATCGTTCTCATCTCCAATGTATAGTGCACAAAAAAATAAACATTGTTGCAATTTGAATTTTTTTAACATCTCGTACCGTTAAAACGTTATCGACGAAAAACGAAAAACATCCCCATTTCTGAGGGTCCGTTTCAGCCCTTAAAACCGTTATTCCGCCGATAAAACAAAATACGTATCGCTTACTTTTCGGTGCTTTATAACATATCCAAATTTCAACAAAATCGAAGGGCGTCACCTGAGGAATGTTCCTTGTGAGTTAGGGAGATTTTTGTGGAGGATCAGATCAACCACTGCGTTACGGTGATGATGCAGCAACGACGGCAATTTGTTCAAATAATATCAACGTTATTGTTCATCAATATTTTTCAATAATAATTCAAACTTGGCAAGACTATGTATTAATTCTGTGTAAAATGCTGACCTCGACATCTCAATACTCTCGTCAGAATTTCTTTTCTTCAAAATCGGTCGGTTTTGGGCACGAAGCTTACGCAAACCTGTTAAGGGGGAATATACCTTTAGACGAGGAAAAATGACTGATTTTCATGATTTTTTTTAAAGCAAAGATTTCTTCACCGTTTTTGAGACTTAGGGTATGGTTTATTACTGCTTTTGGCTGTTACATAGTATTTTTTTTATTAATTTTTCAAATGGCGAATGTATGTCACGGTCTTCCGAACTGCATTTTCAAAACTGGCATGATGTATCGATAAAAAACTGATCGACCGATTTTTATGAAATTTGGTATAAATCTTCCTTACCTTATTGTCAAAAACATGATCCTAAATATTTTCAAAAATAATAAAAAAAATCTTCTTTATTGCAAAATGTAGGATTTTTTTTCGGAAAATTCCATCTTTTTGTTTCAGCGCGTACCATTTCATCGATTTTCATCCTTTTCCATTTTTCCTTAGTTCATATTCTGCGTATGAGTGTTAACGAAAGAAAAATTTTCGTCGGTTTTTTTTTCAGATTAATTCCGTCGCCGCTACGTGTCACGCCGTCTGACAGCATCCACCGGAACTCGTTAAGAAGACTATTCCATACCTCCGCCATTTTTGAAGATTTATACATAAATAAATTAATACCATTTTACAGCCAAAAGTAGTAAAAAAACATACCCAAAGCCTCAAAAACGGTAGAGAAATCTTTCCTCTAAAAACAATCGTTTTTGAGGCTTAGGTCATGTTTCAATACTACGTTTGGCTGTTACATGGTATTTTATTATATTTACATATATTTTTTTTAAATATATTTTTTTAATGGTGGAGGTATAGCACAGTCTTCAAACTGCATTTTCAAAACTGAGATGACGTATAGATAAAAAACTAATCGGCCGATTTTTATGAAATTTGAAATAAATCTTCCTAACCTTATTGTCTAAAACATGATCCTAAATATTTTCGAAAATAATTAAAAATCATTTTTTATTGCAAAATGTAGCAAATTTTTTTCGGAAAATTCCATCTTTTTGTTTCAGCGCGTACCATTTCATCGATTTTCAACCTTTCCCACTTTTTCTGGGTTCATATTCTGCGTATGAGTGTTAACGAAAGAAAAATCGTCGTTGTTTTTTTTTTTCAGATTAATCCCGCCGCCGTTACGTGTCTGGCCGTCTGGCAACTTCCGGCGCAACCCGTTAAGAAGACCGTGCCATACCTCCACCATTTTTGGACATTAATAAAACAATAAAAAAATATTAATAAAACTATTAATGAAATATTAATAAAAATATTAATAAAATATTAATAAAATATTAATAAAAATATTAATAAATTAAAAAATATTTCCTTCGAAAAAAACAATGAAAATCAGCAATCTCTTCATCGCCTAAAGGTCTCTTCCCCCTTAATAGTACATTTCGTCGAGAGTGCGAGGGTTCGGGGCCACCGGCAACACGGGGACGTCACTTTTTTCCAAGCGCACAGTGTTATCCGTACAACGCAGTTATAAAGTCACTAGGGAAAGTACTTGTAACGCGGGATGGAAGGACTAAAGTTTGCAGGGCCCGTTTCGTGCTTGAAAGGAATAAAGCCGAATTCAACTTTTCGACCTTTCGATCATGCATCGCGCTGAATTTTGTGCTTGCAACACTGACGAGTACGCTAGGTCAGACTCTCCCCCTCTTCTCGCTCTCTCCACCTTCCTCTTTCTCCCTGAAGAATCAATCTCGCACAATAAACCGTATCAGTGGTATGCAACCATTAATTAAGCAGCACGCCAAAAGTTCATTGCAAGCAGAGCACTACGTACCACAAGCCGGAGTGCGAATACGAATAATTATTTCACAAGCACGAAATTCCACTTCACTTTGACGTAATTTGAATTATGGTGACGATTTCCGGATCGTTGAATGTTTTAGCTATTCACGGTTGACCCAAACCAAATCCAGTGTATTTAGAATGAATGGTATGGTCCCCAAATTCATAATCCCCCAAGAAGTAACTCCCTGGTTGATTTTCCAACTCCCGGGGTGATTTTTTGACTCCCTAGTTACTTTTTACTATTTACTAGTTACTTTTTTTAGTCCCAGGGACACGTTATAACTCTGTAGTAACTTATTTTGGCCGTCTAGTTACTTTTGCTTTACTTAGGGGTTACTTTGCTAAAAAGCAACCCCCGTTACTTTTTTGCACTCCCCAGTGACTTTTTTGACTCCCTAGTTACTTTTTACTATTTACGAGTTACTTTTTTAAGTCCCAGGGACACGTTATAACTCTTTAGTAACTTATTTTGGTCATCTAGTTACTTTTCAACACCCCATGTTGCTTTTTAGAACACCCTAGTTACTTTTTTACCTCCCCAGTTACTTTTAAAAACTCCCGAGGTATTTTTCTCAACTCTTCGGTCACTTTTCGTAACTCCCCTAGTTACTTTTTGCGGATCGGGGTATGAGTAGTTACTTTTTGCGGCCGAAAAACAAAGGGTACGTGCTATTTCACCGAATTCAATTGCTCGATCGAAATTTAATCGAACCGAATATTGATCGCGCGTTTGAGGACATTTTTTTATTTTTCAAATTCACTTTCGATAAATCATTGTCACGTTTCTTCAGTCGCGGACGCCATGTGTCCTACGAGTGGCGAGACTAATTCGCGAGAAGCTTTGATTGCTCACTGACGAAGAGTCAAGTTCGAATTGCAAGCCCCGCAACTGTAGTGGAAAAGTGGAGCCGTGCTTTCTTCGGCCTGGAATTTTACCGGAGGAGGTTACGCAGGCGCGAATCCTGGCCAGGTGTGGGATCGCGATACACACGTTTGGGCAGGTGTCGAATAATTGGGGAATTATACTTTTCCTCGACGATTTTCTTACTCGCCTTATTCTCGATTGGGAGCGAACTTTTTCGAAAGTTGATCTCGCGAAGGCCGCGATAAGAGAACGAACTTTACGAGCTGCGAATTCCTAAGGAAAAAGCTATAAAAGCGCATTTTTTCAAGCTCGACAATTAACATTTTTTTTTAATTATTATTTTACACCTACAATCTGTTATTGGTAATAACAATAAATAGTTTCGGGTGATTTAGAGCAAATAAGAGTGTGAGTCAGATGGAGACCCATTGGCGCTCCACTGGTTGTGCAATATTTGTTTATTTAATAATTTTGATTTTTTGAAAATTTGTTTTATTTTATTTATTTATTGTTATTTTTAATTTATTGTTATTTTTAATTTATTGTCATTTTTTAATTATTTAATTATTATTATTATTATTATTATTATTTTCTTCTAATTAAATCGTTGGAGTAGATGCCCTGGCTTGTATCTTTGAAGTCTCGTCCTTCGGAAGTTGTTCGCGGGTTGCTCGACAATAACATGATATTATTATAAAACTTTCGCATTGGTTCCGCAGCACGTTGGAGACGAGTAAAAATGGAGTATTGCCAAAAAAAATTTTGATCGCTAACAAAAATGTTTGCGAATCAACCGTTGATTAAGGGGGGAGATCCTTTTGGGCGAGGAAAAAATTTGCTGATTTTCATGATTTTTTTTAGAAGGAAAGATCTCTCCTCCATTTTTAAGACTTAGGGTATATTTTATTACCCCTTTTGCCTGTTACAGGGTATTTTATTTGTGTATTCATCTTTCAAAATCGCGGAGGTATAGCACGGTCTTCTAAACTGGATTTTCAAAACTGGCGTGACATGTACCAAAAAACTATTCGACCGATTCTGATAAAATTTGGTATAAGTCTTTCTAACTTAATTGTCTAAAACGTGGCCTAAATATTTTTTGGAAAATTCTCACAAACATCTTTTTTTATTGCAAAATGTAGCCATTTTTTCCAAAAATTCAATCTTTTTGTTTCACAACGTGCCATTTCGACGATTTTCAATATTTCTCACTTTTTCTTGGTTCATATTCTACGTGCGAGTGTCGATGAAAGAAAAATCTTCGTTGGTTTTTTTTCCGATTAATCCCGTCGACGCTACGCGTCACGCCGTCTGACAACATCCCCACAACTTTTTAAGTCGCAATTTTCAAAGATTAATAGCAAAAAACTATTATGTGACGGCCAAAAATGTAATAAAACATACCCTAAATCTCAAAAATGGTGAACAAATCTTTCGTTAAAAAAAATTATGAAAATCAGCAATTTTTGTTCACCTAAAGGTGTCTCCCCCCTTAAGCAATTATATTTTGCAAATACCACGTAACGTTTTTTGAGCATAGAATAAAGCATGGGGGACAGAATTTTATAATATTAAAAAACGTTGTGCCTCATTTTCCTGTTGAAACTAATTATTTCTCAATGGATCTCAATTATTTTACAGGAGTGCACTCGTTAAATAATATTTTCGTGAATTATTTTTTATTTTCAAACCAAAGGGTTAAAAAATGGAGCGGGACGAGGGGTACGACACTCGATTGTGATGGACAGACGAACACGATGAAAATTATAATTAGACGGTGAATGAAGATCGTCATTTCATAATTGCCCATCGCGCATAAAGTCCTTCGTCTTTATTGCGAAAGATGCTGAAAAAAAAAGGAATCGCGTACCGTCTTTATACGATACCGTCCTTGAAACAGTTTCGTATAAATTCGAACGCGATATCAGAAGACAATTTTTCATCTGTCTTGGGAGGATAAATTAGGGGTAGAAATAAAGTGGGATCGAAAAAATGATAAAGGAGCGAAGGATTGAGTGGAAAATCGAGAATCGCGGAGGACGCATGTGCGTGGGTGTGTGTGCGTGTGTGTATATACAGGGTGACAGTTATGAGGCCGCCATGTACTTTTTAAGTGTCCGGCGCGCCGGTTTTGCGACCGAGAAAAGTATAATATTTAATAGTGTTTCAAGTCCTCTTTATAAAAAAGTATATCGTATTTTCGTAATGAGTAGCATTTGCCAAAAAAATTGACCATTCTGGGAAAGAATCAGAATTGAAATTCTGATTTTTTCCAAATTCAATTCTGATTTAAAAAATCAGAGTTCAGCAGAGTGAAGATAATTCAATTCCGAATAGGAAACACTACTGAAAGACTTTTTTGATGGAATTAAATCCCATTTATCTACTTTAAAATGGATCGTTGATCATTTTCTTCTCGATGATGGGATGCACAAATAAACTTTTTCGAGAGTGTTTCGTTTTCGGAATTTAAGGTAGTACCTCCACAGAAGAGTTGAATTAAGAAATGGTTGAAATTTGACATATACGTTATTTAATACATTATCCAAACATCTGTGCAATTTGAATAAGTTTGACCACCCCAAACCTGAGATATTTACACTTAAAGTTGGCTTGGTTTACACGTAACTAATGCGTTATGATGGGCAAACAGAGCATCATTAATTCTACCGTCAAAACTAAAATTAAGAAATTGATAAAAAACGAGGATAAGCTACAGTAAGATATCACGAATAATGTGAAAAAAATGAGCATGATTGACCATCTAGTTTCCAAGATATAACCATGAGAAGCCTTCACAATTTTGGTGCAAAGCCTGGCAAAGCCTGGAAAAAAAACAATTGGGGCAAAGCCTGGACAGTCCCGGCAAAAAGTTTACTGGCAATGGTCCATCAAAAACACAATACAAAATATATTTTACGGCAATAAATGATATCCATCGTATTATCTACTAGTACCGAGTCAATATTGCGTAGTTTTTAATTTTATTCATTAATAATTAAACCAATTATCAATCTTTTAAACATGAACATGGTATGTAAAATTTTGGTTGAGATTTTCGCAGAGAAACTACCTTAATCATCTTCATTCTGTTGCACTCAAAATGGAATTTTAATTTTTGTCCAGAGGACTCAATTTGTTCTGACAAATATTACTCATCGCACAAATATGCTATGTTTTTGTTCGAAAAGTACTCAGAAAACCATTGGAAATCTCATTTTTCTTAGTCGTTAAATTTTCGTGCAAGGCCCTTAAAAAAACATGGCCACTTGATAATTGTCACCCATATATATATATATATATATATATATATATATATATATATATATATATATATATATATATATTAGAGTGGCCCAAATTTGAGCTCTATTTTTTCCCTTCTTCTCACCATCCAATTATCTTCTTTAAAGAGAAGAAAAATTGTCACGCCATCTGCGAGCGGTCAAAAAATATTTAGCGGTCGCTCACGCCTACAAAAAATGCAAATTTTCATTAAAAAATCGATTTTTTTCGTTTACTTTTCACCCATGAACTGTACGCTTTATAATTTTTAAATTAACCTCGCGAAAGCTCTAGCCGGTCAATGAATATTGAGTGGTCGCTCAAGAGCTTCGAAATTTCCAATTCTCGCCAATTTTGTTTCATTCACCGCACTCATAAATTTGAAGCTTTGTAAAATTTTCAAAACAATTAATCGTTTTTCTTGAGAAACAGATTTTTCAAAGTTACCTCACACTACTGACCCAAGAATTATAATCTTCGTTCTCATAAAATAATTCTTTAAAGCCCTTGTCCGTAAACTAAATTATAGGTCCCCCGTTATATCGGGTTAGATGTGTGTGATAAATATAAAAAATCCGTTTCTAAGAAAAAAAAGGGATTAATTGTTTTGAAAATTTTACAAAGTGTTAAATTAATGAGTGGAAAGAGAAAAAAAAAGCGACAATTCGAAATTTCGAAGCTTTTGGGCGACCACTAAATATTTATTGGCCGACTAGAGCTTTCGCGAGCTTAATTTTTTAATTATAAAGCGCAAAATTCATAGGTGGGTGGTGCACTTTTGGGACGCTTGAGCGACCTGTATATATTTTTTGACCGCTCGCAGATTTCGCGACAATTGGTGTTTTCTTTAAAGAATATAATTGGATGATGAAAAAAAGGAAAAAAATTGAGCTCAAATTTGGGCCGCCCTATTACATATTGTAATCCCCCCGAATAAAACTCCAAGAGAACTATCCAAGAAAAAATGAAATGTTACAATATATATTCAGGGTCTCCTATTATCAATAAATAATCCTGCAACTGTCAATAGGTCAGATCATGTCCTACTATATGCTGGAATTTCAGTTTACTAAAAGTCCCACGGTTTTCGAGCTAAAAATCTATAAAAAATATAAAAACCTTTTTGTTACTAGCATGCCATTTCTACAAATAATAACCTTTCTTTACCCGGCTTTTAAAATTTGTATTTTTATCTATATAGTTTTATCTATAAAGTTCTTCTTTTTAACCTTAAGGGGTTACCCCCACTTGCGATTGTGAAAAAATCGATTTTTTTGTTATTGCATTTTTTTGAAGTATAAGTATCTGAGAATATGTCCTGAAAAATTCAAGTCGATCCGAACAAAATTGACTGAGATGTGAGCGTTGAAAGAGAAGAATCCGTGTTGAAAGAGCGTTGAAAGAGAAACTTTAAACGCGTTTTTCTCAAAATGGCATTTCTGAAGTCGGTGACCAAGATTACTCGAACACTAATGAACCGATCTTCTTGAAATTTTGCAGGCTTATTTAATACATAAAAATGTAGTCTTTAATCGTTCGATTTTTTTTTCGAAAAAATGGCCGTTTTATAGCCAAAAAACGGCCGTTTTTTTTCGTTAAAATCGAACCATTAACTTTGACTGTCCGCCATTTTGTGAAAAATGAATATTTTTTAAAATCCTTCGATTAAAGACTAGTTTATACTTATATTTGACTAAATCCATCCGCATTTTTTCTTCAGATGATCCACTTCGCCGCAATGTTGGTCACCGCAAACCGTGTATATAAAAACATTATTTCATTGACGGCCATTTGCCACTAAACAATGTAATATTTTTCAATAAAAAATTACTGAAAGTTCTTCAAGATGTGTTCTTTAAGATGGTATATCGATCGATTAAAAAAGTTTTGTAGTTTTCTTTAAAAAAATTCATGAAAAAGGCCTTTTTTTGCGCCACAAGTGGGGGTAACGCCTTAAATGTCAGGGAAACTTTATGAAAAAAAGATATTATGCAGAATTTTCATACAAACCAATTCGAACATATGACTTTGGTAGCCTGCGGTGTAAAAAAAATGTACTACATATAGCGTGCCAATTACTTTAAAGAGTTGCTGAGTTATTGTCGATTCATATCATTTATAGAAATGTCATGCGAAAAACCAAAAGCAGATGTTTTTTTTTAATAACATAAAGCCCAAAATCTCGAAAACCGTGGGACTTTTACTAAACCGAAACTCCAGCATATAGTAGGGCATTATCTGACCTATAGACAGTTGCGTGATTATCCATTTCTATCAGGGCACCTTGTATATATTGTTTAACACGATACAGCTCGCGCAAACATATCGACAAAAGCTTTCTGCGACGTAATTCGCAAGATGTGCTGGAAAAGCGGTCCAATCATATTCGACACGAATATATCATATGTGGATCGCGTACGAGCCCTCGGCAATGAGTCGCGTGTGTCCCTTTGCTCGTCGTAGCAATTCTTCGTATTCGCAAACTATTTTCGTACATGTCGTTTTGCGCGCGATTTACGCCTTAAAGGTGGACGCGAGTATCGCGAGACTCGATGCAATTTGGGTTAATCACGACGCTCGGTGAGACGCGTGAGAATGACGACCGATAATACGGATCGCCCTCGACCCTCCTCCGCGTACCAGGGAAAAGGGCCGCGACAAAACACGCGACCACAAGACCGAAGACCCAAATTACGGAAATTGGCAATTTTTTGTTCTCTTTTTTTCGCACGGAGTCAAATGTATTTGGGGATGTTTTAAATCGGTCCTGTATGGTTTGAACAACTCTGAAGACACCCTTCTACACAGCGTGGGATTTAAGGGGTCTTCTCAATTTAGACGCATAAAAGGCAATATTCATGATTTTTTTTTGATAGGTTTATATTATAGATATTGATATAAAAGTTGTTACACTTAATAAATACACTTTCGAAATACATTAGAAACAATGTATTTACTTATTTAAGTCACTATTTATAGACGAAAATGGTAGTTAAAAAAATGTCCTTAAAAAATTGTAGGTCTGCGCTGTTGATGAAATCTCGGAGATGGATCAACCGAAACAAAAAAATCAAACGGTTTTAGATTCAGTATGATAATGGCTATAGCACATATCAAAACATATAAAAAACAAAAAAACGTGTTTTTTCACCGTTTTTGGCAAAAAAAAATAGTAAATATCAAAATTGAAAAAAATCCTTGACATGCGCTATAGCTATAGTTGTAAAGAATATGTGGTTAAAATTTCATAAGGGTCGGTTCAGTAATTTCGAACCGAAAAAGGAAAAATGTCGTTAAACTGGAAGGTATTTCCTGTACAATGACGTAGGATTTTCGAAAAATATCAAAATCTAACAAAATGGCATAGGTACGAAAAAAAGTATCTTTTCTTGCCTATAAAATGGTCTTTTTTTTATGCCAAATCGTGAATTTTTATCCAATCAAAAATATCCTAGGTCATTATAGAGTTAACATGTTCAAGAGTACTCAGTTCAAATTTCAAGGCAATTGGATAATTGTTCTTTGAGTTACAATGTCAGGAAATTTGAAAAATCTCATTCCGAGAAAAAAAACACGTTTAAAGATTTAACTATCGATTTTTGCAAGATAAAATGATAGAGATACGGCCTTGAATTTTTTACAGGATATTCTTGAAAGTATAAACTGTCGAAAAGGGCAAGAAAAATCAATTTACATTGATTTTTTTGACAATTTACATTGATTGAAAAATATTACATTTTTTAGTGGCAAATGGCCGTCAATGAAATAATGTTTTTATATACACGGTTTGCGGATGACCAACATTGCGGCGAAGTGGATCATCTGAAAAAAAAATGCGGATGAATTTAGTCAAATATAAGTATAAACTAGTCTTTAATCGAAGGATTTTAAAAAATATTCATTTTTCACAAAAAGGCGGACAGTCAAAGTTAATGGTTCGATTTTAACGAAAAAAACGGCCGTTTTTTGGCTATAAAACGGCCATTTTTTTTTTCGAAAAAAAAAAAAAAATCGAACGATTAAAGACTACATTTTTATGTATTAAATAAGCCTGCAAAATTTCAAGAAGATCGGTTCATTAGTGTTCAAGTAATCTTGGTCACCGACTTCAGAAATGCCATTTTGAGAAAAACGCGTTTAAAGTTTCAATTTCAGTTTACACGAAGAAAATATTTTTTTTTGTAAACTTACATAGAGTCATCTATTCCGGGCCCGTTTTTATAAATTCCAGTCTATTATATGAACGTTGTGAATGCCAGGTATACGACCCTTTTCATCGAACAATGCATTGAAGGTCGGTGGGAGGGTCAAGCGCGCCAGACGGCAGACTAGCCGGTCGTTTACACAACGGATTCTTCTCTTTCAACGCTCATATCTCAGTCAATTTTGTTCGGATCGACTTGAAATTTTTAGGACATATTCTCAGATACTTATACTTCAAAAAAATGCAATAAAAAAAATCGATTTTTTCAGAATCGCAAGTGGGGGTAACCCCTTAAAGCGTTTTTCTGAAACTTGTCGTGTTTGAAGTCCATGTACGCCATAACTCAAAATCTACTGGACCAATTGTTTTGATATTTTGCACAGTACTTCTTCACATAATTTACCAGGTATGCTTGGGAGCTTTTTTGTTTTTTTTTTTAATAATTATTAATTTTACAACAACAAATTAGCCGATTTTTTTTAGCGAAAATCGGTTTTTTGGCTCCCAAGTGCTACGAAACATTGAAAAATCGAAAAAAAAATCCTCCCCTGGTTACCTCGAGAAACATCTCCTTTAACAAATGCATTTTGATTTTTTTGTTTCAGATGATTCTGTTGCGAGTTATGATATACACCGCAAAATAACTTTTTTTCGAGGCGCCTCCGGAGATTCACTATCACTCGCTCAATTTTCAATATTTTGCAATGAAAACTTAGGAAAGTATTGTTCAAATGTTGCATTATTATATGGAAATTGACTGAATAAACTAACACTATCTGTATCCCCAAATTTTGTTTTTTAAAACATGCCTTTTTTCTCCGCATTCACCTTACCCCGCCCTAAAGTGAGAAGACCCCTTAAGGTATTCCTTTCGCGGAGAGCCGGATTTTGTGGGGGCGTAAGCAGAGTCCTTCTGAATCATCGGTAAATTACAATATCGCTTAACCAAAAAATTAGCGACAATCAATTATTATACCCAACGATAAACGGGAATAAAAAAATTCGCGCGAATTTAGTCGATTTAGACATTGTCTTTGAAAAGTCACGGCTAAGGAAATTCTTCTGCTAGTCACATTTTTCCAAGTTATATTATTAGTGTTTTCTTTAAACATTCGGTGACCCCCTGTTTTGATTGTCGTTACGGAATCTCTGGAATCTTTTACACGCGTGGAGTAGTTATGTGAGACATCTGGAGTAATTTAATGTATAAATTGGGTAAGGTTTCAAACCCCGCCGCCCTCCGAAATGCTGAAATTTTGCACAAACCTTCCTCTTAATATTTTAAGGGGTTTCTCACTTGAGACGCTAAAAAAAGCTATTTTCATGATTTTTTTTTATAGGTTTATACTACAGGTATTGATATAAAAGTTGTTACACTTAATAAATACACTTTCGAAATACATTTAAAAATTTCACATTTGTTGATATTGTAACTGAAAGAGCAATTATCCGATTGAATTGAAATTTGAACTGAGTAGCCTTGAATATATTTACTCTACAATGACGTCGGATATTTTTGATTAGATGAAAATTGACGATTTGGCGTTTTAAAAAACGACCATTTTATATGCAAGAAAACAGACTTTTTTCATAACTACGCCATTTTGTTAGATTTAGATATTTTTCGAAAATCCTCCGTCATTGTACAGGAAATACCTTCCAGTTTAACGACATTTTTTCCTTTTTCGGTTTCAGCTACTCAATCAGCCGGAATCATGTCAGCAGTAGAGGAACTTTTTTTGGCGACTCCGAAGGTAGCGCATAAGTCGCTTGAATCTCAATATTTTTTAATTTTAAAATCATGAAATATAGGTCAAATGTAGCCAAATTTATTCTTAATTTTCCGAAACATTTAATTGAGTACTTTTCTTCCAAAAAATTCCCGAAAATCACCCAAATTTTCAGCGTTCACACTGGTATAGCCCCTCAAACGCTTTTTTTTCGAAACAACGTTTTTCGATGGCTTGTTGATAAAATCTTCGAAAATACTGAACCGATCCTTATGAAATTTCAACCACATATTCTTTACAACTATACTTCGAAACTAAACTATTTTGATATTTATTATTCTTTTGTTGCCAAAAACGGTGAAAAAACACTTTTTTTAATTTCTTTGTTCGGAAAATGTCCGCCATTTTGTTATTTTTGCATGTATCATAAATCGTATGATATGCGCTATAGCCATTAACATACTGAATCTAAAACCGTTTGTTGTTTTTGTTTCGGATGATTCATCTCCGAGATTTCATCAACAGCACAGCTCTACAATTTCTTTAGGACATTTTCTTAACTACTATTTTCGTCTATAAATAGTGATTTAAATAAATAATTTTTTTTGAATGTATTTTTGATGTATAAACCTATCAAAAAAATTCATGAAATGAGCCCTTTTTTAGCGTCTAAAGTGAGAAGACCCCCTATGCTAGCAACGCCCTCTCTTGTAGATCCTTTGAAACTTACTTGTATACCCCTAATATAAGATAGAAATGTGGCCAGCGTGTCATCTCCATAAAGTGACGTATAAGTTAGACGATTTTTGAAGTCGTAGTTTTTTGTCAAAAGTTCGATAACTTGGCCTTGAAATTTTACCAGTATACTGGGTTGTCTTTGTACTTCGTTGTAGACAAAAATCAGTTACTTGTTAAATATTTAGGTTAGTGAAAGGAATACCTTAAGGAGCGTGCGAGAGAGACAGGTGTATGGAGTCAACTTCTTTATGACGGAGAATATTTCTGGCAAAGAGTACTCCGAAATTCTCGGCCAAATGTCACGTTCGAAAAATGATGCGTTCGAAAAATTCGTTGTTGAACAAGCCTTGAAAGAGTCGAGGTAAAAAAAGTTGCGTCAAAATAGTGGCGCGTTTCACTAGCTTTGCGCCAGGAAAATTGGACATTAAAAACATTCTGCAATAAGAGAAATTTGGACAAAACTTTTGAAATAATTCTGTATAAAAAAAGCTGCGTTGAAAAAGTTACGAATCCCAAAATATTGGTTTAGAAAAATATCGTGTTAAAAATATCGATGCTATGGAATAAAAAAAGAGGGTCGAAAGAAATCTACGTCGAAGAATCCGCGATAAAAAAATTGAGCGTTAGTAAAACGCGGCTTTATAAAAATTCAACGTAATAACATTTTGCGTAAAAAAAGTACTGCGCCGATAGCTTGGGAAAACCGTGTCAGAAAAATGCTACGTCAGAGGAATTCTGCACGTCGAAATTTCGTTTCAATCGATTCCGCGGTTTCGGAGAACACGCGGCGGAGAGAGGGAGCGCAAGTGATATCATTACAATTGTCCCTGACCCTAATCGTTGTCGAAATAATCCTGTCCTTCGACGAGGGCACTAACCCGCGATGTACGTATGCGCGACGAGAGCCGTTTAAGGGGTTAGGCCACTCGAGAATTTTCGAAAAAATCGATTTATTTTCATCAAGCAGAAAAGAAGTGCAAGAGCAGGACAGGATAATCTGGAAGGCCAGTTGTATGGTGCAGGCATCGCAGATTAAAGGTATTGCGAAATTATTCACGATTTTCTACTACTCAAAACTTCAAACGCGTTTATCTCAAAACTGCATTTTCTAAGTTGGCCGGAAACATAACTCAGACAATTTTCAACCGATTCACTGGAAATTTTGAATATATCTTGAAAAATACATTGTCTGTGGAAGTATGTAGGATTTTTTAAAAAATATTGCATAGTTAATTTGTCATCAACAATTATCTAACGATTTTTTTGGCAAATTTTTCTCTTTCCACCTTAGAAGTGCGCCATTTGGCCAAAAATCAATATATCGAAAAAAATCCTACGTACTTCTACAGCAGTTATTATATAGAATCGAAAAAAAATAATTGGCGCATTATAATTTAAAAATTATAGGAGCTGATTGTCCGGCCGTGGACCCTGGAAAAACGGAGGCGTTATCGCAAAAACGCTGCACAGCCGCCATTTTGAAATTAATCGCTTCAAAAAAATTATTGCATACAGTCACTGATATGTATGATAATCACCCTTTTTTGTAATCTCGATTTATTTTGTAGTTTTGCTGAGAAAAAATCCCCAAAAAGCTTATTTTTTCGGCCTCCAGAGTGACTTGAGCCCTTAAGGGGAGGGTAGGGGTTTCAGCGTGAAAAAAAAACACTTTTTTGCGAATTTTTTTCATCTATATGGATCGAGTAAATTTATTGAAACCTTTTGTACATTGTTAGGTGTCATTTCAAGAACATCCCGTGAAATTTGTACGCGAAAATATCCACAAACAAGCCGGTGACAAAGCTGTTCCAAGAACGCCTTTGGAAAAACACGATTTGCGGTGTTCACTGTATCTCAACTAGAAATTATCTGAAATCAAGTACCATTAAAATTTAGTCAAAGTATCATCGAATCCTCCCCCCAACGATCTTTGATAATTTTTTTTTTCATTTCTAAATTTTTGGTGTTCATGTAAAGTGAAAAGTGCTATTTTTCACGAAAAATTTCGCCATTTTGGGGGTGGAAAAACCCCTCAATGTAAAAAAAATCTCAAACTAACCGTTGGGGGGAGGTATTTTTTATGTAGAAAGTGTGTACCAAGTTTGAAATAAATCGGTCATGTAGTTTTCAAATGGCAGTGAACACGGACTTTGAAAAGGTGGTTTCGAGAAAAACGCGGCACCGGCTTGTTTATGGATATTTTCGCGTACAAATTTCACGGAATGTTCTTGAAATGACACTTAACAATGTACAAAAGGTTTCAATAAATTTACTCTAATCCATATAGATGAAAAAAATTCGCGAAAAAGTGTTTTTTTCACGCTGAAACCCCTACCCTCCTCTCAAGAAATTAATTTTCCGTGAAACATTTCGTTATAACTGCTCATAAACTGCTCATAAAATGAAAAGTTTTCGATTAATCAGAAATTCCGTACGTACTTCTCTGCGAAATGCAATTAGGAACATAACTTTTAAAATTGAATTAAATCGAGTGAAAATTGTTGAAGTTATTTGTCGCGTTTATTTGTCTTGGGACCCCCATGGAAATTTATATACGCAAAAATATACTGCAAATTTATTTCATTAATAATTGTAGTATATGTGTAATGTATGCCATATATTGAAAATATATGTTGCATATATGTGCCAAATTCTAATTTTCGTAACGTTTTTATATATGAGATGTATATGCGTGGTATTACTGTATATCAATGTATCATATATCAATGATATATGTAGCATTTACCCTGCATATATACCACATATATTTAGCATATATGTTGCATATACACTGCGTACATACCACATATATACTGCATAAATGGTACATATATGCCACATATATACAGATATGCGTAGCATATCTGTATATCGTGTTTATATGTAATAGCGTACTTTAACTGTAAGTTAAGTTTTTTTAAGTTTAAGTTTTAAGTTTAACTGTAATAGTGTTTATACACAGCATATATTTTTTGTCAGGAATATGTATCAAAAATGTATGCGTCATATATGACGCATAAATTTTTGATATATTTTTCTGACAAAAAAATAGATTGAAAATATATCGAAAATATATGCGTCGTATATGCCTCATATATGCATCATATATAGTGTTCATACGTAGCATATATGTTTTGGTCAGAAAAATATATCGGAAATATATGGGTCATATATGCGTCATATATTTGGTGCATATATACTGAATATATACGTATTATTCTATTTTTCGTCACTATATATGCGACCGATATATATATATGTAGCATATATTTTCTGCATATATTTTACATACATAAATTTCCATGGGGGGAGTACCGTCATGTGACTCAACTGGAACGCTACAACCTCCTCAAATCGCATTTAAAAAAAAGCACTTCTCAGAAAATTGATTTTCACCGCGTCTCCTTAACGATTTCATATCGCGGACCGAAACTTTACACATCGTTAAATGTATTTTCAGAGAACGTGGAAAATTTCGGAACCGCGACGAATCGGCTGATCTTCCAAAGACCCTCATCCAACGACTCTTTCGTCCAGGGGCGCGTGAATTATTTGCGCAGCAAAAAGCTCCTTCGGCAAATTTCGAGCGGTAGAGACGAAATTTTCACTATGCACGCGAGTCGCCGAAGAATGCGCGTTCCAAAAATACAACAATTTGTGGAACACCGATAAATCATATAGCAACACGTAAATATTGATACTGCGTTGAAATGTGCTCGTGCAAAAATCATCCGAATTCTACAACAACCGTGTATAACACGGGCGCGTTTGGTACAATCTTTTTTCTTCTCTTCTCTTATTTATGAAATGAGAAATAAAATGAGCACGTGCAAAAGTTACGTACTTACTCTGGAAAATCTCAGCGTTGGTGCGGACGTGTCCCAAAAATATACACAATTTCGATGTGCGAAAAAAACGTATGTGTATAGGTTCGTACACATTTAGAATTACGATCACTGCACAATGCGAAGTTTTCTGCATGGATATTCTATATTTACACTTTCAACAGATTTTTTTTAACGTAACCGCGAAGGAAAACTGTCGATTCACTTTTGGATTAAGGGATCGTCGAAGTGTAAAATTAAAAAAAAAATCGATTTTTTTCGCCTTGTCCGATATTATAGAGAGTTATAAACATGGATGTGGCATCGCCGATTGATCATAAGTAGACAATTTATATGAAAAATCCGCACGCGAAACTTCAAACGCGTTTTTCTCGGAATTTCGTTTTCCAAAACGGTGTACACTCTCAACGGAAGAGTTTTCAAGCTGTTCGTCTCAAATTTTGACACACCATTCTTTATCTTCCTATGGAAGCTTTTTTAATCTTCATTTTTTTAACGAAAAACTATCGAAAAAATAGGCTTAAATTCGATACTTTATTTCAAACAGCCGCCATTTTCCCAATTTTTTTAAATCTCCATAACAAGATAGCGGCTTTCATACTGATTAATAATATTTTTACAAATTTCGTTTCACATAGTATTTACGATCACAACCGTGTACACTGTTAGAACTCCTTTTTTTCGATGGCATTTTCAACCGGTAAAAAAATAAAAATAAATGTAGAAAAAAACGATTTCTATTCTTCACGAGTGCTTTGAGTTGACTAAAAAAAATCAGACTGATTAACGTATTTTAACCATCGATAAAAAATCGTTAAAAACATCTATTTTTGGACCCGTTACACTGTGATGCTCGCTTAAAGTATTCCTTTCGCAAACCCGAATATTTGGCAATTCGCTGATTTTCGTCTATAATTGAGTAAAAATACATCCCAGTATACTGATAAAATTTCAAGCCTAGTTGCCGAACTTTTAACGAAAAATGAAAACTCTAAATGTCGTCTCTTTTTTATGACACTTTATGGAGCTGACACGCTCGCCACATTTCTATCTAATAATTTATACACTAAATCACTCCAGATGCCTGGTATAAACTGTTTACGCGCGTCCTTTTTTTTAAAGATTGCGTAACGACAATAAAAACAGTGGGTCACCAAATGTTTGACGAAAATATTTATGATAAAACTTAGAAAAATGTGACTCGCAGAAGAATTTTAGAGCCGCGTTTTAGAGAAAATGTGAAAATGTCTAAATCCACGAAATTTGCGGGAAATTTTTTATTCCAGTTAATCGTTGGGTATAATAATTGATTGTGACTAATTTTCATTAAGCGCCACTGTAATGTACCAATTATTGAGGGGCCCACTTTATGCCCCCACAAAACACGGCCCTCGGCGAAAACAATGCCTTAATCAGTGATTTATTCACCTTAATAAATAATCATAAACGATCTCGATACCGATTTGATCGAGTTTTCGTTTCCATGACGAGATTTGATTCCATGTTTTTTCGTATTTCTTCTCTTTTCTTCCTCTTATTTTTGGCACAATTCTTTTTTGTGATTTAATCATTCAATCATTATTGTTTGATTCGCTAATATCAGTTTTTTAATTAAACGATGCATACATTTTTTAAAATCAACTTGAAGTTATTATATTTAAATTAATAATGTAATAATCGTAAAGTTGTATTAATTCAATAATCTTTAATAGTATACAAATAAAATTGTTTTCAGTTCAATTATAATGAATTTAAATATCTTGTATTTTATATACTAATTTTTCAAAATTATTCTTTCTCAACCAAATGATCAGCGTAAATCTTCAGATTAAAAATGATCGCCTCGAAAATTTTAATCGCCGCAGTATCAAGCCCGATTCGTTATCGCGTTTCTTTTCTGCGTCGACCCGCAACGATTTTCCGAAGAAAATTGCCGATCGCGAATCCGTGAAAACGTCGCAAGGTTGGCTCGTGAAAAAAGGCTAAGACGAAAAATAAAAGCAGTCAGTCGGACACTTGGACGCGACGTGCGGATTTCTATTTCCGTGTTACGAGTCGAGCCCGCGCGCGTCGTTCTCGCGGAAAATTCTAATCGTTCGAGTATAGGAAAAACGACGCTGCGGCGACGACTCCGCAGTGCGTTGAAACGTACTGAGAGGAGAGACACGACGATGCATCGTGTCCGCGCTATTGCCGGCCAACGTCCCACGTGTCTGGACAGTGACAAAAAATAATTTTACACGTATTCGAAAATAATTTCGCCGTCGTACATATTGTCGACTTCGAGTGAGCAAACGTGGGCGGATACTTCCCAATTCCCTCAAAACACGAGACAGTCACACTGCTAGCGTCCTTTCTTGCGGAGGTCACACTCGAAGTCCAGTAAAAGAGACGAAAACCCAGCACTTTTTAGCGTAGAATATGAATTTTTGACTTAAGGTAGATAGTTGCATACTGAAAGTGACCCCAATAAAATGTTGCCCCTCAACTCGCCCCAACCCTAAGAAATAGGGGTTGAAAACTTAGAAATCGCCGCATCTCGATAATCAATAGCCCGATCAAAAAATGTTCCAAACAGAAGTTGTTTGGAATAATAAAATACGCACAATGAGAAAAAAAAACCAAAGAGAAATAATTAAGCGGTTGCTACAACATTTTTTATTTCGTACAAAAATATAATCAATAGAATTAATGATTTCTTTACTGCATCGAAACGAATATGCCATGGGACGTAAGTTTTTCAATTTGTTTCAAATCTTAAATAAAAAATGTGAGCATTAGAATGATCATGCACGATAATAGTGGAGAGAATATCAGATATCCAATGGAATATCCATGGAGAGAATATCAGATATTCAACGGATAAGAACAGATACTACACTTTGATCTTAGCCACAGGCCAAGAAGCGATACTCTTTAGAGTTTCTCCGGCGCTTAAGGCGTTACCCCCACTTGTAGCGCAAAAAAGGCCTTTTTCATGAATTTTTTTAAAGAAAACTACAAAACTTTTTTAATCGATCAATATACCATCTTAGAGAACACATCTTGAAGAACTTTCAGTAATTTTTTTATTGAAAAATATTACATTGTTTAGTGGCAAATGGCCGTCAATGAAATAATGTTTTTATATACACGGTTTGCGGTGACCAACATTGCGGCGAAGTGGATCATCTGAAAAAAAAAATGCGGATGGATTTAGTCAAATATAAGTATAAACTAGTCTTTAATCGAAGGATTTTAAAAATCATTCATCTTTCACAAAATGGCGGACAGTCAAAGTTAATGGTTTGATTTTAACGAAAAGAACGGCCGTTTTTTGGCTACAAAACGGCCATTAAATTTTCGAAAAAAAAAATCGAACGATTAAAGACTACATTTTTATGTATTAAATAAGCCTGCAAAATTTCAAGAAGATCGGTTCATTAGTGTTCGAGTAATCTTGGTCATCGACTTCAGAAATGGCATTTTGAGAAAAACGCGTTTAAGGGGGGATTGTCTTTTTTTTCGCAAAATTTACCGCTTTTTGGGAATTTTTTTTTGAAGAAAGTATACAACGGAAAACTTGTGAACCTTGGCATATAGTTTTATTGATCTGTTTACTACATACAAAAATTTTTTTAAACAATTTCATCAAAAAATCCCCCCTTAAACGCGTTTTTCTCGAAACAGCTTTTTCACAACTGGTGTGCACGATTTCTCAAAAACTATTCAACCGATTGCCTTCAAATTTGGACAGAATGCTCAGCTGACATCCTTTTATCGTTTGATGAAGCAAAAAAGCAATACGTTTAATAGTTTTTTATTTATAACAAAAAAACGATCAATTTTTTTCGAAAAATCGATACTTCAAGTTCAAAACGTCACCAAATCGTCAATTTTTTTTTCCCTTCATCGAACGATAGCTATATGTGTCTAAAGTAAAATGCTTTTTGGGTTTTTGTTGCAGGATGAACGTGAAGGCTGTAATCGTGCACACCATCAAAAAAGGACCATCGCGCGTCGAGGGGGGTGGGAGGCGGATTCTTTGATGAAATTGTAAAAAAAAATTTTTGTATGTAGTAAACAGATCAATAAAAGTATATGCCAAGTTTCACAAGTTTTCCGTTGTATACTTTCTTCACAAAAAAATTCCCAAAAAGCGGTAAATTTTGCGAAAAAAAAGACAATCCCCCCTTAAAGTTTCTCTTTTAACGCTCTTTTAGCGCGGATTCTTCTGTTTCAACGCTCATATCTCAGTCAATTTTGTTCGGATCGACTTGAAATTTTCAGGACATATTCTCAGATACTTATACTTCAAAAAAATGCGATGAAAAAATCGATTTTTTCAAAATCGCAAGTGGGGGTAACCGCTTAAAAACCGGACTTGTCCAAAATAAAAATGAACACATGGTAGTTGGTGTTTTTATTGAACTAAAGCAGTGTCCAGGCTTACATTTTGATAGAGCCTTCATATATTAAAGCTTAAACATTCTAACTCATCCCTATTCGGTTATTTTGGTTTTTGACCTCTCCTGTAAAAAAGTAGCTCATCCACAAGTTCGGTTCTGTTTGCCAGCTCCTCAAATATTCTTCACTACAAAAATTGTAAAAGATACGTAAAGCCATACTCTTCAACTTAAAAAAAATATTGAAAACCTGCACACGTTCTTCGAGAAAAAAATTCCCGAAAAATCCTCTTTTTTCTGGTCGCGAGCTAACAATGAGTGTAACCCGTTAAGGATAGGTTAAGGTTATGGACCGTTCATGACGATGAAAACTTCGATTTTTTAAAACATAATTTGCATCCTTAAGGTGTTAAGAACACGTGGGCTTGTTTGTTTGGGTTGTCAAAAAGAAACATCAAATACATTTTTTTATAAAGTTAAACTTTAAATGCGTTTTTCTGGAAACAGCATATTTTAGCGCGTGTTGCGCTCTACAGCTTTAACGGATGAACCGATTTGCTTGAATATCTGCCTAATTAAGGCGACAAATCCCTTTAGAATTTTCAAAATATCGATTTAAAAAAAACATATTTCGAAAGTATGATACCCAAAGAATATACTGACCGAAGGAAAACTCGAAATATTGAATATTTCGAGTTTTACAATGACAAAAACGAAAAAAATTACACTTGATAGTTTTCACATGTTGAAACTTTAAACGCGATTATCTCGAAACTACTTTTTCAAAAACTGCTCGTGTTGTAGCTCAAAAAGTTATCGACCGATTTGGATGAAATTTTGGGAGGATACTCTCAGTAATATCATCGGAAGGATATACCTAAAGTTTGAAAGGTAGCGTGTAAATAAATAATTTTTTTGGGGTCAAATATGTCGAAAAAATGGTCGAAAATTCGAACTTCGGAGTAAAAAGGCTCCCAAATTTTCAATTTTGCACTTTTTCATCATTTTTTAGGTATATGATTCCCCTTAATATGTCAGTAAACGAATGACACTTATTAAATCTTTTTCAGATCAACAGAAAAAGAGTGACAACTGCAGCACTTTTCCATGTCGCGGAAAACAGGCGTCCTTAATAACGCCGCCATTTTGTTGGTCATACCAAATTTTTTTTTTTGCTTGACAGTTTTCATAAACTTATGTCGAAATTTGAAAATGATCAGATTATTTTATCCCCTCTAAAAAAATTCCCGAAAAATACCAATTTTTCACGCTCCTAAAGGAATTTCTCGCCTTGAAGGAAAATTCCATTTGTGGGGCGATTTTTATCAAAAATCGGCGATTTTTATCAAAAATTGATTTAGACATTTTTCCGTCCGTTGGAGCTAAAAAAACCGGGCAAAATAAATTGGGTTTTTTTTTCAACCGACGGCCATTTTTATCCAGAAGTATTTTTTAGAAAACAAAAAACGCTAAAGCCCCGCAAATTTATTGTAGTTCAATCATTTTTAAGTCGTTTTCGTTTCAAATGTTTCAAAATACGCCGTGCATGGCTTTATTTGACGGGAGCTGGAGCCGCCATTTTAGATTTTTTTAAACAAATAAAATTGGAATTTACTTTCCATTGATAGAAGAATAAAATACATTGAAACCTATTTCCAAAAGTATTTATTTTATATAAAAAATATGTCAAAGTTCACGCATGTTTCATGCTTCTCGACGGTAATCTCCCGTTGAACGCGCTTTTCCCAAAACTACATTTCAGACGGGTGACCACGATATGTCAAAATCTATCGAATGCATTCCTTTGAAATTTCAATGACTTGTTCAGTCCTCGTGTAGACACTTTGCAATGTAGGATAATTCTGATTCATCAAGCAGTTTTTTTTTCATGTCGAAGAAGTCGCGAAAAAACATCAAAGTTCACGAAAAAATGTTCAACAAGATGCCAAAATTTGCCAAAAGTTATAATCCTAGTTCAAAATCTAGTGCATACTTCTCAGATTAAAATGCCGTTTGATTTTTATGTTTCAGACAAGCGGAACGTTCGCAATCGTGGTCACCGAAAAATACTTTTTTTTTGAATATGAGTTGTTAAGTTGCCGTGTACTTCAGCAATGAGCGATGATTTCGGGCTGAAATAATAGGGATGTTTCCAATAACCAAAAATAATTAAAAAAATATTGTGATGAGGTGATGGCTTATAATTAAAGTAATGCTCGGAAGTGCCTATTTTATTTAAGTTTGGTGAAAATTGTAGTTAAACTTAGATAAATAAATTGTAAAAAAAGATCTATAAGTCACGTGGCAAAGAACACCAATTAGAACGCATGACGTCACACTTTGCAAAACACGAACGAGTCGACGCTCTAAGCATACTGGTTATACTAGGCTGTTATTGTTTACTTTGTCTTGAAATACAATTTGTGAGATTTCTCGATTGATTTTGAATTTTACTCGAACTGTAATAATGGAGACTGGATTCGTGAAGGCAAATAGTTCGAATTTGCCTAGGATGACTGCATAATGGTGGGCAATTTCTTTACGAAAAACGACGACTTCTGCTCTGCAGAATTCAGAAACGTGAAGACTCCCATGTAAGTATACCCTAAAGAATTGTCATTTGTGCAACAAATAATGTATATAGCATTAATAATGTTACAAACTCTGTAATAATTTGAAGCAATTTTTGAGGTTATGTTTCGTTTTACTTGTTTTGTTTTATTTAATTGCAGGTCTTCAAGACAGTCATACGGTGATGAATAGAATTTAGAATTCACCCTTAAACTTATTAATCCTGAAACATTTGTTAGTGTTTGTTTATAGACCCGCATTTTGCAGAATATGACGTCACGCGCCATCAAATGACAAATTTCGGCGTTTTGGCGCGTATTTTCAAACGCGTTAATTAAAACGCGATTTTTGAAGAATTTTGCTGCATGTAAATTAGGGTGATTCGTTTCAGGGTAACATTTTTTTACCCATCGTGCTCGAAAACCTTTACTTAGTACCCAAAAACGAAGTTTCGTGAAAGGGGGGTGTTGTCAAAAAATATTTAGAGGTCGCGAATCAAAATTGAAGGTTTTCCATTTGATTAACATCGAAAAAAATGTTTTTCTCATTATTAGTGTTACCATTCCGCGAATTTTGATATCGCGATATTTTCCAAGTGGGTTCTCATAGGAAATATGATACTTTACAATAAAGTTCGTTGCGCCATGTCCGTAAATTCAACCGTTTCAGCGGTATCATTATTTCAAGTGAATATTGTATGAAAATATCTATTCAAACGGCTGTAACGCCTAAGCTATTAGATATATCGAAAAAAATTCAAATGAGAAATATGTAGAGAAAGTAATTTGCTACAAAAAAGTCTTATAAGCCGAGCCCGTAAATTCAACTCTTTCTCAGCTATAGGTGGATGAAGTAAAATAAATAATTTTTTTTGTTTAAAAAAAAATCTATTTATTTTACTATATTTCTATTATCAATATTTACTATATTTCTATTACTATATTATCTATTTATAAATAGATTTTTTTTTAAACAAAAAAAATAGTTATTTTACTTCATCCACCTATAGCTGAGAAAGAGTTGAATTTACGGGCTCGGCTTATACGACTTTTTTTGTAGAAAATTACTTTCTCTACAAAGTTCTCATCTGAATTTTTTTCGATATATCTAATAGCTTAGGCGTTACAGCCGATTGAATAGATATTTTCGCACAATATTCACTTGAAATAATGATACCGCTGAAACGGTTGAATTTACGGCCATGGCACAATGAACTTTATTGTGGAGTATCATATTTCCTATGGGAACCCACTTGGAAAATATCGCGATATCAAAATTCGCGGAATGGTAACACTAATAATGAGAAAAACATTTTTTTCAATGTTAATCAAATGGAAAACCTTGAATTTTGATTCGCGACCTCTAAATATTTTTTGACAACACCCCTCTTTCACGAAATTTCGTTTTTGGGTACCAACTAAAGGTTTCCGGGCACGATGGGTCAAAAAAAAAGTTGCCCTGAAACGAATCACCCTAATGTAAATACATAAAATAAACATTTAGAGGTATATTATATATATGTGAACAGTTTTAAACACTTTCCCAAAAGTAGGCAAGATCCCGATTGTAAAGTGTGCCCAAAATGTGAATAAATCTGTAGTGAAAATTTCGCAGTTGTATGTTTATTTAGTTCGCCAAAAAAACGAAAAAAGAACCTTTCCACGGGATGTCTACCTTAAACGGGCAGTTTACTTGGCAGTGCCAGACTGATGAACGAAATCCCGAAGGAACGAAAGGATTGTACTGCAACATTGTCACTCCATCATTGCTCATAGTGTACAAATTCTTGTTCGTTCGATTCCGGTAACGAAAAATTCTGCGTTCGAGAGATTCCACATTGGTGTTCGGATGTTTTTTCTTTTCGTAAGTATGATCAATTAGTACTAGAAAAGCTAGTTTGGATAAGCGGGTCAGACTGTCCGGGTTGGTCGCTCGTGCCGATGGCCAAGTGTGCCTAGGTCGTTTATTTTTACCTCGTGCGACCGTTGGACCCCGCGAGGCTCCTCCGATAAATCCCACGCAGCCTTCGCAAGAAACGAAGAAAACGTTTGTCCTGATGTTCTTTTTTTCTCCCCTTTTGCGCCCGTATTGACATTTGAAGAAGAATCGTGCGGCGGTACGGCGTTTGTTCTGCATCACCAATGAACAATTCTTCAAAGTGTAATGCTATGTATTTTCTTACTCCTCGTTTTTCATCGTCTTTTTTTTTCCCCTTCCTCTCGTCCCCGATAACATACAGAGTTTTACATCGACGATGAGCTCTATTTGATGCAACGAATACTCGATAATTAATATGCATACATAACACGTAAATTTTAAATCTCTTCTCGTCCAGGCGCGCGTGCATAATTTCCTCGATCGCGCGCACGGTTCGCAACATTGGAAAATAACGGCGAGCTGTACAATGTTCACCGAGTGGGAAAATACGATTGCGATTTTTCACCGTCCCCTCGGAACGTTACGCGTATTTGTCTAAATTGTATTAATTCACTCTCGCAATGATCATTTTTTTTGGCAACAATAAACAACAATGGGGACGTTGGGTTCGTCGTTGTTCCTCAAGGGAGGGATACGACACAGCAGTGACGTTACAAAAGAACCTTTGGCAATTGATTGGTCGAACGAGAGCTTCCGAGAGTTGATTTTAATTTTCGCGCCCCTCGTTGCGCCGTCAACTTATTAAGGAAAAAGATACGCGAGGCGAGAAAAAAACTTGTTGATTTTCATGTTTTTTTTTACAGAAAAGATTTCTCGACCATTTTTGAGACTCAGGGCACGTTTTGTTACTACTTTTGGCTGTTACGTGGTAATTATCGTTTATTAATCTTTAAAAATGGCGGAGGTATGGCACGGTCTTTTAAACTGCATTTTCAAAACTGGCGTGATACGATACTAATCGACCGATTCTGATGACGTTTGGTATAAATCTTTCTAACCTCACTGTCCAAAAAATGACCCTAAACGTTTACGGAAAAAAAAAAAATTTGCAAAATGTAGCTATTTTTTCGGAAAATTCGATCTTTTTGTTTCGAAGCGTATCATTCCATCGATTTTCAACATTTCTCTCTTTTTTTTGTTCATATTCTACGTGTGAGTGTCAATGAAAAATCTTCGTTGGTTTTGTTTCAGAATAATCCCGCCGACTGACAACATCCGCCATTTTGGAAGATTAATGAAAAAAAAAAACCCCAGAAGAAAAAGAGAGAAATGTTAGATAGTATGAAGAGCAATAATCCGTGGCGTAGTAAATAAGTGAAGGAATATGTAAGCGGAAAGTTATTGTTTTGTAAAAAAAACTGTTGAAAGTTGTGAAAACAAAACTCGATTTGATTGATCGATAAAAAAAATACAATTTAACAGAAAAAAATAGTAATAAAACGTATCCTAAGTCTCGAAAATGGTAAAGAAATCGTTACTTAAAGAAAAATCACAAAAATCAGCTATTTTCCTCGCCCAAAGGAATCTCCCCCCTCAATGGGTGAAACGCCTCCGCAACTCCTCGAGAATTCAACGACGACAGTTATACAACTATGCACAATCGTTTCTCACGATAATAAAGTGTTACTTCTTTCTTTTATATATATATATGTATAATTACTTTTTTTTAACCTCGTCGTTTTTTTAAATCGCGGGATAGACAAGGGGAATGGCTCGGCTGTCGTGCGAGCACCGTGCTCCGAGGAAAACAGGGGCGAGTAGTCGAGACGGATTTCGAAATAACGATAACACGATCAACAATTTTTAGAATCCTCGAAACATTTACATTTCTCACGAGGAAGCGTTACGCGATTTTTCCAGCTTCCCGAGAGCGATATGAGGGCGTTGATTTTTTCGTTTGGCAGTGGGGAGGGATATTCGAGAGTGAATGTCGAAAAAATCGAGAGAACGCTCTGCAACGCTTGCTAACTGCGCGTCGTCTCTGTTCTTCCTTGCTCTGGTAGAAATGATTCACGCGAGAGGCCGAGAGTTTACCTCGCGTCTTCTCGAGCGCGTGGAATCGTTGCGACAATTTGACGTATTCAAGGAGACAATGGCGATTAAAGTAACGAAGTTGATAATATACGAGCGGATGAACGAAGAGACGGGGGTCCTCGCGGCTTTCGCGCGACGCGTGCACGGGCGAGCAGGTCGGAATATAACAGGACAGTACGCGCTTTTCTCACTGGACCCACGAGGCCGGCACCCAGAGAGGCTCGGACTCGACCCTGTGAATCGCCGCGACCAGTTGCTCGAACGCCATCGAAAGATCGGCGTTTACGATCACCTCGTCGAAGAGATGCGAATAAAGGAACTCGATTCTCGCTGCGCTGTGAAGAATCTCTTGGAACTCTTCGTCCTGGTGGAAACGAAAAAAAGGTTAGAGATGAGGGATAGGAAAATTGCGATTTGACGACTGGACAATCAATGCTCTGTCTCTTTTTCTCTGTGGGAGTTTGGAAAATAAGGGCATTCGGTAAATTTGATTTTTTCAAACTCCAAAGATCGAACGAATTTATAGGGTGTCTCGAAATGACCTGACATTTTAATTTATGAATAAAACGTATTGTTTGAAAAGTGCGAATATTTTAATTTTGATGTAAGGTGCAAACATGGAGGTTACGTGTGGAACACATATGATAAATGGCCGCCTCGTCCCTGTTTGCAAAAGTTCACTCTTTTGACGAAATTTTCAATAACATTTTCACACAATTACGGACTAATTTCATTAATGGTTCGTCCATTTGCTTCCTTGAGCTCCGGAATCGTCTGTGGATCAATGGCATACACTTTTCGTTACAGAAAACCTCAATGAAAGAAGCCCAATAGCGTCAAATCGCACGATCTTGGTGGCCAATTCACATCGCCGCGGCGCGAGATAACACGACTAGAAACTTCGTCTGCAATAACTGCATTGTTTCGCCCGCAGTGTAGCAGGCTGCGCCATCTCGTTGAAATAATATGTCTTCCACGTCCATGTCGTTTATGCCATTTATCGGATACTGCGTTCCATACATAACCTCCATGTTTGTACCTTATATTATTAGGGGTACAACTTAGTTCGGTCCGTTGTCAAAAGACGGCTCTAGGTGCTGTAAATGTTTGCCGGCAACAGCTGATTTTTGCTGTATCGTGAAGTATCAACATCTCTTAACCAAATATCGTTTACAGACCTTTGACTTTTGCGCATCAAGTCTAACTTTTACTGCGGTGAAAATGTCGAATTTCGTCCCAAATAAGCACCGTTTGCGGGAAGTGTTGATTTTCTGTTTCAATTGGAAGAAAAGTGCTGCTGAAGCCCGACGAATGCTCGTGGAAGTTTATGGTGTACAGCTACAGGCAACAATTGATCCGTTTAAAGCGAGCTATAGCCGAAAAACGTCCAGAATATGCGACCAGACACGAGTCCATAATCTTTCAACATGACAACGCTCGGCCTCACGTTGCTATCGTGGTTAAAAACTATTTGGAAAATAGCGGGTGGGAAATTCTGGCTCAGCCGCCTTATAGCCCAGATCTTGCCCCTTACGACTACCATTTGTTTCGATCGATGCAGAACGCTTTGACTGGAATACGCTTCACGTCACAACAGGGTATCAAAAATTGGCTCGATTCACTCTTGGCTTCAAAAGATGAACGCTTCTTCCGCGACGGAAGTCATAAATTACCAGAAAGATGGGGAATAGTAGTGGCTAGCGATGGACAATATTTTGATTAATGTATTGAGTCATTTTATCATTCAAATAAGTGCGTAATTAAAGCAAAAAAACGGACCGAACTAAGTTGTACACCCAATAAAATAAAAATATTCGTACTTTTCCTATAAATAATACGTTTTATTAATAAATTTGAATGTCAGGTGATTTAGAGACACCCTTTATTTACCAACCAAAGAAGAAACGCTTTTTCCACGATATTATTGGGAGTACAGATAAGTCTTCATCGTTTGACAAAAGATGGCCCCACCAGGAGGTTGTGGTTGAAATTGTCAGATGTAAAACATCATGTGGTAAGGTTGGACATCTGGCAAGACCATAGGCTTGAAATATTAACGATTTTGTACCAGCATCGCATAATTTTTTTCGTGCGAAAATGTCGTGTTTCGAGCCGAATAAGCGTCATTTGCGGGAACTTTGTAACTCTTCTTTACTTCTTTAATTTGAAGAAATCTGCAGCTGAAGCGCATCGATTGCATGTAGAAGCATATGGTGAGGCTGCTTTAACGGGTTATACGCAGATAGAAATTTCAAAAAATCGATTTTTCTTATTGCATTATCGTAATTCACAAATATGTGAGTATAATCCCTGAAAATTTCAAATCCATGCAGCGAATATTCTCGGAAATACACACATATTTGTAAGGACGCTCGGAGCCCTACTGAGTAAGCGCGCAAAACTTCAAAAGCGTTTTTTTCAAAACGGTGTTTTCAAAGTCGGTGAGCGCGATTTCTCAAAAACGGCTCAACCGATCGGTCTGCAATTTTAACACAACCTTGTCAGATATATTCTTTAGGTATTGATCGAAGGAATAAGATTTCCGATAATTACTTCTATTTTTTTCAACGATTTAACGAAAAAAATTGCGTCGAAAATCGAAATTGTTTCTTTCCGGAGCCACCATTTTGTCAAAAATTAAAATATCGACTATTCCTTCGATCAATACCTGGATTCATCTATCCCCTAAAATAATCTTTTTGGTTTTTTCATTTTAGATAATCCAAACCGGAGATACTTTGCTCACCGCCGGACCCTTTTTTTTCGGGGACCTCCAGGAGACTTCCTACAGGTGCAATGTTAATGAATATTTTTGAAAATAAAAAATGCCAATCTACAGCTAAAAGATGCCACTACACTGCCTAATACTTTTCGTTTTGCCCAAATGAAATCCTTTTCCAGAAAAAAAATCGTGAAATAACGACTTTTTTTGGCCTTGCAACTGCGTATAACGCCTTAAGGTAGTTCTGTAGGTACACGTATGAGCCAAAAGTTTTCTTCGAAGCGTATAGTAACATCCAATGCCTATATAATGCTGTTGGTTGTAAATTTTTGACCGAGCTTGCACCCTCTATACGTCCCACACATTCGCACCTCATGCATAGATACGTCTCATACTCGTATAGAGAGCGGCGCTCTAATCGTGGCAACAGCGCGATTTTCCTGCAGTCATAGCGTTGACCTTCCTACGATCCGTCCTTCGCGAAATATTTTATATAAATACAAAAAAAGCGTGAAAATGTCAACCCAAATGCGATACGCAGGAAAGTTTGCAAGAAAAAAGGCGCTTGCTAAAAGTCTGAAAGCTGTGGCTAAACGCGATGAGAATAACCATAACCTCAACGATCAGCAACAAAAATTCGCTGTCGAAGGACGTCGGATCATGGATTTACAACATCTTGCCGACAGTTTAAATTGTATTCGCTATAACAATGACAAATACATGCATAAATTGAACAAATTAAATTTGTTTGCAGAATAAATTGATTTCACATCCATCTCAGAATTACTAGAACTCGGAGAAGAAAACACGCTTGGGGTTCGCAGATCACGCACCGATCAGCTGGCTGCAGCGTACACTGTTGCCATTCCGTTAGAGATGGTTGGGCCCGAGTTCGGTGTGGAATAAAATTACCACTTTTCATAAGTCGATATCTCCGAAACTAAACGGTCAAAGTTTGTCATTTTTTTTTCAAAATCAATCCCACAATAGTACAGCGTACACGTGTGTTTTTATTTTGAAATCCTAAGATCCGATTAGAACCTATAACGGGAAATGCAAGCAAACTCCTATCGGTTTACGTGTTAGGTATGGGGATCGCGTACAAAAATACCCATATTAAATTGCAATTATCTCGTGAACTAAACGGTGAATCGAATTGAATTTTTGGGCATTAATCCATGAAGGTCATATCTACACCATACTTAGATTTCAGCCAAATCCTAAGATTTTACCAAAAGTACAGAACTACCTTAAGTGAGAAAAGTTGTCATGAGTGGTTTCGAAAGTTTAAGAACGGTGGGTTTTCTTGAAGACGAAGAACGTAGCGGAAGGCCGAAACGAAGACGCGGAATTGGAAGCATTATTGGAGGAAGATTCGTGCCAAACGAAAAAATTATGTGATGCTGATACAAAATCGCTAATATTTCAAGGTTATGGTCTTGCCAGATGTCCATCCTTACGACATGACGTTTTGCTTCGTCAATTTCAACCATGACCTCTTGGTGGCGCCATCTTTTGTCAAACGGCGGAGACTTATTTGTACTCCCAATATTATTCCACAAGCCTCAAAACTCGAGCGTGGATTTTCGACGCGACTTACTGTGAATCCTCGGGAATTTGCCTCGTCGTAGGTAGAACGAGCCCTCGCCTCGTTTCTCGTCTCCTTGAGTATCTCGAATCTCGGCGGTTTCACGTATATGACGTATGGCTTGGATTGCGGTGTTCGCAGCATCTTCAGTGCCTGATAATGCGGATTGAGGAGGCAAACGTAGCCGGCATTAACGAGGGAGCTCACGCCCTCGGCACTCGTGCCGTACAAATTGCCCTTGTACTCGCCAAACTCAATGAACTTGCTCGCCTGTATGTCCTCCTCCATTTTTTCCCGTGTCACGAAGTGATACTCCTTGCCGTTTACTTCGCCGGGTTTTGGTGGCCGCGAGGTATCTGCAATTTGGGGGGAAGAAAGAAAAAATGATTAAAGAGTTTCAAAACGATAGAGGACATGTTACCATTTGATTCAAATTTATAGAGTAGCATGGTTGTTGCGCATTATTGACTTAGAAATTCCCTGATATGTCCATGTTTTCCTCACAGGTTTTGCTAATGCTCCAGGGAGATTGGGGCAAATAAAGAACATCATCTTTTTTAAGATCACATTCATGAGAATGTTAAATAATTAAATTTAAAAAATGTTTAACTGAAATTCGAAAAATAATTTAAACCCTGTCAAGGGAAAAAATACATTAAGGCAGTAGTCTGGTCTAGAACTTTGAGAAAATCGACTTTTTTCTTCGTTTTATTATTCCTTAGACATTTTTTAATACGCTCGTGAAAACCGTTTATTGATATTTCGAAAATTAGCAGAGTAATAGAAATTATAAGCCGCGGGCAAACCTCATCTAACGGTATCAAAACTTTGAACGCGTTTATCTCAGAACTATGTTTTTCAAATCGGCGCCCACGATATCTCGATAACTGATTGACCAATCGAGCTTAAATTTTGCACATACCTTCGGTAGCCTCTTTCTGAGGACTGGTAGCAGAATTGAGTCGAACAATAATTTTGCCAACATTTTGTAACTCTTCGAATACCCGAAAATGTATGAAATATCGTTAATCAAAGTTTAACAGGCCGCCATTTTGTAACAACATTTTTTTAAGTACTAATTCTGCTACCAGTGCTCAGAATACTCATACAGATTGAGAATATTTTTTTTTTCAGATGCATCCAACATCACCCGGAGTGGGCGCCGGTTGAGGCGGTTTTCGGCGGACCATGTTGTAAAAAAATAAAAAACTACATGAAAATATTTAAAATAATTTTTTTTAAAATGTAGATACATTCTCAAAGGAACAATAAATACATGTGTAAAATTTCATCAAGACAACTTCACCGGTTTAAAAGTTATTCCAACCCAAAAATGACGTAAAAAATCTCGCTCTAGACCAGACTACTGCCTTAAGCGCAAATACAGAACCCATTATTTATTATGGACAGATTTTTTATGTCGGTGCCAATAAATAAAAAAATAAGTATACGCACTTATCTATAATAATAATTGTGTGGTTTTGTATCGACAAGTCGAATGCAAATAGTTTTTGAGTAAATTAGTTTTTGAAATTTACGGCTGAGGGTCAAAATTTCGAATGACCAAATATAGAACGACAAAGATTTCGAAACGATAGAATTATGAACCCTCAAAATAACGAAGGTTCAATTATTCGAAATTTCACCCTTTGACCGATGACGAAATCGAATAACTATTACACCAAAGGATTATTTATTCGAGAACATATATTCAGATAGTCTGCAGTTTGAGTCATACAAATACAGATTCGAACAATCTACAACAATCATATCTCCAAAATAGAAAAAAGTGAGTATCTAATATTCGTAATACCGTCTATAGCAAAAAGCCATATATGGAGACTAGAAACTTCGAATGTGTAGATCTTAGAAACGGAAATGATCGATGGTCCGAAATGGCGAATACCTAAATGGCGAATATGGCATGGCTGCCTGACCCAACTGACCACTAATGCCATCTGCCATCTTCATTCCGAAGCGCAAGTAGTATTGCTCGATCCCAAGTTTTCGCTATCCGGACCGATCGCGATTTTGGCCCATCGCTATTCTAACTGATCGACTTTTTGGTCCTTCGCTTTAATGAATTCGAAATTGTAAACTGTCATACTATTTACAATTCGACGATTTGACGTCTCGAATTGTTGGGTGTATATACACAGGCGAATCGATATTATATCTCTTATTATTTTGTTAAATCTGATATTTGTTTTCGCTATAAATCAACTTCGAGATTTTTGTATTCACAATTTCGATTAACTATTTTACAGACTGTCATAAAATTGATCTATCGATATCGGAACGTTCGTCCTTACTGAATTCGAAATTTCGGTCCTTTTGAATATTGATCGTTCGAATTTCCGATCCCCACGAAAATTTGCAAAGTTCGGCACTGACCTAACTTTTTTGTATATAATGAAGAACAATATCAACATAAAAATATACAACGATATTTATTTTTATACCTTTCGGTTTTTTTTTCAAGTCGGTTTCATTTTTGATAATTCTTGCAAAACGTAAATTCTGAAGAAATTCCATAGAATTTTCGCAATTGCGGGACTTTTCTCTGATTATTCCAGGAGGAAAGAAATTCTCACCGTTTTTTCGGTTTTCCCTGTTTTCTATATGCATCACAGCCATGAGTACATTTTTTTGTCATATACTGCATGCACCCTCCACATTCTAAATAGATCGTCTATACCGTCCCTATCAAATTTACAATTGAAGAAACACTTTTCAATATAGGGAGACGCTCATCGCTGAGTTTTCACTATTAGTGAGTGAAAAAATGTCAAATCACTCAGTACATTACACCAACTTCGTTTCCCTTTACATTATCACAATTAGGCATCTCCCAATGTTAACCCTTTGCACTCAGGACCTTTTTCGCTCGAATAGTAAGTGGTGAGAGTCACCTCTCGAGTGCAAAGGGTTAAAGAGTATTTCGTCAATTGTTAATTTTATAAAAACCGTGTAGACGATCGATTTAAAATTTAGAGAGTAAATTCAGTATACGACAAAAAATTTACTGTATAAATTGGAATCAAATGGTAACATATCCTCAATAGGGATGTTTCCAGTAACCAAAAATAATACAAAATATTGTTATGAGGTGATAGCTTATAATTAAAGTAATGCTCGGAAGTGCCTATTTTATTTTAGTTTGGTGAAAATCGTAGATAAAGTTAGATAAATAAATTGTGAAAAAAGATCTATGAGTCGCGTGACCAAGAACACCAATCGGAGCGCATGACGTCATACTTTGTAAAACACGATAAAATACAATTTGCGAGATTTTTCGATTGATTTTGAATTTTACTCGAACTGTCATAATGGAGACTGGATTCGTGAAGGCAAGTAGTTCGAATTTGCCTAGGATTGACTGCATAATGGTGGCCAATTTCTTTACGAAAAACGGCGACTTCTGCTCTGCAGAATTCAGAAACGTGAAGACTTCCATGTAAGTATACCCTAAAGAATTGTTATTCGTGCAACAAATAATGTATATAGCATTAATAATGTTACAAACTCTGTAATAATTTGAAGCCATTTTTGAGGTTATGTTTCGTTTTACAACTCGTTTTGTTTTATTTAATTGCAGGTCTTCAAGACAGTCATACGGTGATGAATAGAATTTAGAATTCACCCTTGAACTTATTAATTTTGAAATATTTGTTACTGTGTTTGTTTATAGACCCGTATTTTGCAGAGTATGACGTCACGCGCCTTCAAATGACAGATCTCGGCGTTTTGGCGCGTATTGGTCAAACGGGTTGATTAAACACGATTTTTGAAGAATTCTGCTGCATGTAAATACATAAAATAAACATTAAGAGGTATATGTCAACAATTTTAAACACTTTCCCAAACGTAGGCAACATCCCTACCGTATTGAAACTCCTAAAGAATTCGGCACTTTTGGATTGAGCAATTTTTATATACTTTCGTGAATTTCGAACATCTGTAACGTCTACGTACAGGGCACGGGTGTTTTGTACTTGTCGGGGTCGGTCGCCATAAGCCGTCTTTTGAGCTCGTTCCTTCCGACTCCCGGTGGTCCTATAAGTACCACCGGTCGATAGAGGCCCGGCCTCGGATATAGCTTCGCGACCTCCTCGTAAGTCGGTATCTCTTCGCGATCAAAGTCGTCGTTCTCTGCAGCGTCATACATGATTTTTTTAGTTTTTGTTCCCTGCAAGTTGCACTTTGTGGGCGAAGCGTGCAAAGAAGAGGTACTGGGACGGGGGCACAATGCGGGCAAAGGCACTGGAACAGAACACAAGCCTAACACCGTACACCGGGTTAGGTAAAACAACATTTTTCGAGATTGCAAGATACGTCGGTTGTTTGTGCGAGCGCCGCGCTTATTACAGAGGCAACACGAGATCGCGAGTGAGGTACGACATTGTCGCGCGTCGAACTTCTCCGAACCATGCAGCATTCGAGATTCCTCGATATTTCTTACTTGTGTTGTTGCATGTATAAATATGTGAATAATATTTACATATGATTCATCTTATATGTATATCAGAGTGGCACAATTTTGAGCTCTATTTTTTTCCTCTTTTTCACGATCCAATTATCTTCGTTGAAGAAACAAAATGTCAAATTTTCATTGAGAAATCGATTTTTTTCGTCCACTTCTCACCCATGAATTTTACGCTTTATAATTTTTAAATTAACCTCGCGAAAGCTCTAGCCGAAAACTCTAGTTGTTTTACAAATAAAACGACCTATAATTTTGTTTACGGACGAGAGTTTTAAAGAATTATTTTATGCGAACGAAGATTATAATTCTTGGGTTAGGAGTGTGAGGTTAATTTGAAAAAACTGTTTCTAAAGAAAAAAGGATTGTTTTGAAAATTTCACAAAGCGTCCAATTTATGAGTGAGAAGAGTGGAAATTTCAAAACTCTTGACCGACCACTAAATATTCATTGGCCGGCTAGAGCTTTCGCGAGGTTAATGTAACAATTATAAAGCGTAAAATCCATGGGCGAGGAAGGGAAGAAAAAAATCGTCTTTTTAATGAAAAGGTGAATTTTTGGAGGGCAACCTCTAAATATTTCTTTGTAGACGCTATTCGGATGGTTAGAAAAAGGAAAAACATAGAGCTCAAAATTGTGCCACCTTAATGTATATATAAAATATAATATGTAAAATGTATTAGATATCACGATTCAATTATAATACGATTTATATACTGATCTATTGGGTGGTTGCTTATGAAATTGCTGAATTTCAAGCGAAAGGAAAGATTCGGTAGCAAATCGACGAACTGGTTTATTCGAAGTATTGCCCAACGAAATATATTGCCAGCGAGACGTTTCGTATGCAACCACCGAATGCAGTATTTATTTATTTTTATATATGTATATGGAAATGTATGCCTCAAATCGATAATTAACATTCATATATATATATATATATATATATATATATATATATATATATATATATATATAGCTTCACAAAAAAGCTTCACAAAAGTTTAACACACATTTATATTAATTGAATCGTTAAAGGCAGTTGTGTTTAAATTAAATGCTCGTTTAATTCATAAGTCAAAATTCGTGCAAAAATAACATTTTAACGCACATGAATAAATTTACTCGCAACAAAATGTTCTCACGCTCTCGTAATCCATCGAATTGGATACGTTTGGCTCGATTAACCGTTGGTTGAAAGTGTTAGTCTTTTCGTCGATCTCTTTGCTTTCTGTCCTACTCACTCAAATTGTCCGACTGTTCGTCGTCGTTTTTATCCTTCATCTGTCTCTCGAGTATTATCCTGCGCTCCTGGAGAGCTCGGCTTGGTATGAGACCAGCTCTCATGTTTCGGTCGCCCTCGCGTCTCGCTTGCCACCTAAAATTGCCAAAACAAGGAGAGAAGAACAACGAAAATATGAGAATAATTCTAGGGAGTTCGAGAACGAGTAATCGTTGGGTGGGGAAGATATAGTTTGCTCGACCAGTAAGTGTCGTCCTGGCTGACGATGTGGAGAACGTCGCCTCGGGAGAAATCGAGACCGGCTTCCTTGCAAGGTATGTAAGGATCGTCCTCGGCCTTGTAGGCGAAATGGGCTCGCACCCGAACCTGAAGCGTTGGAAATTTTTCAAATTTGAAGAACAAGTGTCAATATCCTCGTCAAATGTCACCGTACGAAGGAACGTAGTGAAGATACTTGAAAATATTACCTTGCTCTCTCTTATGCCGCCCTTGCAGTCGGCAGGAACAATCTTGAAAGTAATGGTGCCCTCGGAATTTTGCTGGTCCGAAAGAAAATCGTTAAATCATGGTTGTTACGCATTATTGGCTCAGAAATTCCGACTCTTGAAGGTTTTGGTCAATTTTGATCAACATTGATATCGAGGTCTAATAAAGTACATATATTTTTAGATCAAATATATGAAAATGTTAAATGAAAAATTAAGTAATTACTATACATTGTTAAATATAATTGAAATTTTAAATAAAAATTGAAAAAGTCAAATATAAAATTTAACCCTTCCTTGACACACTGGGTCATTTTGACCCGGACGAATTTTTAATAAAATGCTCACTTTCCCAAAATTGAAAGTTTTCAATAATTTTTTACAATTCAATTGTACACTTTATAGATTTTAATTATGCAGGCATTTTAATAAATTTTTGAAGTGTATCCCGGATTTTTTTTCAATAAAAACCGACCGAAGGGTTGTTAAGGGCAGGGGGATGAAGTAATATCCGGGTCAAATTGACCCAGTATGTCGAAGCCGTGGCCAAATATAAGTGTGTCAAGGGAGGGTGAAAAATAAATATTAAAAAAATCAAATGTATGAAAAAGTTAAAATAAAATTAAAAAAAAAAATGAAATTCGAAAAATAATACAAAACGGTGGAAATTAAAAAAATATATATTAAAAGTAAATACAGAACCTGTTCTTTATAGTAAACAAAAAATGTTATGGCCGCGCCAATAGATAAATAAAAATATATAAACACTTATCTACAATAATAATTATGTGGTTGTGTATCGACAAATCGAATGCAAATGTATAGAGCTTTAGGGTAATTCTTTAGCAAAGTGAGTTTTCCGAAAAATGAGCCTAACATTTATTTTCTCTATTTTCTCATTTATTGTGTTATAAATGATGATATTTAGTCGGGGGAAGCTGACATTTTTCTTTTTACAATTTTTTCACGAGCCAAAAAAAGTTAAAAATAATTTCGAATTAAAAAAAACCCAAACAAACCCAATATAGGCGTCGAAATGTTCAAAAGTGCCTTTTTTTTTATCACGTGTTTCCGCGAACTTCAAAGCCCCATAACTTTTTTATGGGGGGTGAATTTCGCGGAAACACGTGGGGGGGATTTCAGCTTCCCCCGACTGAATATCATCATTTAGAATCCAATAAATGAAAAAATAGCAAACAAAATAATGTTAGGCTCATTATTCAGAAAAGTCATTCATCTAAAGAATTACCGAAGATTAATATAAATATTAAAAAAATACAAAAATATTTATTTTTTATACTTTTCAGTTTGTTTTCAAGTCGGTTTCATATTTCGTAATTCTTGAATCGAATGCAGTTTTCAAGAGCTTTAGAGTACATTAGTCTTTAGTTTTTCAATTTTCCAATGTTTGGCACTAACGTAACTTTTTTTTGTAATATAATGAATTTTCCATATAATATGAAAATTAAAAATATACAAAAATATTTTAATACTTTTCAGTTTTTTTTTCAAGTCGGTTTCAACGTAATTGCAATTCAACAATTCTTGCAAAAATTAAATTCGGGAAAAATTCCAGATAATCTTCAAAATTCCCTAACTGGTCCTGGAGGAAAGAAAGTCCCTGGGTTCTCCGATTTTCCCACCGCGTAAATTCCCTCGCCATGTGAATTCGTCCGAGGGAACATTCGCGAGGGAAAAAAAAGTCGAAGGGCAACGAATAATTTCGGATGTTCGACTAACCAGTATTTTGAGTACGCAGTTGGGAGTTTTTCCCTCGACGCTTATGCCGTTGACCTCGATGACCTCGTCGCCGACGTGAATGAGGCCGGATCTGTCAGCTGCACCGCCGTGCATTATCCGCGCTATGACGATCTTTCCGGTGACCTCGCAGGTCTTTATGGTAGCGCCCTACGTTTTTCGTTTTGTTGTTGTTTTTTTTTTGTTTGTTCAAACGTTTCACATCTAACTCGCCAACACACTCGTGCCTCGCTTTTTCCCCCCCAACAATCATATACGGAATGTTACACTCTCGCGACTCTTTTTTCCGGTCTCTCCTCTCTCTCTCTCTCTCTCTCTCGCCCCTCGTGATCTTGACAACTCTCACACGACGAATACTGAATTCCGAAGGAGGAAAAAGAAAAACAGAAAAGAAAACAAACAAACAAACGTACACTAGTCGATAAGCACATGTAACGATTATCGGGGCGCAATTGGGTCTCGAAATAATTGTAATGTCATGCGGGATATTACGCAATCACGTACACGTCCGTCGTCAATTAAAAGTGCTTTATTTACAGCAAAAGAAAAATAAAAAAACAACGTACATAGACACAAAAAACGAGGAAAGTGGGGAGTTTTTTTTTCATGCAGTCGGACAATTAAATAACATATAAACAAATAAATAAATACTATCACTCTTGTCAGGTCAGAAAAAAAACCTTTAAAAAACTAATCGTGTATAAAATAAAAATCCGCGATAAAAAAACAAGCTTTCGCGTGCGGCCTGATTCTTTCCTCAGTCTCACGAGTCTCGCATCTTCGTCATGGCAATTCTCAAATTGTCCGCACCGTCTCGAATTCTCAACGTTTTATTTTTGATCGTTTGCACGGGGTGCATCTACGTCTAGGTGGGAAGGAGGAAAAACTTACCACGATCGGTTCAACGCCGTCGCCGCACTTCGAGGCAAGTTTTTGTTAATGGGACAAAAACACACACGTGATTACTCAGAACGATATCACGAAAATGAAACAAATATACCGGAATAAATAAAATGTACGTGCGTCTCCTCCTGATTCGAGACATCTTCGTTTCTTTTGAGAAATAAACATTGAAAAAAAAAAAATAAACAAAAACGACCAAACGTTCGTAGTCTCAATCGCCATATTTTTGATCGCTTCGAAAACTTCAACCTCATGCAGGCGACGCAAACAAAAAATCGCAACTGCCGCAATCGCCGGAACTCGGAATTATTCGATATCGCTATTGTCGAACGTGTATATTGTATGTACATTATTCTCTATGTATCACTCCACACCAGCCTAAGAGGAATCGCGCGAAGAGGGAAAAAGCGTGCGCGTATACAGTCGCGCGCGATTTACGGGGCTAGGCCACTCTACAGGCCGGAAAAATAGGCTTTTGGGGATTTTTTTTTCCAGAAAAACTACAAAATAAACCGATTCACTTGAAATGTTGAATATATCTTGAAAAATATATTGTCTATGGAAGTACGTAGGATTTTTTTTTTATATTGCACAGTCTATTTGTTATTAACAATTATCTGACGAAATTTTTCACTTTCCAAAAACTTTCCTAAAAAATCGTCAAATAATTGTTAATAACAAATGAACTATGCAATGTAAAAAAAAAAATCCGACGTACTTCCATAAACAATGTATTTTTCAAGATATACTCAACATTGCAAGTGAATCCGTTGAAAATTGTCTGAGTTATGTTTCCGGCCAACTTGAAAAATGCAGTTTTGAGATAAACCCTGCACAGCCGCCATTTTGAAATTAATCGCTTCAAAAAAATTATTGTATACAGCCACTGATATGTATGATAAACACCCTTTTTGTAATTTCGATTTATTTTAGTTTTTTTGAGAAAAAAAATCCCCAAAAAGCCTATTTTTTCGGCCTCTAGAGTGACCTAAGGCCTTAAGGTAGAACGAGCGCGCACTGTTGATTTCTAAAGATAATGGGGTTTTAGATCGCAGGGACAATGGGTTTTTAAATCGCAACTTTTGACACTGCAGAGTCTGCATTGAAATTTATACAGAATAATTTTCCGTAAAAAATATTTGTACCCTATAATAAGAAGACCGCAACACCGAATCGTTCCACGTGTCCAATGACGTAAGTCATATTTAAAATCGTTCCACGTGTCCAATGACGCGGCATATTTAAAATAATACTGCAACACAAATTTTTATTTGGAAGTAATTTTTAATCGAACAAAGTGCTTAACTAGTTATGAATTAACCGATACTTTAATTTGTTAATGAAGATAACACAAACAATATAAAATATTAATATTTATAACGCAAATATTTTTTTACGATGAGAGTTTTTAACTTTAGGAACACGATAATTTTTTTTTCTCTAAATATTGAACAATACTGTTCTGCGGTGTTGCCATATCCCTTCTTATTATAGGGGACAAATATTTTTTACGGATAATTGTTCTGTCTTTACTGAAGGTTTTAGCAAAATTGCATAGTAAAGGCAATCCAAACTTTTTTCACTCTTTCCCTGACTAGTTTGATATCTAAACATAATTATTTTTCAAAATTTATAAACACAATGAAATGGTACGACGCATTATGTGACCTGACTTTCGGTCAATGCAGACCCTGCAGGCGTTAAAAGTTTCAATTTTTAAAACCCATTATCTCCTAATCCAAATAGTCGAATGTTCTGAAATTTCACTCAAACATGCATAATTATATGAGTATTGTCTGGTTAAAATTTGAACCAAATCTATAGGAATCAAGAGCACGCGCTCGGTCTACCTTAAGGGATCATCACAGTGTAATTTTTTCAAAACATCGATTTTTTGTTGCATTAACCTATAGTATGGAGGATTATAAACGTGCTGTTTATATACTTACATAAACGTAAGTAGACAATTTATGTTCAAATTCCGCACTCGAAACTTTAAACGCGTTTTTCTCGAAATGTCGTTTTACAAAACGCTGTGCACTCTCAAATTTTGTTTCAGATTATATTCATGGCCACAACCGTGTACACCGCGAGGACTCCTTTTTTCGAAAACATGTTCAACCGTTAAACATTTTTTTTGAATAAAAATAAACGTGTAAAAAATTATTTTCTGTTCTTCATGAGTGCTTTGATATGACATTAAAAAATCAGACAGATTAGCGTTTTTTAACCATAAAAAAATCGCGGATATCAGCTATTCTTGGATCCGTTACACTGTGATGATTCCTTAAAATTTCAAAATATTGCAAACGTAAGGTAAGGCGAACATTCGATGGAGTATTGTGAATATATGTGCTGCACATATATGGCTGTTATGTCGTATAGCTATGCGATCAAATAGCTGTATATTTTATAGCTATTATTATTATTATACACTATTTACATAGAGCGTTGCAGTAATTTACTCGCGACCGCCCCCGCATAGGGTAAACCGACCAGTCAATGGAGGAATAACGACACTGTAGGATTCAAATGGACTGTAAAATTAAAATATTATGAAAACTAATTTTTTCACTGCTATACCTAACGAAATATATTATTCAGATAGTAGAAAAAAATCGCATTACTTGACTCGAATAATATTGGAAGAATTGATAAATAAGTATTCAGGAATGGATAAATGAATTGATACATTTATTCATCAATTTATTTAGAGTTGATAAATTCCAAATATTGATAAAGCCCCAAAACTTAGAATTTATCCTAATTTGGAATTGGAATTTGTTTTTTTACTTGCAAAAAGTCGAAGATTGGTTCCATCTCAAGTAATAAAAGTAATACTTACCCACAAAGCTGATAAAAACTTCTGTTTTCTCCTCTAGAACATGTACTGTGCACGGCCGTATTGAAACTAAGTTGCGCGGTGTGCAAGTACCACAAACTAGAGAAAATCGTTTTTCTGCTCAAAAAATACCTTAGGGTCATAAAAACAATATGCAATTGGTCCTGTCGCGAATTTTTTAAGATTCGATTGTCGATTTTGCCGCAGCGCCTCGGACTTCTTTCAGGCGACTCGTACAACTTTAAGGGGCTATGCCAGTGTGACACTTTAAAAAAATCGTTTTTTTGTTACCTTTTTCGACAGTTTATACTTTCAAGAATATCCTGTAAAAATCTCAAGCCCGTATCTCTAATAATTTTATCTTGCAAAAATCGATAGTTAAATCTATAAACGCGTTTTTCTCGAAATGAGATTTTTCAAATTTGCCGACATTGTAACTCAAAGAGCAATTATCCGATTGACTTGAACTTTGTTCTGAGTACTCTTGAATATATTTACTCTACAATGGCGTAGGATATTTTTGATTGGATGAAAATCGACGATTCGGAATTGAGAAAAACGACCATTTTATAGGCAAGAAAACAGACTTTTTTCATAACTACGCCATTTTGTTAGACTTTGATATTTTTCGAAAATCCTACGTTATTGTACAGGAAATACCTTCCAGTTCAACGACATTTTTCCTTTTTCCGTTTCAGCTACTCAATCGGCCGGAACCATGTCAGCAGTGGAGGAACTTTTTTTTTGGCGCCTCCGAAGGTAGCGCATAAGTCGCTTGGATCTCAATATTTTTCTATGAAAAAATTATGTGATATAGGTCAAATATAGCCAAATATATTCTTGATTTTCCGAAACATTTAATTGAGTACTTTTATTCCAAAAAATTCCCGAAAATCACCCAAATTTTCAGCGTTCACACTGGTATAGCAGGTATAACATTTTTTTTACAAAGAATTTACTGTCTTTTTTGGGCAAAAAATCGATTTATTTCTTGTAAAGTGCGCAATTTTTTCAAAATTTGATTTAAAAAATCCCTACCTAGTTCCATATCTAATAATATATAGATAATATTTTGCTTTGATTTTTGTTCCAGGTCTTGTACTTTACGAGAAAACCGTCCTCCCGTGAAGCTAATTGTGAAAAACATGTTTTTCCAAGATGGGCTCTGTCGCCGTCATTTTGTATGAAAATAATCATAATTTTTTTTGTATACTTTAATATGTGTTAAGTAAACCCTCTCAAAAGAAAGCCTATTCCTTTTTTCATACTCCCAAAATAAATTGTCAAAGTTAGGCCTTATTTTCTGCCGCTAGAGTGATGTTGTGTCTTGAACTGAGAGAATGGTTTTAACGGCACCTGTGGATTTTTTGCTCAATTATAGTTATTCGAGTTTTTATCGACGACTCATATTCTTTACTACTACTAATTTCAAATATAAATCACCTTTCGTCCATTTATTGATCCCCGTGCATTGACTGGTCGGTTTACCCTACTTCATCAAACCGAATTTCTCATTCGGACTGTATACGCGCACGCCGTGTCAAAAAATTCATAGTGGATGACGGGAATGATAGGGGGTGTAGTGATAAAAAGAGAGGTTACGAGGTGTTTTATCTCGTAAGGCCGTTCATTCGATTTTTCAGACGTACCAATGGCTCGTCCGACTTGACGAGCTGAACGATCTTCACCGTTTGCTCGTCCTCGTCCACCTCCAGTGGAATTTCCGAAAGCCTCGGATAATAATCCTTCTGGGCGACCGCGTCGTGGGTGCACAAGAGACCCTGCAAAGCGAAGTCGAGATTATAGTTTATCAATGATTCGTTTAAGGCCTTATATACGCGAAAAATTTCACAATGTTTCATTTTTAATAAATTATTTTTGATTCCATTAGCTTGAACGGTTAGGAATATTTTAAGCTTTACAGAATTGAAAAATTCCAAAAATACGGCAAGATAAAATATAAATATATGCGTAAGTAAAATATTGTCAATATATGCGTCATTTTTTTTAACCGCGTCTAAAAAAGTTCCTTCGAAAATCGGCGAAATCGCGTATATGAGGCCTTAATGGATTTTCGAATGGTATTGAAGTTTGCATCATTGGAATGCAACGAACTTTTTTTTTGTTGCACCAGCCTATCTTTTTCCGCCTCATTTAGGCTACTGAAATCAGTGGAACATTTTCAAAGTTCCTTCAGGGTTGTTACGCATTATTGAACCAGAAATTCCCTGACTTTTCCCGGTTTATCCATTCTCAATTCTCGCAAAAAGTAAATTCTGAGAAAATTCCAAAGAATTTCCAAAATATCCAGGATTTCCTTGTTTACCAAATGCGTAACAACTCTGTCCTTGTAAGGGTTCCATGGCCTAAACTTGGATAGAAAAGGGCGTAGATAGAAATAAAAATCGAAAGATAGAAAATAAAGAAGAATTTTCGTTGCATTCCAACGATGCGAAATTCAACACCATATTTTCTAGGGGTGTGCGGGTAGCAGAATTGGTCGGGTCGAGTCGGGTCGAGTAATTAGACTATGATTTGGATCGTAATTGGACTATGATTCGGATCACGGATACCCGAAAAAATCGGGTACTCGATGGGCCGCGTTGCCGGAACAAAATTTCACATTTCGCTGCATAGTACATAGCGCCACGGAAACGTACCACAACGAACGAAACAGACTCCAGCTTTATGTTCTCTCCTCTCCGCAGATAGGTTGGAGTTCATAAGAAATACAAATAATTGATTTAATAATTTTAGTATTTTTGTTGTGTGTATATTTACAATTTTTTCCGGCAAACTTCTTTTAAGACACTCGCATTTTAGGAAATATCGGGATATTTGAATGTCGCAAAACTGAATGAAAGCTTCTTCGTCGAATTTTCATTAATTCTGTCCAGTGCTAAGTGGTAATTTCGGCGATTCATTCTTCTTATTGCAATTTTTTGTCATTTTAAAATGTTTTCCTAGAAAAAAAACATGTTCTTCAAACGCTCATATCTCTGAAACTAATCAAGATATTTTCAATTTTAAAACGTCAAATGGAAGCTACATTCTTCTCGCTTCGAATAAACGCAGGGCGTTGAAACTTGGCCTTTTTGGGTTTTTTCCTCTATTTAAAACCCACGTTAAAAAATTCAAAACTTCAAGGCGTTTGCCGGAACAGAAGATATTTATTGTAATTTTTTTCCATTCGCACACTTTTCAGTGATGCCAAAACGCAACTTTCCCGAGCTATTACGATATGATCCGCCAAAATTGACCGTTTTTCACTCCGCCCTAACAGACACACGCACACACACACACAGAATAGAAAAGTGAGACGAAAAAACATTTTTACAGTATTATCATTTATTCGTTTGATCGCCTTCTTCGAGTTTTCGTTTTCTCCCATTATTTGATCGATACACCTAGATAAAAAAAATAAATAGAAATAGAAATAATAGATACGGATCTCAGAGTCGTTTACGAATATCCCAAGTTTACGAATACCCGAAGTTTAAGAGTACTCGACGTTTACGAGTATCCAAAATTTGAGAGTACCCGATGGCCAAATTCCGGGTACCCGATAGTGGCGGGTAATGCAAAAACGTAACCCGTCGGGTACCCAACCCGACCCGAACATCGGGTACCCGTGTGAATCGAGTATCCGCACACCCCCAATATTCTCGAGTATTTCATCGAATATTTCGAGGTTCCTCGTGTCACCTGTATGTGCGGCCTCTGTAGTAGATAGAAGAGTTCCCTGTACTCGTCGGATAGGTGGGTCTTGGTCGAGAGCATGTCCAGCACCTCGACGTCGATGTCCATCGCGTTCGACAGAATCGGAAAGAACTTGTCGTCCTTCACGTTGCTCAATATCTTGTTGTGCACAGTGACGAGGGCGTTCAGCTCTTTCGACCTGAGGAGATCGCTGAGAAAGCCGAATTCCTCGTCGGTGCAGCTTGGAATTTCGCTTTTGTTCTCCTCCAGCGAGTTTAGGAGCTTCGTAAGAGCTGTGCAAAGACGACCGTTTTTACAAACAATAGAGAACAAAAAAAGGACTTTTATCGCTTTTTTTCATTCAGTTCACGCTGTTCGTGCGAAGGATAAATACTTCGTTCAACGTGCACGAATTGACAGATTTCCGGTAGACACGGACTGCCTCAAAAATCGGTCAACAAGAAAGGGAAGCCTCAAAGGTGACCCTCGGTTTGACGTTTGCGCGGGGAAAATCGATAAATTAATTTCCGTGAGAGAGTCGAGTTTCTTGTTGGCCGAGTTTCACGGCAATCAGAATCGTTGTGCGATTGTTCATTTATTCGCAACGATTCAGGAATAGCAGCGGTAATAATAATAATTATTATTATAATGATGAATCATAATTAAGCATAAACAATAATAATTGTAATAATAATCATAATAATAAGTAATGATAGTAGTCACTATAATAAAAAAATTAAAATAATATTACTGATAATAATGATAATGATAGCAACCAATAATAATGTGAAAAAAATGTATAAATAGATGTAATATTATTAACAATGATAATAGTGATGACATTAATAACATTGCTATTAATATTAACAATATTAATCAAGGATAATGATAATATTAAGGATGATCACGTTGATGCTATGAATATATACAAAGCGAAATAAAAGCATCGATTGAATATTCCGGAATATTCGGTCATTTATTTTTCAAGTTATTTATAAAACTCTAAAATTATATATATTTTATATTTTTAATTATAAAATAAATAAAACATAAATTTATAAAACTATACAAAAATTTCAAGTTATTTATAAAACTATAATCTCTTCATTGCTTGATGATTCAACAATTTGTCAATTTTCCAAGGTTTTGCAACATTACGGGAGTTTCATTCAGCAACTACATGAAAAAAAAATCTAAAGATGTACATATGCAACTTAAAGTAGGTGTTCACTGGTGATTTAAAGAAATAACGAGGTAGCGTTTAAGGTATTCCTTTCACAAACCCGAATATTTAACGATTAACTGATTTTCGTCAGTAGTCAAGTAAAAATGCATCCCAGTATACTGGTATAATTTCAAGCCGAGTTACCACATTTTTAACGAAGAATTACGACTCGAAAAATCGTCTCATTTATACAACACTTTATGGAGATGACACGCCGTCCAAATTTTTACCTAATTGTTTACACGCTGAATAACTCTAGATGCCTGATACAAACTGCTCAACGTCAGCAGGGCAGGGAAAATTCGGCGATAGAGGAAGAAATTATAAATATGTTGGGAGGGAAGATACAATAAGGAATATGCAAGTATTTTGGGGAAATAGAGGAAGAGTGCGGAAAGATCTGCAAGGAGGAAGGAGGAGAAAGAGATGAAGAGGAGGATCAAACTAACAAGGAACATCCCTCAGGTGACACCCTTCGATTTTGTTGTAATTTGGTCATGTTATAAAGCACCGAAAAGTAAGCGATACGTATTTTTTTTATCGGCGGAAAAACGATTTCAAGTGCTGAAACGCACCCTCAAAAATGGGGATGTTTTTCCGTTTTTCGTCGATAACGTTTTAACGGTACGAGATATAAATAAATTTCAAATTGCAACAATGTTTATTTTTTTGTGCGCTACACATTGGAGATGAGAACGGTAACGTTATCGACGAAATACGAAAAACACCCCTTAAAACCGTTTTTCCGCCGATAAAAAAAATACGTATCGCTTACTTTTCGGTGCTTTATAACATATCCGAATTTCAACAAAATCGAAAGCTGTCACCTGAGGGATGTTTCTTGTAAGGAAGAGAGAAATGTCAGATAGTGACAAGGGAAAAAATATGCAGAATGGAAAATCACTTCAGGGGTTGGGCCACAGTAACGGGTATAAAATCATATGCGAATTTAACCATTTTTTTTCGTATGAAAACGTGATTCACTCTTGAAATTAATTACACATCTATTTAGTATGAATATCGAGCTGTTAGAATATATATATATATATATATATATATATATATATATATATATATATTCGATGTACAAAATGGCGGACTACTCGAAACTTCTCGAAACAGCTTTTTTACAATTGGCGTGACAAATAACTTCAACAATTTTCACTCGATTTACTTCAAATTTAAAAGTTATGTTCCTAATCGCATTTAGCAGAGAAGTACGTACGGAATTTCTGATTAATCGAAAACTTTTCATTTTATGAGCAGTTTATGAGCAGTTATAACGAAATTTTCCACTAAAAATACATTTCTTAAGTTCAAATACCTATAACTTTTGAATAAAACAATATTTTTTAAATTCCGTACGTACTTTTCTAGGTATTCTAATGTAGATTGACGAGAATTTTTGTTTTTTGTTCTAGATAAAAAATTGTGGATGCGAAATATCACGCCGCGGAGCGCCTAAAAAAAGATAGCAATAGAAAATATCAGTAGTCGGCCATTTTGTACATCGAAAAAAATATATATATATTTTCTAACAGCTTGATATTTATATTAAATAGATGTGTGATTAATTTTATGAGTGAAACACTTTTTCATACGAAAAACAATTGTTAAATTCGCACATGATTTTATACCCGTTACTGTGGCCTAACGCCTTAAGGAAGGCACTCCCTATAGGCTTCGAAAAATGCTTTTTTTATTGCCCAAATGTATAGTTTGAAACTTGTAGAGTACCATGCTGGAAGTTTAAACGTGCTTATCTCAAAACTTTTTTTTTTTCAATGAGCTGAACCGGTGTACACGATTACTCGAAAACTGACCGATCAAGCTCATATTTGGCACACATTTTTATGATACTTATGTCCAATTGAAGAATCTAAGACCGACTAAATATTATAAAAATAAACATGTTTTTTCCTGGGTCATAGTTTGACATTCCGAAAAAATAAACTTTTTTGTTCTAAGCCCTCCCCTCTAGTTAATTATTATTATTTTTCCAATATTATTGGTTTATCAAGTGACCATGTGTATATACTAATCAATTTTTTTGCCCAGACTGTTTCGGATAATCCTACAAGGTGCTGGAATGTACACCGCATTAGGCTTCCCTTCCGGACAGCTTCACAGTGACTGGTTACACCTCCGTCATTTTTCACTTGCTTCAAGCAACAAAAATCGTTTTGAAAACTAGAATTATGTAATAAAAACTACCTATGACCCTGAAGAGATAAATACATTCCTTACCCTAAAAAAAAAATCATGAAAATCGACTAAGACTTGGCGTTCCATAGGGAGTGCCCCCCTTAAGGTAGATGTAAGAGAAAAAAAATAGCATTTGGTAAAAAAAACTTGTTAAAAAAGTCGTGCAAATAAGACTCAATTAGATTGAACTGCTCAATGTGTGTAAAAAATTCTAAAGGTTCCGTAACAAAAATAAAAACAGGGAGTCATCGAATGTTCAAAGAAAATATTGGTGATAAAACTTAGAAAAATCAGACTAGCAGAAGGATTTTTGTAGCCCTAAATCTCCTAAAATAGTGCAATATTTTTTGTTTCCGTTTATCGTTGAGTATAATGACTGATTGTGACTTATTTTTATTAAGCGCCACTTTAATTAATGATTCAGAAGGGCTCTGCTTATGAGAGTAACACCTTAAGGAGACATATACACCTAGATGGTACGATGCCGAAGTTTGCATCGTTGGACTGCAACGAATTAAATTTCTCTTGCCATATTTCGCCTACAAAAGGCCTTCAACTATTTTTAAAGATATTTCTTTAGCCATCTTCATAATAAATCTATAAAAAAAGATCGCCTATAATGATAAAAATATGGGAAATAAAATGTAAAACGGAACTTTCGTTGCCTTCCAATGATGCAAACTTCAACATCATTAGATGGTCGAGGTCGAGGATTTAGAAGCTATGAACATTCCGTCGACCGTAGAAGACCTACACTATGGGCCTGGTATCGATGATTCCATGTAAGTCGACAAATTTCATGATTTATTCATTTCCAAATTTTCAAACGCGTTTTTCGCAAAACCTCGTTTTTCCATTCGGTATCCAAAATTTCTCGAAAACCAATGAACCGATTGCCTTGAGGTTTCTTGTGATTATTCCATACACCATTATCCAATACTTGTCATAGGATTTTTTATTCCGTTACTTAGTTTTTGTTTTATAGGCAAAATAATAACTAATTTTTGGCCCAAAAATCACTATTTATGTTCAAACGTCCGCCATTTTGTCATAAATCGATATTTTCAAAATTGGCTATGACAAGTACTAGATTATAGTATCTAATTTGATCATCTTTTTGGATTTTTTTTTCAGATTATTTTTTAACAAACGCCAGTGGGTATCGTATACGCAGATTTTTTTGAGACGCTCCAAGGATCGTACAATATCCTTGTACATTTTTGATATTTTGAAATAAAGAAAATTAAACATATTTTTGAATGTATATACTTTTAGATAATATATAATAATAATAATAATAATCGAGTTTTATTTGCACAACTTGCTTTACAAGTTTTTTACAAAAATATACTTTTAGATAATTAAAACCCCAATTCGAAATTTCAAATAGTTTTCCTTGGAAAAGTTCACAAAAATGACCTTTTTTCCGGCTCCTAGGTGTATATCTCCCCTTAATAGCAATGTCAGCGTCAAAGTTTGTATGGTTGCAATGCGACTGAAACGCTATTTATTATATATTTAATTATAATATTTTTATATTTTATAATATTTTTTTATATTTACATTTATATTTTTTTTCTGATTATGGAAAATATTATGGAAAACTTATTATTGGATATTATGGGAAACTTATTATTATTGAATTCCAATAACGCAAGCTTCGGTCTCGTATATTCCCTGTACAGGGAAATAGAACAGAAATTCCAAAAAGCTAGAGAAACACAACCGTACCGGGATCCCAATTGGCGTTCTCCATGATGACCGCTGCTGTCATAGCTTGCGAATGTATCCGAACTGAACACTTCCTTGGACCGAACGGTTAGAACGTCGCCTCTTTCTAGACGCTAGGCAGTTTTTCTGAAATTGTGAGAGAACGAGCATTCTTTTCGAAACATTCTTTGCTCGTAGAGGTGGCTTTCAATTTTTCATGCTTTGGTTTGTTCTCGCAGACAAATGCACAATCGTCGAACTGAAAGCTAATTCTGATGTGTTTTACACGAATTCAACAAATAAATAAACACATCGTACTCAGTTTCAGATTTCGATAAAGTGTAGTAGAGAAAATCGGGTCATCGCGCGTGTGAAATGTTGGCGATAGGGCGCGAGTGGAAAATCGGGCGTTATCGCGGGGCTAAAATAATATGGTTACGTAAGCAATTGCCGCACGCCACGATATGACAGAACGTTGGGGACAAAAAAAGAGTGTCCAACGTCAGTAAACGTAAAACGCGAGAATGATTTATCTCTTCATTTTTTCTTCCAGGCTCAAATTATGACTGGGATAAGAGAAGGGAGAACGTTAAACAATGTACGTACGTGTAGCGACACCACCGAACATCTTGTGCTCAATCCGCTCGTGTTTCCCGTACCGCGCGAATAATAGAAGCAGGAAATACAACGACTTTGAATGTTGACACTGACCGTTTATTTTTTCATGCCTGGCACTTTTCCCACTGAGCCGATAGTCCTGAAATAATCATTCGTAGAGCGGAGCGCGACAGCGCGCGTACACACTGGCCGCCATCTTGCGAGGCAATCAGCAGCGACGCTTGCGACCATGCGCCGAACCGTTCGGCGCTTCGAGTCCCCGCGCCTCGACGGCCGGCGCCAAGCAAGCACAGGATGGCGGACGACCAAGCCGTTTTCGTCGCGGCGGGAACGCTTTTTTCATTCGACTAAAGTTTCAAGAGAGACGAAGAGCTAAAAATTCCGACCCATTGCGTACCTCGTTATCGATTATTACAGCCTAAATGTTTTTTTTTCCACGTCGAAATAATCGATTTACGAGAAAAATGTTTTCCCGTCAACCGCCCCGATGTTCGGCACACCGAGGATCGTTCGGGTATTCGAAAACAATAGAACGTTTACCGGGAAAGGAAACAAACGATCGTTCGATTGGTTTCCACGTTAAAAGTTAAAAATCACATTTTCGCATCGGATTTTTGCACAAAATGCAATTTGGCCACGATAGTTAACGTCGCACAAGAAACCGCAACGAATTTTCCATCGCGAACGTTGAATTCTTTGAATTCGAGTTCGGAGTGGGGGTTGGCGGTTGCCGAGCGTCGGTAAATTGCGACAGAGCTTGCGGAGTCGTCCGTTGGCGGCGCCGGCGACGCCGCGGAACGCATCGCCCCCCCGCGATAACGCCTCCGCGTCATCGTCACCGCGACGTTATACATGCAGTTGTCTGCCAGCACAAACATGTCGTGCGAAAGACGATCCCGAGAATAATTTTCTTGAAATACCCGTCGCGATTATCACTTCATCTAACCCCACGTGTCATTCGTATTAGAATTTTCAATTGACCGAGAAGATAAGAAAAGGCAATAAAATCGTTGTATAGTGTCCTCTGGATTCCCTCGACAAACAAAACCCTGGCCAACTTTCCCATTCGGTAAGAATCCCTCCGCCTTTTCCGCGTTTTTCTCGCGCACTCGCATACACAATTAAACGACGACGACGCGCGCGGCCAAATTCGACATGGCGTTCCTCGTCGCACGATTATAAATCGAGCAACGAAAACATGTCTTCGAACGCGAATAATTTTCTTGCGGCCGCGAACGTCTCGTGAGAATTCGCGAGCGGTTGCATCCTCGCAAATATTACGGGGGGGGGGGGGGGGGGGTGGAGAAGAAAAAAAGGTTACGACGTCGTGACGCTTATCGTCTCGAAACGACAAAGGCCGGTCGTGCCGCGCGTCTCCATAGATATCAACGGATTACACAACTGTACATGTACGCGCGTACACTGACTCTTCGACTCTCGTCGAGTATGCACGATTTTCAAGCGATTCTTGCGGCCGTAGAATTGAGGTTATGAATGAACGAAACTTTATTTCGACGCTCGCAGTCGTTCTTTTTTTTTCGCAATGGAAAGCAGTCGTCAACATCGACGGATGAGATCGAATATTTTTCGAAGTCAAAATTCCATTGCGTCGAAATTGCACGCACTGTTCGAGACCACACGGGCTTTTGAGCTTGAAAAAAGGCTCGATACGCGTATATATACGTAGGTGGATTATGCACGAGGGAGGGAATAGGGGAAAACGCGTGGTTCCATGCACACGATAATCCACAAGTGGTTGCTCACTCGTGTGTCGTGTGCGTTTTGACGGAGCGTGTGCGACCAACCGGCACATATCCGTTCAACGAAAATCGTCCGCTCTATAAATAGCGACGTGAGAGTAATCGCGACTCGCGTGCCGTCCGAAATAATTCACCGTACAATTTCCCATACTTTTCATTCTACATTCAATTTCACTCGATTTTGTCTTTTTCAATTCTCAATAGAAACAACAAAAAAGCGTTTGAATTCTCGTTCTCAATTCTCAATTCTTTTGAATCTCTAATTATCAATATTTTTGTAATTTCTCGGAGTATATATTTTTAGTTTTATTAATCATTGCAATTTTGTCTCAACGTTCAACTATTAACATTAACTATTAACGTTAACCACAAAACGGCGGACATAAAATCAACGACTCACAAAAGCAAATTATTTTTGTGGGAATATAATTTTCTTTCGTTTTTCTTTTATGTTGCAGGCAATCCTGCACAGTTTTGGCTGTTTCTTTGTTCAGTTATCGTCATTCTTTCGCTGGTAAGTTCCCAGTGAATTGTACGCGACGCTTTTTTGCTCCTTTTTGTTTCATTTTTATTGCGTTCGTATATGGCACAAGTTATGTATTCATAAATGACAAACCTGTATGCATTATTAATTCTCATTGTACGTTGAATTCGTTACGTGGTTTGCGAATGTCGAAAAAATCCTTTATATATATATATATATCAGCCAACAATAGATTTTCTTTATTAAAAAATATTAAGGCTATGGGTCGAACCTATTCGGCCGGCCAGCAATAGATTAGTGCGCATCATTGGAGCGCTCTCTTTGCACACAAAAAGATACCTGTTTACTTTATATATTAGCATTAACAGCAAAATTATTCATTTTTGTAATAAATATTAGCTTATCATTTCTCCATCTAAAAGAACTATATATATGATAAAATACTTGAAATATATAATATAATAAATATAATAATAATTAAACAACTATTATAGATAATAACTAAATCCTAGATAATTGAGAAATAACTGGTAATTCAATTTGAAACATTTTTAATCATTTAAAAATTTGATAATAATAATTGAATTATTACAAACAAATAATTAACTAACTAATTAATAACTGATAATAATTAATTAACTCAGCTAACAATTAAATAATAATAAATATATAAAAAATAATAAGACTTGAAAAAATATTGCCTCGTAACTTTTGCCTTTTCGCCGAGAGATGGCGTTGGCTGAAGCATTTTTTCTTCGTCAATGCTGTTTTACCCTCGATCACAGCTACGCGATCCGCGCGATTCCTAATGCGTCCCGAGGTGAATTTCCCCGGGCCGATACAAATCCTCGCGTAAAATTCAATCACGACGAAACTTTTCCGCAAAGTTTTCGCGTCCATCAATTTCTCTCTTTCTCCGCGCGTATCGCGACCGTTTCGGGTATGGAATTAGCCTCGGTGAGTCGGGCGACTGCCCGCTCGGCAAGGCTGTACGGACATTTTTTCCGGCGACTCTCGTAAATATGAATTTCGTGTCGAATATTTGTTTCGTTTAGAGGAGAAATGTCCGGCGGGGGGAAGGAAGGTGCGGACGGCCGGAGAAGTAGGAGAGGGCACAAAAATTCGTTGCTTTATAGTCTCGCGTCACTCGAGTGTTTTACTAGCCTTAATTTCGGGCGCTCGCGCTCGCAGTCAATATGTCCGAGCAGTAAATTCCGAAACTTTTCGTGTTTCGTGCTACGAGTTAAAAAAAATGTATTTGTATTATTTTTTAGTATTTGTTACTTTTAATGGAGTAGCCGCTCGGTTCGAGCGGATCGCTATATATATATATATGTATAAACATCGTGTTGGAACTCTCAGGATATTAATAATGTAAATAACGAAGGAGCTTGCTTCGTTCGTAGCGGGGCACATATTCATTTTTTCCTCTTCCCGATAGACTGAAACTTTTGGGGCGACATAAATATCCGTGACAAAAATTAGTCGGATTTACCAATACCGATTTTCGAATTGCCCATTTTCGAATTGCAGTATCTTCTTTTCGATTAAAGGGCCAGTCCACTTTGGAGCCACGACAAAAGGCTATTTTCGCGATTTTTTTGAGGATTTTATAAAATATATGAATATAAAAGTTGTTGGGCTTGATAAATAGTCTTGAAATACATTTAAAAAATTTTAATTTATTTTTATTCATTTTTACGTACAAAAACTATAGTTTAACGTACTACTGTGTCCAAAAAATAAGGTGACATTGTATTTATTTCGAAAATTCTTTATTTATTTTTCCAAATCAATTTCATCCACTTCAAAGTAATCCCCTCCCGATGCAATGCACTTATGCCAACGGATTTTCCCATCTTCGAAACACTGATTGTAGTCACTTTTCGGGATGGCCTTCAGTTCCGTCTTCGCTGCGGCTTGAATCTCCTCTATCGTATCAAAACGGTGTCCCCGGAGCGATCTTTTGAGCTTGCTGAACAGCCAGAAGTCGCACGGCGCCAGATCAGGTGAATACGGTGGTTGCGGAACGATATGGGTTGAGTTTTTGGCGAAATGATCACGAATTACGAGTGCAGTATGGGATGGTGCATTATCGTGGCAACGAAAAACTCACTTTTAGCAGCTCACAAAACGACGCGTATCTCAAACACTAATGAATATTTTGACATGTAAATTTGACATAGATGTCACCGACAGTACTACCAACCTAAAAAAAAAATAATTCTCCAAATCCTTCGACGCGCGCAGTTTAAATTCAAATGTCACCTTATTTTTTGGACACAGTAGTAATGCCTCAAAAATAGGTGGGCTAGGTAGCTCTATCACAACTCGGCAGCGGCTTGTCTGAAACAAAAAAAAATCAAAGTCCATTAGATTCAGTATGACACCAGCTACAATATAACCCTCGAATATAAAGTTTTATCAAAAAATAAAAAAATGGCAGATGAAAAACGAAAAAAGTATTAAAAAAACGCGTTTTTTTCGCAGTTTTTCGCAAAAAAAGAGTAAAAATCAAAATTTTAAAACCATCGAGGGTCATCTTGTTGCGAATCATGTTTACAATATGTGGTTCAAATTTCAAGAGAATCGGTTTATTAGTTTTAGAGATACGATGGAGCTAGATTTTGAAAACGTTGTTTCGAGAAAAATGCGTTTGAAGTTTATACTATGAAAAACTCTTACCTATACTCAATCGGCAATTCCTGCACCGTACAAAATCCCTTCTTATTGCTCATCATCGTCGATTTCTTCAAGTCTTGTTTGCTTTCGATTTTTTGAAATTTTCAAAGTGGACTGGCCCCTTAATTGGCTTTCGGACGTTACCACATCCCTTTTGGAACGTTAGCTCGTTCAATTTTTTGAAATTTACTTCAGGCTGTTGTATATAATCTTTCATATATACATACATCATACATACATCATACATACATCATACATACATCATACATACATCATACATACATCATACATACATCATACATACATCATACATACATCATACATACATCATACATACATCATACATACATCATACATACATCATACATACATCATACATACATCATGCATACGTCATACATACATCATACATACATCATACATACATCATACATACATACACAAACATACATCATACATACATACATATACAGTCCGACCTCCGAATAAGAAACCCGGCAATAAGAAACTTTCCCCAGTTTCTCACTCGAGCGCTTCCCCCACTCCGACTCGAACTCCGAGCACGAAAATTTTGTGCGCGGAACCTCTGGTTAAGAAACCAGCCTGGGAGAGATTATTCGGGCAAAATAGAGTGAACGTTGTAGTGTAGATTGATGTATGCGTGCGTGCGTGAGTATGTGTGTGTGCGTGTGTGAATGTAACAAAAAATCTACAAGTTTATTAGAAATTTTTTGTATTTATTGAAAAGATACATATATGTGTTGACAAGATTTCATATAAAACAAAAACAAAAGATAAGGACGTTTAAAGATTTTCATATAAAACAGCAAAAGTTTCCGAGACGTGAAGAAAAGCGTTTTCGTCTTGTTGCGTATTATTTCGATCCGCAACGCACTCAACTGACGGTGGAATATTTTCGAGAGAGTCGAACTCTGCCATTGAAGATGAATCCTCAGAGATATTGACTTATTCTTCTTTTATATAAATGGGATAAAACAATATGAACATAAAGCTCTTTGTTTAAATTATCACCTTGTGGCGCAGATTCTGTAATATTTTCTTCGACTTGTATAATACAGTCTGATCTCTTACGCTTCTTTACAGTTTCGGTCATTTTATAACAGTTAATGGTAATTCAGATACAGTAATACACAATAATATTCAATAGTATGTATATTAACGTGAAACAAAAATTCGCTAAATAAATGTCCACGCGCAGTCAAAAACGTTTTTGCATGGGCGATGTGAATACTAAGTTGCAACTCGTTCGAGCGAGTTTCTTGTTGAGAGGATCGCATGCGGAAAAGAGTGGGAGAGACAGACAGAGGTAGTGAGCGCGGAGCGCGCGCCTGGTGGGGGTATGCGATATATAATAATAACTCTTCCCCTTGGGGGCTTTTGGTTTCTTATTCGGAGGTCGGACTGTATCATGCATGCATACATACATATATGCATACGTACATCATACATCACACATGCATCACACATACATACACACATATATCCATACATCATACGTAGTACATAAATCATACGTGCATACATACACATTAGGTATTGGAATTAATTCGTAGCGTTTTATAAGAGATGGCGTAGGTAGTACAGTATTTCGTTGTTACCGAGCGTAATGTATTCATCGTGAAACAGCTATCATTGAATGTCATTTACCTCTTTTTGAATCCTAAATAACAACACTTTATAATTTATTGAATATGTCAACATTTGTGCCGAATAAAGTATTTTTGCGGGGAGTTTTACTTCCCGGTTTTTTGCATCGAATTGTCGCTGGTGATAAAAAATGGATCCATTACGACAATCCGAAGCGCAGAAAGTCATGGGTTAAGGGGCTTTACCAGTGTAAACGCTGAAAATTTGGGTGATTTACGGGAATTTTTCGGAAGAAAAGTACTCAATTGAATGTTTCGGAAAATCGAGAATATATTTAGCTATATTTGATCTATATTACATAATTTTTTCATAGAAAAATATTGAGATCCAAGCGACTTATGCGCTGCCTTCGGAGGCGCCAAAATAAAAGTTCCTCCACTGCTGACATGATTCCGGCCGATTGAGTAGCTGAAACCGAAAAAGGAAAAAATGTCGTTAAACTGGACGGTATTTCCTGTACAATGACGTAGGATTTTCGAAAAATATCAAAATCTAACAAAATGGCGTAGTTATGAAAAAAGTCTGTTTTCTTGCCTATAAAATGGTCGTTTTTTTCAATGCCAAATCGTCAATTTTCATCCAATCAAAAATATCCTACGTCATTGTAGAGTAAATATATTCAAGAGTACTCAGTTCAAATTTCAAGTCAATCGGATAATTGCTCTTTGAGTTACAATGTCAGCAAATTTGAAAAATCTCATCTCGAGAAAAACGCGTTTAAAGATTTAACTATCGATTTTTGCAAGATAAAATGGTTAGAGATACGGCCTTGACATTTTTACAGGGTATTCTTGAAAGTATAAACTGACGAAAAAGGCATATAAAATCGATTTTTTAAAAGTGTCACACTGGTATAGCCCCTTAAGCCCGGTTAACCATCAACATCAGTGGCAAAACCAAATATTCATGGCTCTAAACTCCTGCTCTGTATTTGGTGGGATCAGAGGGGTGTGATTTATTATAAACTGCTGAAACCGAATGAAACCATAACTGGGGATCGCTACCGACTGCAATTGATGCGCTTGAGCCGTGTTTTGAAAGAAAAACGGCCGGAATACTCCGAAAGACACGACAAAGTCATTTTGCTGCACGACAATGCTCCTCTGCACGTCGCAAAACCAGCACGAACATATCTGGAAACACTTAAGGGGTTCGTCTAGTTTGTCAGATCAAAAGAAGAGAAAACGGCCTTGCATGACTTCTTTGAAGAAGAGCAAGGTGTACTCTATGGTTCAGGCATAGCAGATTGATGGTGAGACCATTTTTTTTATTATGAATTATATACAACTTTCAAACGCGTTTTTCTCAAAACACGATTTTTTCAAACTGCTGCCATGATATCTAAAAAACTATTTGATTTATTCTGCTCAAATTTATACAGCATCTTTAGTACATATATAACTATAAGTTAAACAAAAATAATCAAGATCGCTTCGTTGGTTTTCTTTTTATCAGCTATATAGACCCCAAAAAAACGAAAAATTGAATTTTTATTCTAAAGCGTAAAAAAAAATATTTTTTTTGGAATTCTAACTTTATTTCAGTTCCATGTAGAGCCTCAAGTCTCACGATTAAAACTGCGTCTGGTTTTTTGATTTCATATAAGCAGAACGGCCGGAATCATGGCAGCAGTGGAGCACCTCTTTTTATACATGTGTTCCTGTTGGGCGGTGTATCTCCGACTATATTCTATATAATGACTTCAAAAAATGCACAAAGTTTGTTTAAATGTTAATAAAAATGATATACAATTTATAAATTATTTTAATTTAATGGTTTGTCAAAAAAAATCTCCAAAAAAGCATTAAAAAACGGCCTTCACCCTAGACGACCCCGTTAAATGGGAAGTTCTACCCCACCCGTCGTATTCTCCAGATATCGCTCCTTCTGATTACCATTTGTTTCGTTCGATGGCTCATAGCCTGTCTGAGCAGAAGTTCACTTCTTACGAAGATTGTCAAAAACGGGTCGATTTGTGGATTGCATCTAAAGACGAGGCGTTCTTCCGACACGGTATTCGCACCCTGCCCGAAAGAGGGTCAAAAGTAGTAAAAAGCGAGGGGCAATACTTTCATTAATGTATTTTTTTTTTTCATTTTAAATAAATATTTTTTTTTTCATTTAAAAACGCTACGAATTAATTCCAAGTCCTAATACATCATATGTGCATACATCATACGCACATACATCATACATACATGCATACAGCATGTATACGCACATAATACATATATGCATACAGCATGCATACATACATACATGCATACACACATAATACATACATGCATGCAGCATGCATACGCACATAATACATATATGCATACAGCATGCATACATACATACATGCATAACACATAATACATACGTGCATACAGCATGCATACGCACATAATACATATATGCATACACCATGCATACATACATACATGCATACGCCCGTAATACATATATGCATACAGCATGCATACTCCCATAATACATATATGCATACAGCATGCATACGCACATAATACATATATGCATACAGCATGCATACGCACATAATACATATATGCATACAGCATGCATACATACATGCATACAGCATGTATACGCACATAATACATATATGCAGACAGCATGCATACATACATCATACGCACATACATCATACATACATGCATACATACATACACACATAATACATACATGCATACAGCATGTATACGCACATAATACATATATGCATACAGCATGCATACATACATACATGCATGCAGCATGCATACGCACATAATACATATATGCATACATACATACATACATGCATACACACATAATACATACGTGCATACAGCATGCATACGCACATAATACATATATGCATACACCATGCATACATACATACATGCATACGCCCATAATACATATATGCATACAGCATGCATACGCACATAATACATATATCCATACAGCATGCATACATACATGCATACAGCATGCATACATACATACATGCATACAGCATGCATACATACATACATGCATACAGCATGTATACGCACATAATACATATATGCAGACAGCATGCATACATACATACATGCATACAGCATGCATACATACATACTTCATACATACTGCGTGCATACCTACATACATCATGCATACGTACATACAAGCACGCGCGTAAATTCGTCCACGTTCATCCGTATATTTATTAGTGTGAGCGCGAAGTCTCCGCCGAGCGTCCGCAGCTCGCGCCGCCATGCGGCAGGTCTGGGAGTAAGGGGGGGGGGGAGCAGCGAAGGAAGGCAAACACATTAAACATTTAGAGGGCATAATAACCCGAGGCATACGTAATACACGGTGGAACGGCGCCCTTTTCACCGATGCCGATGAATAATGTACACAAGCCAAGATACGATATATGACGTGCATACCCCCTCCTCTTTCCTTTGGCCTCACACCACGCTGCTCCCGAGAGTGGTGCAACGTCGACGCTTGTGCCGCGGCGGCAGCAGCCAAAGCACGTCGCTCTACACACTGCACTAGCGGACCACCTCGCAATTACGGATACGACACGATATCCCGCCGAACTCTGCGAGCGCAACGTCGCGAGTTTACGCAGTTCTCATACGGAGGAGCTGTAGAATAGAAGTCTTTTTACCTTTCATACCCCTTCGCTCCCTCGCGCGGCTACGTGCTAGTCCGCTCTCCTTCTTGTGCAGCTCTTCGGCGATGCTCCCCTCCCACCCGGTTCTCCGCGATACACCGCACTGTAGTCGAACCCCACTCGGACCTCTGCCGCTCTCGCCTCTTTGAATACTCACACTGAGAACAAAAAAATCATTAATCCAATATCATTGGTGTTATTGAATGAAATTTCGTTGATTCAATTTTCAAATTGTCGGTGTAAATGATCGGATTTATTAGTCGAAACAAAACGCTATTGATTTCGATAACATGATAAAATTGAAAGTTTTTTTTTCATTCAAAAGATATATTGTTAGCCGAGAACAATATATTATTGAATCTATCTAAAAAATTATCGCGAACAAATTATATAGTTTTGAATGCAATTTCTGCAAGGAACGAAAAAGCGTTTTAATTCATAACATGAATATTGTTGATTCGAGTACACGAGAAAAATTGAATTTCGCTCGTTTCATTCAAATAAAATTTCTATTGAGTACATATGTTATTTTATTGTTTTCACCATATCCGATATTGATTTTAAGCACATTATTCGTTCAAATATTAATATTTTATTTTGATTGATAGCTATTATGCAAATGTCTGAATTGGTTAAAGAATTGTGCGAAAGTAAAATTTGTTTGTTGCACTTTTGATTGAAAAAATTGCACCAAATCATGGCCGAGCGCCACCGAAATTTTAGGTGTGAGGAATTCCGTAGTTCTCGGAGTAACCGCTAGAGGCCGCACGCGCGCTTGTTTCTCGTAAGCGTAGCGCGAACTGGAAATGTACTTAAACGCTGGAGAAACTCTAAAGAGTATCGCTTCTTGGCCTGTGGCTAAGATCAAAGTGTATAATCTGTTCTAATCAGTTGAATATCTGATATTCTCTCCATGGACATTTCATTGGATATCGACATTCTCTCCCCTATTATCGTGGATGATCATTCTAATGCTCACTTTTTATTGAAGATTTAAAACAAATTGAAAAACTTACGTCCCATGGCATATTCGATTCGATGTAATAAAGAAATAATGAATTCTATTGATTATATTTTTGTACGAAATAAAAAATGTTTGTAGCAACCGCTTAATTATTTCGTCCAATACATCTACGGACTGTATATAGAATGATTTCAATAGAATATAATTTTATTTGAAGGATAATGTAGATATTCAGAACGCAGAAGAGTTTTTTCAAATAAAATAATATGTTATTTAAATCAATCACATTTTCCAATATTTTATAGTATTGAAACAATCTCATATATCGGTGGCACTCCGCAGCAGCACATTTATTTGGATCAACCAATATATTTTTTTGATTCAATTGGTTTTTTTTCTCAGTGCACTTGTGCGACGATTCCACTATACTCGGCATAGGATTTTTCGATAGGACACTATGCACGCACGTGCGTGTGTGTGTGCACGTAGTGGTAGAAAAAGTACACACCTAGCCTTTTTGAAGTAACTGTTAAAAAAAAAATCCATCCGGATCATGGCATTCTGTAGCATATTCCGAATACATGCTGTATGTTAATGTTGATATGAATAATTTATGCTAAAGAAAGAACCCTCGAAAACGGATCGAAAGAAAAAACGGTGTGCAAATAGTTCTTCACCCACTGTATCAGGGCCGGATTCAGGTGAGGGCATCCGGGGCTACAGCCCCGGGGCCTCCACAAAAGAGGGGCCCCCACAATAAAGACTTCGGAAAAAAAATCTTTCAAATTCCAACGAGTAAACTAGTAAACACTAGTAAACACCTTTTCCTTTGATATTTTTTTTCGCTGTTTTAGAACCGTTGATTTTGAACCTAGTCTTGGTAATGAGTTGGTTCAATTTGTATCTTTGATCGACGTGTACAAAAAGGACTATGGAAAATACCATCTCCGGAGCTATTTTACTATCAAATTCTCGAAGACCAAAATTTCAGAGCTACATTCCCAAACCTCCAAATTGCATTGAGAATGTATTTGGTTTTAATGGTGTCGAATTGCACTGGAGAGCGCTCATTTTCAAAAATGAAAATTATAAAAAATAGGCTGCGAACCACGATGGGACAAAGCCATCTATCAAAGCTATCGCTCCTAAGCATTGAAGGGATTTACTTCGGGAGCTGGATTTCAGCGAAATCATCAACGATTTTTCGGCGAAAAAAGCTCGGAAGGTTCCGTTCGTTAACACTAAAATCTCATTTCAGATAATTCACGTTTTCGATTATATTTATATATGTTTGTTAAATGCTAAGAGAATCTACTTGGTTTCACAATAAATTATTTATTGAAAAACTCGAGTAAAAAAAATTGTTCATTTTATTTGGAAAATAATTTGGAGGGGGGAGGGCGGCTTCCATTCCTTTGTTGCCCCAAGGCCTCCCGACCTCTAAATCAGGCCCTGCACTGTATGCAGGGTGTTCCTCTTATCTCTGCCACCCGAAATAAATCCGTAATTATCGACGTCACAAAAAAATGTTCCAGGCAAAAGTTGTACATTGTTAAGGGGGTCACCAAATGCGACCATTTTTTTCATTTCGGTGGAGGCACTGGCTCACAGTGAAGGTAACCGCCACTTTTTCAAATGGAATGGTACATTTTTCAACCATCTTGTGGGGCACCTCAAGCCGCATAAAAAACATTAGGGGGTCAACGTCGTTCAAGGTCATTCAAGGTCACCTATTAAAATGAAATACAAATCTAGGGGATTCTACGATAACCGTGGCGCCGCGATTTAACCCTTGTCAGTCCCACCTCCAGATTGTGACGTTGGGGGTGTAATCAAGCCCATTCACTTTGAAGAATTATAAATAATCGAAAAATTGAAAAAAAAATACTACAATGCATTTTTAACCCTTGTGTGTAAGACCATGCCGATTATTTTCAAGTCATGTAATTTTTAATTAAAAAAAATGTCGAAAAAAATAATTCTGGAGGGTCGAAAAACGGCTGGGGTTGATTCAACCCCCGATGACTGTTAAGGATTGATGACGAATTCTTGTGTATCCCGACGAGATAAATTGAAAATAAAGAATACAATTTTTCGATATCGATATTAGTTTTCGAGATATGAAATTTTGAATTTTTTTTTATTCGGATTTCGGAATTTCAATGGTTTAGAAGGACGCACATGGCTATCACAATATATATTCAATTTGTTTTTCGTTTTTTCAAGGTCATCAAAGCTTTTTAAAAACGGGATGGCATATTTTTTCCCCTTGCACATTGTAGTCGGCATCCAAACGAATTCAACCATCTAACATGTATGACCTTCAAATGACCTTCGACCCTGAAATATTGAATAAATAGTAATTCAACGTGTAGGGATTTTCTTTTTAATTTCTGTAACGCTAAATGATTCCTGTGACCTGGGTTACATCCAAATTCATCGCAATAACACAACAGATTAACAGGTTCGGCGATGCCAGAAGATTTACGAAACCCCTTTACCTATTCGTATGTACACAATCGTGTTTATCAGCTCCTTATTACTCTGAATACCTTCTTGATATCAGATTTCTGAAGTTTCTAAAATTTCTAATCTATCAGTTTATCGATGAACGTTTCACAATGCGTTACTCGAAGGAAGAAAAGATCGGCGTGATGTCGATGTTCATCTTGAACATTTATCGTGACAGAAATAAAGCAAAAACTCGTTGAATTATTATTTATTCAATACTTCTGGGTGCAAGGCTATTTGAAGGTCATACTATGTTACATGGTTAACTTCGTTTGGATGCCGGCTACAATGTGCAAGGGGAAAAAATATGCCATTCCATTTTAAAAAAACTCTGATGACCTTGAGAAAACCAAAAAAAAATTGAATAGAAAAAATGTGTGAAAGCCATGTGCGTCCTTCCAAAGCATTCAAATTCCGATGTGTATGTACATACTTCGTGTTTTCAAATCCAACAGGGATATTTAAGTGTTCCCGTTTTCGTGACTCACCCTGTATATATATTTCTCTTTCTCTCTATTTATATATAGATATCGACAGCCATTGAATAAAAAAATATTTCCACATTTTGCTTCTCTAAAGTAGCTGTTCGAAAAAAACGAATATTTTTATGTAGTTTGTTTTATCTGATAGTATAATCCAAATATAAGTACTGTATGTTAATCTTGATTTGAATAATGAATGTTAATGGAAAATCCTCAAACCATAACATCGAAATCGACAATGAGGTGTGCGGATACTTATGACATTGAAGTTTGCACCGTTGCAATGAAGCGAGAACGATTTATTTTCAATTAAACAAACATGATTAGCCGTTTTATGCTATGAAGATCACTTCGTTTCTACGAATTCTTCTTAGAAATGTACTACGTCAATTTGCAAAAAGGATTTCGAAAATTATAAAAATTGAGAAATAAAAAAATGAGATAAAAAAAAATCGTTGCATTCCAGCGATGCAACCTTCAACCTCATAAATACTTTTCATCGACTCTCTCTCTCCCTCTCTAGCTCTCTCTCTCGCCCTCTCTGCATATATATATCCCTCTGCGTGTATGCGCAAGGAATATCCGGAAGAGCGTCGAAACACGTCTCTTTTTGCCTCGATATCGTCTTGGACAATGGTAGAAATTCTTTAGACTTCAAACAAACGCAATGATTATTATGAGAAAGGAAAAGAGAGAAAACGTTAGCGAGAAAGCCAAGGTTTACTAAATAAGAGAGTGTTTCAGAGGGATTTGTCTGCGTATGCGCGAATGTCTGTGTGCGCGTGAGTGTACAAAACGTGAGTTTTGCGCGCATACGATTTTAAAACGCGTATTAATTAAACGCCACGCGAGCGTATACGCTCGGGAATAAACGCGAGAGCGATAAGGAACCCGAGAAACAATGAGAAATTAAAATCCGACGAATTATAAATACTCCCTCGTTTACTTCGAGACTGATCGTTCCGGGCACGGTCAGCTTGTAAATTAATAATAAAAAAAGGAAGGTAATATATTGCGCTCCTCGAAACACGTACGATCGAATAAGGGAGAAAACGACCGTGTATGTATACATATATATATATAGGTGTGTGTGTTCGTCGTGCAGGAATAATTCAGCCGTGCATGTGTAAGTATTTATTGGAACGATATATACACGAAACGTCGATAAAACCTCTGACTTTTATGCATTTGTATGTCCTCTGTTGAATTCCCGGCGAAACTATAATTTTTTTCTTCCAAACGATCAAGGATGATCGAGCCTTTCACCCATGAATGTTAAAGGAAACGGATTTTTTTTTCAGACCTAGGTACGTTTGATAGAAGCTCAATTGGCAAGCTTCGGTGAGCTTTGCGGCATCGTTTTCGAAGAAAACGAACATCGAAGACTTGACAATTTAACACAGGTTCTTGTATGAAGATTCGCTAATTTGATTATTAAATGAATAAAAAAAATGTTATTGTAAAATCATGTGCGGTTTTTTTAATAAAAGTATTTTTTTCATGCTATAATTAATCGAATTATAGCGCTTTGAAATTTTCATCCTATTAGGATCGGCAAGAACGCGCCGAGCGCTTCCGAAGTTACCCGAGTGTGCTGTGACGTCACAATGTTATATGAACTACTCGTGTAGTATTGGTACTCTGTCAAAAATGGCAACGATGAAGTTATAGCAGGTGTAGAAGTATGAAACCGAAATTTCCGTATAGATGGTGCTAGCCATCAGTTTAGGGACCGTAAGAGCGCTTCCGCAGCGCCATCATCTCCCTCTGCATCTGACGAAGATTTCCAACACACAACAACCCAAGTTCCCTACACCGGTATATTTTCCTGTAACCTTGAACATGTCGAGTTTTGTGCCTACGAACTACGATTTGCGGACAGCATTGATTTTCCGTTATCATTTGAAGAAAACTGCTGCAGAATCGCATCGAATGCTTGTCGAAGCTTACGGTGAACATGCTCTTGGTAAAGCACAGTGTTTCGAGTGGTTCAAAAAATCCAAAAGTGGTGATTTTGACGTGAGAAACGAAGAGCGTGGGAAACCACCGAAAAAGTTCGCAGACAACGAATTGCGAGCCTTATTGGATGAAGATGATACTCAAAGTCAACAAGAACTCGCGGATTAATTGAATGTGACGCAGAAAGCCGTCTCCATTCGTTTGAAAGACCGGAATATGAAAAAAGGCAACACAAAGTCATTTTGCTCCATGATAATGATCCATCACACACAGCAAAACGGGTCAGGGAAACGATCGAGGCGTTCAGTTGGGAAATACTAGCGTATGCGGCTTATTCTCTGGACTTGGCTACCCCCGATCATCATCTATTCGCACCAACGGGACACGCTCTCGCTAAACAACGCTTCAATTCGTATGAAAATGTACGAAAATGGGTCGACAACTGGTTCGGTTCAAAAGAAGAACTGTTTTTTTTGGCGTGGCGTTCATAAACTGCCGGAGAGGTTAGAAAAATGTATAAATAGCAATGGAGATTATTTTGAATCAAATATTTTTTATCATATTTAAACAACAGACGTGTAATTTTTACAAAAAAATCCGGTTTCATACTTTTACACCTGGTATAGGACTTCTTTCGTTCCTTTTTGTTTGAATACCACGTAAAGTATTAGGTGCGCAACTAAGTTCTCGCTGTTTTTTTTATGAAAATGCCACTTTATTGTGAAAAAATGGTTACAAATGAATCATTCAAAATATTGCCCATCGCTAGCGACAACTTTTTCCCATCTTTCTGGCAGAGCCCGAATACCGTCACGGTAGAAGTTTTCGTATTTTGAGGCTTTCCACCAATCAAGCCATTTTGAGATGTCTTCATATGAGCGGAACTGCTGATTAGCCAGACCATGTGCCATCGAACGGAACAAGTAATAATCGGACGGCGCAATATCTAGGGAATATAGCGGATGGAGTAGGACTTCCCATTTGAGCAAGTAGGTTTTAACGGGTTTGGCAACGTAAGGCCGAGCATTGTCATGCTGTAAAATCACTTTTTCGTGCCTCTGCTCGTATTGTGGCCGCTTTTCGCGCAGTGCTCGGCTCAATCGCATCAAATGAGTTCGATACCGTTCCCCAGTGATGGTTTTGTTCGGTTTCAACAGCTCAACAGCTCAACAGGAAGGTTTTTGGCCTTCCTTTACGTGAACGGTCGTCAACATCGAAATCACCGTCTTTGAAGCGACGGAAACAATCACGGTACGGTGTTTCACTTAGAGCAGCATCTCCGTAAACTTTTTGGAGTTCTTTGGAGAAACTTTGGATTCTCGATGCGCTTTAGCCGCCGTTTTCTTCGAATGAAAGAAAAAAAGCAACACTTCCCGCAAATGACGATTATTTGGCACAACATCAGACATTTTCACACAACCAAAAGTATACGACGCTAAAACAAAATCACTAATGTGTCAAAGCGGTTTGTTCACCATATCTCTAAGCTTGGTTCATGACGTTTTGGTTATGTCACAATCGACCAGCACTTAGTAGTGGAGCCAACTTTTGAAAAACAGCGGGAACTTAGTTGCGCACCTAATAGTTCGTCGAATGTTAAACTAATAATGAAGCTTTGGCCTCATGGATTTCTGCAGCGTTAAATCGAGAATCGTCGCTCAGAAACTCTGTCGCCATAAAAATGTCCGTGGACGGCAAATTACTCGTACTTGCCGTCACAAGCCCACTTTCACACATCATTGCACGGGAATTACAGTAGCTTTTGACTTTTTAAGAGTTTTTGGTGATATTTTCGTATGCAAAATCTCACCAAGCGTTACATTTATTGTCACCGACGCGTAAGCCGTGTAAACCTACAATTCTATAGCTTATAACATCGTGACGTCACAACGCCAGTGCGAATCGCGCGGAGTTTCGCGTAACCGTCGGCGACTTGAATTTCCGTGATATAAAAACAATTGATAATTATCGTTCAAATAATTTATTTGAAAAATCCTTTTGCCGTTTTGTTCTATTATCACAAAAGCACAATTCTAGGATAAGAAAAAAGTCGTACTTCTTTTCAACCACCCGATTGAGTTGGAACTTTACTGTCAATGAGTGCCGCGACATAAACTTCATCCTCATTTACGATTTTCCATAAAACCCGCAGTGAATTTAGGTTTTGATTGTTTATTTTTCTTCTCGAAAACGATGCAGTGTGAATCGTCGAAACCTCGAAGTCGAACTTTGATCAGACCTATCGGCGTATGGAAAAAAAAACAGTATCCATTAACATTGATTGACAAATCGTATCAACATATTTTCGATACAGTCAGAAACATTTTACTTATCACGCATTAATAATTATTGGTGTTCGCTAAATAGTGCTGGTCAACAAACGACAGATTGATTCGCAAACGCATTTTATTTTTCGGCAGCAATCAAGTTTTAATTCAATATTACAATTATGTGCGTACCTGACGAGCTACGGAGCCGTACCTCAATGTGCGATTCGACATGCACTTGTGTTTTAATGATCTCTGCTATTCCAATCCCCCCCCCCCCCCCCCCCTCGTACGCACAAACAGCATCTGCCCGCAAAACAGGGGTGGTTGGGGGAAGTTCGCGTGATCGTGTATTGGCCCGTTGCGTATAGGCCACTGGCGACAAAACAAAAGCTATATCAGAGGTGACAATCCACGAGCGACAAATCAGTGTGTATATTTAATGACCGTACAGTGCACCGACGAGTTTTCCCTCGTGCTCGCGTACAACACGTTGCATCAAGCTTTCGTTTTCCAGACTCCGACACCATCCTCCCCAGCTGCCATCATCCCGTTCCCGGATTTTCATCCCTCAATCTCTCCCGGCTCGTGTCACCGAGCCGGATCCGCTGTCCCGGCTATTGGCACGAGAGGGACCAACGTTCATTGGCTGCAGCAATACTGACACAATCTCTCTCTCTTTCTCTTTCGCCTTGTTTTTTATAAAATTATCGCGTGGACATATTTATCACTGGAATGCGACGAAATGCTTCGTTAAAATGCTTTTTTATTTTTCCATTCTCTTATTTTTATTATCGTACACACTCTTTTTTGCAGATTTTAATGTAGATCTCTAAATAAGTGATTTTGAAAATGATCGAACGATTTTTCTAGGCAAAATCTTCCAACGAATTGAAGCAATCGAGACCTATCAATGTTCGTTCTAGTCCAGTGACGCAAACTTAGATGTTTTAGAAAATTTCGTTATACCAAGTTGTTATCTATTAGGTGTACAACTTAGTTCGGTCCGTTTTTAAAAGATGGCTCTAGGTGCTATAAATGGTTGACGGCAACAGCTGATTTTTGCAGTATCGTGAAGTATCAACATCTCTTAACCAAATATCGTTTACAGACCTTTGAGTTTTGCGCATCAAGTCTAATTTTTACTGCGGTGAAAATGTCGATTTTCGTCCCAAATAAGCAGCATTTGCGGGAAGTGTTGATTTTCTGTTTCAATTGGAAGGAAAGTGCAGCTGAAGCCCACCGAATGCTGGTCAAACCGTCACGAGAGACTTCTACAAGCAACAATTGATCCGTTTGGAGCGAGCTATAGCCGAAAAACGTCCAGAATATGCGACCAGACACGAGTCCATAATCTTTCAACATGACAACGCTCGGCTTCACGTTGCTATTGTGGTTAAAAACTATTTGGAAAATAGCGGGTGGGAAATCCTGGCTCATACGTTAGGTCTGCTAAATAAGCACTGTAATACTATACTGAACCACGTCACATGCTAGTTTGTTAAATCTGCCAGGTATGTTTTTATTGCGATTTACTTTGTACCCACTTCCAGGGGTTTGTCATTAATAGGCTTAGGTGTCATCGATTGTATTAATTTTTTAATTCAGCTTTATATTGCAGATGTTTTATGTGACCACTGTCAGTGCTCAAATTATGTAGGCAACTAAGTAGGTAGGACCTAGGAATAGTTGAGTATAATACACTTATTTCGTTTTCACGAAAACTTATTTTGTTTCAGAAAAATGTCACTGAAACAAAAGTATGACGGCGGTTATATTAAATTCGGTTTTACTTCAATAGAAATAAATGGAACGTAATATGCGCAACTGTTCTTGCCATTGATGCTTTGAAGCTGGCAAAGTTCGAACGTCATTTAAAAACCGTACATCCAAATTATTGTGATCGTACGCGAGACTTCTTCAAAGGCAAGCTAATAAGTCTAAAAAAATTAAACATGGGCTCAGTGCAACACGTTATGCAGTATCTGAAAATACATTGGCTGCAAAACCGGTGCGATGGTCCAGTGGTTAGCGTGCTTGCCACTAAACCTGCGGACCGGGAGGTCCCGGGTTCGAAACCCAGTCGCGTACATTTCGTCGTGAAATATTTTTCTTCGGCATTTCGCAGCGAAATAAGACTAGTTCCACGACTGGGGGGCGAACTTGATGACCGGCTGTATTGGTATAGGTTTTCCGCAGTTTCCCTATACCCATGAAAGATATGTCATGGGTATAGGGAAGTCCCCCCTCTGTATACGATATAGAGGGGGAAGTCGGCTGCGGCCATAGGTGGGGGGGTATGGAATTGGCGGCAGACGGGGGAGATGAGGAACGGATGATATAAGGAGGGGGTAGTGGTGGAATGAGAGGTTGAAAGAAGTTGAGGCGGATTGGGTCTCGTTAAAAGGGGAAGCCCTGTACGACTGGAACAAACCCAATAAAAAACAAATACATTGGCTGCATCGTTTGAAATTTCAAAACTGATTGCCAAATCCAAAAAAGCACGCACAATCGACGAATCTCTATTAAAGCCTTGTATGCCTAAAGCTACCGCAGAGCTTTTAGGGCATGAAGCTCAAAAAAAAATCGTCAAAATCCACTATCACGCTTTATGTGCCTTACCCTGTATATATATATATATACATTGGGAATGTGCATAGATATGATAGCTTGAAGATATCCTTTCCCCATGTACATATGTGCATTGGAAATGGCACAAGCGTTGAAAAACAGTTCCCTACACACACACACACACACACACACACACACACACACACACACACACACACACACACACACACACACACACACACACACACACACACACACACACACACACACACACGCACGCACACACACACACACACACACACACACACACACACACACACACACGCACGCACACGCACACACACACGCACACACACATATATATATATTTATATATTCGTAGGATTCGACCTTATAGACAGCGTAAACTCCCGCAAAGACGTCGGGGATCCTCCCGATATATGTACAACTCCGAAGCTCGCAAACCCGAGAATTGTCGGTTTACGAGCGATTACACGCCTCGTCTCTACTCTTCCGTCGTGAGTGTATTACGTGTGTCGATCGACGTCATCCGGCACACACTCGTGGAGGTATACAACGTAACGCGTGTCTATCGGGGCGATAAATCGAAAATACTTCGCGCCCCCGAGACCACTTTGCACACCCAATGCGCACTTGTATTTTTCGCTTCAAATATACGCGTGCGATTTGCACGTGTAGGAATATTCGTGTAGAAAATCGCGCCGATTTCGGCAGGCGGACAAAAAAAGTCGTGACAATGCGACGCGTGATTATTCGTTCTATTTACCGGTCATAGTTCTCGCAGTGGGAAAAAAATCAATAGAGGCGTAAGTGAAAGTATTTTGGTCAGAGGATGGCGTACGGCGTCGTTGAAAAGACTGAAAATCGCTTTTTCCAAGTCAGCGGACAATGGAAGAAGTGTGGGTGCTGTAATGAAATTATCCATTGAGTGTAGTTCTCGTCTAACGTGGGTAAAAATCACCGCAGATCGCTTATCCAACGCGGGTAAAAATCACCGCAAACTCTCGATTCGCTTCCGAGCCGATGAATGGACGAGCGAACGGGTGAATTGATCTCGCACCCTTAACGTTTTGATCTCGAGCTATGGTGATACGTAAACTTGTGCGCTCGGGGCGTTAGTTTTTTCGCTCTAGTATTTTATGAATTTTTTATGAATATTTATGAATTTATCTAGACATATAAAAGAATTGCATGGCTGACTGACTGGCGTATAGGCAACGAACAGCCTTAAGGTAGTACCTCCACAGAAGAGTTGAATAAGGAAATGGTTGAAATTTGACATATACGTTATTTAATACATTATCCAAACATCTGTGCAATTTGAATAAGTTTGACCACCCCAAACCTGAGATATTTACACTAAAGTTGGCTTGGTTTACACGTAACAAATGCGTTATGATGGGCAAACACAGCATCATTAATTCTACCGTCAAAACTAAAATTAAGAAATTGATAAAAAAACGAGGATAAGCTACAGTAAGATATCACGAATAATGTGAAAAAAAAGAGAATGATTCACCATCTAGTTTCCAAGATATAACCATGGGAAGCCTTCACAATTTTGGTGCAAAGCCTGGCAAAACCTGGAAAAAAAACAATTAGGGCAAAGCCTGGACAGTCCCGGCAAAAAGTTTACTGGCAATGGTCGATCAAAAACACAATACAAAATATATTTTACGGCAATGAATGATATCCATCGTATTATCTACTAGTACCGAGTCAATATTGCGTAGTTTTTAATTTTATTCATTACCAATTAAACCAATTATCAATCTTTTAAACATGAACATGGTATGTAAACTATTGGTTGAGATTTTCGCAGAGGAACTACCTTAACCGCTGAAGATAGAAACATGAAGTTTGTAAAATATGTTCCTTAGAAAGTTAGAGGTGCACTTAAAGGAACGGTCGCGAGGTGTAACTCTCAGATATCGATTAAATTTGGCATGTTTGTAGAATGGGTAAAAATAGGTGACGTATGTTTTTTTATATCTGCGGAACCGGATTTTTAAGGGGTGAAACGTCATGAAGCTTTCTCGCGTGGCAAATGCGATTTATAAGTTATCCGAGGCATGTCATTATCCTCGAAAGTCTTAATGGCACCACACGTACGAGTCTCACAAGGAACAGCACTTTCGATTTTGTTGAAACTCGTATATGTGATAAAGCACTGAAAACTATCAGACACGTTTTTTCAATCGGCGGAAAAATGGTTTTAATGGGAGAAACGACCCCCCCCCCCCCCTCCCAAGGAAGGCGTTTCCCCCCTTATTTTGTCTCAATACTTCTAAAGCTGATGTTTCATCGTTTTACATTACAAGAATTTTCGTTTTTGTTTAATTGAAATCGGTGGGCTGCTTGTGAGTGAAACTGCAAGACGACCCATCGACACGCCTTTCTTCGAAGGGCGTTTCCCCCCCCCCTAAAACCGTTTTTCCGAAAATTAAAAAAAATACGCGTCTAACAGTTTTCAATGCTTTATTACATATATAAGTTTCAACAAAATCGAAGGTTCAACTCAAGGGGCGACTCAAGGTTCGACTCAAGGGGCCATACCAGTGTGAACGCTGAACATTTGGGTGATTTTCGGGATTTTTTTGGAAAAAAAGTACTCAATTAAATGTTTCGGAAATTTAAGAATATATTTGGCTATATTTGATCTATATTACATAATTTTTTCATTAAAGAATATTGAGATCCAAGCGACTTAGGCGCTGCCTTCGGAGGCGCCAATAAAAAAAGTTCCTCCACTGCTGACACGATTCCGGCCGAATGAGTAGCTGAAACCGAAAAAGGAAAATATGTCGTTAAACTAGAAGGTATTACCTGTACAACGACGTAGGATTTTCGAAAAATATCATAATCTAACTAAATGGCGTAGTTACGAAAAAGTCTGTTTTCTTGCCTATATAATGATCGTTTTTTTTCAATGTCGAATCGTCAATTTTCATCCAATCGAAAATATCCTACGTCATTGTAGAGTACATATATTCAAGAGTACTCAGTTCAAATTTCAAGTCAATCGGATAATTGCTCTTTGAGTTACAATGTCAGCAAATTTGAAAAATCTCATTTCGCGAAAAACGCGTTTTAAGATTTAACTATCGATTTTTGCAAGATAAAATAATAGAGATACGGCCTTGAAATGTTTACAGAATATTCTTGAAAGTATAAACTGTCGAAAAAGGCAAAAGAAAAAAATCGATTTTCGAAAGTGTCACACTGGTAAAGCCCCTTAAGTGATATTCGTTGTCAGTTGTAACAGTAGCTTCGGGACTACATAGAAATTTAATGTAGGGTAAGAAAAGAAAGTGTATCCGGACGAAGATATCTTTTAAAAATCGTCTGGAATACAAAAATCGCCTGTTACGAGAAACTGTCATCGACAACACGGGGTACAATTTTACGAGGATGTTGCTAGTGCTCGTAACCCGTCCAGAGTGAGGGAGCGAATCATGACCAAGGCAGCTTTGCGTGTCGCGCAAACGAGACTCGAGCCACCTCATATCGAAGCTGCCGCGCGCGCGGCAACGAGCGAGCGAGGCGCGTCCACATGGTCCGAGGCGGTTCCGTGCGAAGCTGCCTCGGTTCTTGCCTCGGTCAGTCTGGACGGGCTATTGGGTATTTGATATTCGATATTTGATGTTCGATAATTATTATTTAATATTTCATCATGATTTTATTTTTGTTTATCTGTTATTCATATTGATTATCTTTTATTCAATTTATTTTATCATTTATGTTATCTGTTATTCAAAATTTAATACTTAACGTCCAATATTCAAAATGTAATGTCTAGTACTTGATATTTGAATTTCAATATTGATAAGTTATTATTTTACCATTCATTCAATATTTATTAATTTATTGATTGTTATTCAATATTTAATATTTTATGTTTAAGATTTATAATTGATTATTCATTATTTAGTATTTATTATTTTTATTCGTTGAATTACGTATGATACTTTATTCTAATATTTTCTTTCACTATATTATTCACAAATAGACTATATATAATCAGCGATTATAACTGTGACAATTTAGACCGAAAGTGCGCCAGAATCGTTTGTGACCGTTGAAAGAAAAAAGAGGATGGCTTTATGCGTATCCCAAGGGTGATTCACAGCCGATTAAGCTTCGCTCGTGGTGGCGTCGATCAACGAAGAGAAAAGCAAAGAAAAAAAAAGATACCCAAGTTTCCCCCGTATTGCCCTACTTTTTTAAACGACAGTCGCTTTTGAGCCAGCGAACCGCGAAACCATGAAAACCCATCGAACATTTGGTTTTTTTCGAGCTCCCCCTCGTGTCTTATTTCGCGGTAAAGGAAAAAAAATCGAACGCGCTAAATTGGCCGTTGGATAATTTTGCTAGTTCATTAAATTCGTCGGGCATTTACAAGTATACCGTTCTTCTTTGAGGATAATTCGTTAGTTTGTTTGCTTGTTTTTAATTATTAGGTCGTCGCAAAAGTTTTTGGTCGCAAAAAAGGAAACCCTCGAGGGGTTGCTTACTGTTTTTATTTTTTCGACCGATTAAATTTGGTCGGAAGAGGGTGTTCCCTTTGACTCGTGTGATATTTTACAAGAGAAAATTTCAGTCTCTATTCGGAGAGGGAAGAAAAAGGATTCCGTACGGGCTGAAGGGGTTTTTGCTGTTTTTTCCTTTTTTCAATTTACAATCGATTAGATATTGTTAAAAGGGAGTTCTTCCTCGTTACGACCACGAGAGAACTTTGGTAACCCAGTTCTATCCAACGTCGAGTTTAATCAGGCTTGAATTCTTCAAAACCGACTTTCGAGCCTTTCCATATTTTGTAACAAAAAGGAAAAAGAAAAAAAGGGATCGACCAAAATATTCGACCCAATGAACTTCTCCTAGCACCCCATTAAAAACAAATGCTCTTTTCGTTCTCAACCTGACATGTATCACACTTCAATCATCGAAACGTCATTTTTTTCTGACAGCATTTTGTTTCGAAGAAAAGAAATATTGAAATATTCATAGAGACACTCGTTGTATCCCGAAGCGTAAAATTTCATTTGCAGCACACTCTGAGCGACCCCAACAAAAGTGGAAGAATTAATTTGATTTATTTTCAATCGTCTACTCGATCCTTCCGGCGATTTTCGATGCTATCGATACGGCGTAACCAAATTCACAGCGGCAGGGGTGGGCTCAGTGAATAAGGTTTACTCTTATTTCTCTTTCTCTATTCAGCACAAGAGGCACTTCCATGTAGGGCATAGTAAAAAAACCGACAGATGCGAAAATATCGAAGACGTAATTGCTATGGAGTACTCGAGTCGAATATCTCGATTATCGAATCTCAGTTTTTTCAAAGTTTCTCGCCCTTATCCTCTCTTTGCATCGCTTGGGGCTGCGGACCCCTGATATGTTCATACATACATACATATATATATATACACACATATATATATATATATATATATATATATATATAGCTGTGTTTCTCTGTATGTGTGTGCGTGCGTGCGTGCGTGCGTGCGTGCGCGCGTGTGTGTGTGTGTGTGTGTGTGTGTGTGTGTGTGTGTTAAGTTTACATTTACTTTTGGATTATTAATCTTCAAAAATACTTACACTGAAAGAAAAAGTTCGTTCATCCAACCAAAATTCAGTTGGTTTAACAAAACGTATCTTTAAATACGTTCAACTTGATTTTTGGTTGGCATAAAACACGTTTTGTCAATCTAACTGATAGCTTTAGTGGTGTGAACTGTAGCTTATTTAGCATGCCTGAGTAACTGTTAAAACAACAAAATTTCGAGACAACAAAATGCATTTTGCACATTCAACGATTTCTTTTTCTCAGTGTACATTATAATAAGTTTTAGTATAATAAAAAAAAAGGTTTATCCATATTTATACACAAATGTGTGTGTCTCTTTACGTTTAAAATAGTAGTAGTCGTATTTTTATTGTATGACCCTTTGAAGGGCGTTTACATAAATGCACCTCCCTTCTCATTTTTATAAATGATCTTATATTGGTTTTCGTATATATATTCTAGTTGCTAGGTTCTAAAATTGTCTGACGTAATCGCATAGTTGCTTTGCCGGTTGAATTTCCGGTTGCACTTCTATTTCCCGGCCAATTTCCAACCCCCTGCTATTTTCCAACTACTGCGCCAGTTTATTTACTATTTCTTGGTTTCATTTTCCCTTAACTTCCGTACATTCGCAAATATGTCTCAAATTTTTTATTTCCTCCTTGCATATTCTACATTTGGCGTCTACATACAGTTTCTTTCCGTCTTTCCCGACACTACCACATTTTATCGTCGCTCTTATGTCTTTCAATTCTCTGCTATTCTTTTTTTTCAAAGTGAGGGGTAGGCAACTTTAAAAATGATTTTTTCAAAAACTGTCGTATGGAATCGAATTGTTGTATTATTATTCGTATTTTGAGGACACGGTAACAAAGAATTATCAACAATAAAGTAAGAATAATGAGCAAACATTTTTGAATTAGGGATCCAAAACTTTGCAAGTCTAATAATTATGCTTATTTTATTGTTGATAGTTTTTTGTTAGGGTGTCCCCAAACTACAAACAATAAAGAAGGTTGATTACGTATTTCAGTTATTTAAATTCGATCTCGAAGTTGCCTACCCCTCACTTAAGGCGTTACCCCCACTTGTAGCGCAAAAAAGGCCTTTTTCATGAATTTTTTTAAAGAAAACTACAAAACTCTTTTTAATCGATCTATATACCATCTTAAAGAACACATCTTGAAGAACTTTCAGTAATTTTTTTATTGAAAAATATTACATTGTTTAGTGGCAAATGGCCGTCAATGAAATAATGTTTTTATATACACGGTTTGCGGTGACCAACATTGCGGCGAAGTGGATCATCTGAAGAAAAAAATGCGGATGGATTTAGTCAAATATAAGTATAAACTAGTCTTTAATCGAAGGATTTTGAAAAATATTCATTTTCCACACAATGGTGGACAGTCAAAGTTAATGGTTTGATTTTAACGAAAAAAAAAACAGCCATTTTTTGGCTATAAAACTGCCATTTTTTTTAGAAAAAAAAATCGAACGATTAAAGACTACATTTTTATGTATTAAATAAGCCTGCAAAATTTCAAGAAGATCGGTTCATTAGCGTTCGAGTAATCTTGGTCACCGACTTCAGAAATGCCATTTTGAGAAAACCGCGTTTAAAGTTTCTCTTTCAACGCTCTTTCAACGCGGATTCTTCTCTTTCAACGCTCATATCTCAGTCAATTTTGTTTGGATCGACTTGAAATTTTCAGGACATATTCTCAGATACTTATACTTAAAAAAATTGCAATAACAAAAAAATCGATTTTTTCAAAATCGCAAGTGGGGTTAACCCCTTAAAAAAAAAAGAAAATCTCGAGAAATGCTTCACTTTTGGATGAAGCATTACTGGGCTATACTCGATAGCGGAAAAATGATGTTGAAGTTTGCATCGTTGGAGTGCAACGAAACGTAATTTTTCAAAACGGTTTTAATTTTTTTCACCGATATAAGCTGTGAAAGGCACTGAAATAATTTTGCTAATCTTATCGGAGATCTGCCACTTTAATTTGGCAAAAAAGGCTTTGTATAATGATGAAAACATAGGAATGAAAAATAAACAAAAAGATTTGTGGCGTTCCAACGATGCAAACTTCAACGTCATGCGGAAAACCAGTCCTACAACCCTTTCACGGGACCAGCATAGTCCAGTAAAAGAGACGAAAACCCAGCACTTTTTAGCATAGAATATGATTTTTTTTACTGAAGGTAGATGGTTGCATACTGAAAGTAACCACAATAAAATTTTGCTCCTCAACTCCCCCCAACCCTTAGAAATAGGGGTTGAAAACTTAAAAATCGCCGTATCTCGATAATTAATAGCCCGATCAAAAAATGTTTGAGGCAAAAGTTGTTTAGACTAAATACGTATAAAGTTATCTGAGAGAACCACCGACCCAGAAAAGGACACAGCGATATGTCTACTCCGCTCGCAAACGCATGAACCCCGAGTTTTCGAATTGTTTTTGTGCCGCTATTTTTAAAGATAGGGGGTTGGGTGTCAGACAACTTTATACGGATTTTATTATTCCAAACAACTTTTGTTCGAAACCTTTTTTGATCCGGCTATTAATTATCGAGATACGGCGATTTTTAAGTTTTCAACCCCTATTTTTCAGGGTCGGGGCGAGGTGAAGGGCAATATCTTATTGGGATTACTTTCAGTCAAAAATTCATATTCTACGCTGAAAAATGCTGGGTTTTCGACTCTTTTATTGGACTAGTAGCCTTGTGTATAAACAGGTCTGGTCGTTTCTCTAAATTCTTTCGAAAAATAGCCGAATATCACAATTACGTTTACGACTGTCTTCCACACAGCCTGTGTGCGCTTGTAAGTCGGGTCGCAAAGCCGCGCCAGCCTCGTCAATTTCTCACCGCGTCTATAATACACGAAGCGTTTTTTTCTTCCGTGCTTCCAACTCTACTCCATTTGAAGTGGCTCTACATCGCGGCAAACACATCGAACAAAAAATACTGCAATCGAATTTTCACCGCTGATGACGTACACGCGAACACACGTACAGGCGTATGAAAATGTGTGTCGGCTCCCTCACGTACCCTTTGAAGGGAAGAGAAGAGAAAAAATACAAATACGTAACGTGGAGTAGTTTGCGCTGGGGTAGAACCACCCGCGGTGAGTGCCACCCTCGAGAGCACGATTGCCTTGTGGCACACGCGCACATACAAATGTATATAGCGTAGTCGAACCGCACCACGTGACAACCCGCTGCGTTTTTGTCCGGCAAACAATTCTCGAGGTCGTGTCCCGCACGCGAACCGCCAAAAATCGGAGGACCCGAAACGAGAATCCAAAATGAGACGAAAAAAAAAAAAACAGAAAAGGGTCAAGTGGAAAAATATCTAAGCGCCAGTATGTGCAAAGCAATAGGCTATGCGTTTAGAGTATTGTTTTTTTTTTTTTCGTTCGAGCTACGGTCAACTTTTGACGAACCACTCGGAGACCGCGCGGTTTTCTGAACGGAATATCGAGGTCCTTTCACGTTTTTCACGCTGCCGATGGACGAACCCCGAGGGCGTACGGTAACGTTACAACGAAGCTTTGTTTTCGTCTCTCGCTGTATGCACCCGTTTTTTTTTCATTTGTTTATTTATTTTATTTTTTATTCGCGATTTGTTTGGCGCCCGCGCCATATTTTTCGGATGCAGTCATAGGAAAGAGGGAGAGAGAGCACCAAATTTTACTTGAGGGCTTTCATCTAGATGAAATGTTTGAAAATATCAATTCTTGGTTTTCGACGGATTTTTAGAATATAACATTCCCAACATATTCTCTGACAGTTTCAAGTGGACCCGTTCAAAATTGAGGGAGTTATTGGTGTTTATATGTAGGTTCCGCGAACCGGCGAACTTTGAGGCGGGATATACATTTACACGGAAAAAAAATTGACCTAAATATTGACTTTAATAACATGATAAAATAAAAAATTTGTTTTCATTCAAAATATATATTGTTAGCCGAGAACAATATATACAGGGTGTCCAATAGGAAGTGGCTAAAGGTAAATAAGTGTCTCTTCCCTCCATGAATTCAATAGGGGTCCCTTTTTCTAAGGCGCATACCTGAGGCCCCGCAGTTTTATTCCAGCCGTGGTTGAAGCAAGTTCGCGCGCGTCAAAATGAGTGAGCTCACCACGGAAGAAAAAGTATATCTTATTGAGTGCTTCTTCTCGAGGGGAAAAATTTATAGTAATGCGTATAGAGGGTTTCGTACTAAGTTTGGAACTCATAGAGTTGCCAGCGAAAACACTCTGAAACGGTAAGAATTGAATATTTATTCATATTCATCTATCACACAACTTAGGTTTCAATTCAATTAAACTGCATTGAAGTAATTTTACGTTAATTTTTGTAGGATAATCGATAACTTTGTGAAGTATGGTACACTTCAGGACCGTAGACACGAGTTGCCAGGTCCATCTGTTACGGTGACTACACCAGAGAAGATCAACGAAGTTGAGAATTATTTCAAACAAAATCCAAATGATTCGATTCGGAAAGCTGCTCAAGCATTCAAAATAACCAAATCATCATTACACAACATTTTGAAATATTTTTTAAAGTTTCATCCGTATAAAATAAGCACTCATCAATTGTTAATTGAACACGCCATGACGAAACGTATCGAATTTTGTAACACTATTACGGGAATGTTTGAAGCCGAAGAACTTAATGAGAAATTGATTATTTGTTCCGGTGAAGCACCTTTTTGGATGAATGGGTACGTAAATAAGCAAAATTACCGGTTTTGGGGAACGAAAAATCCCAACATATCGCTAGCGAAGTCCCTTCATCCACAGAAAGTAACGGCATGGGCAGCGATTTCAGTAAAAGGAATTTATTTGCCATTCTTGGAATCTACGGTAACAGGAGAGAGTTACAAACAGCTTTTGGAAACGAAATTCTTCCCTTATGCAAAAAAGAGGGGTCTGGTTAACATTTTTTACTTCATCCAAGATGGAGCGACGCTGCACCGGACTCATGAGGTGTTTGAAGCTATTCATCGCGTATATGGGACTCGAGTAATCGGTCTGCGGTACCCTAAATTTGCTCAAGGCGGACTAGAATGGCCTCCGTACTCACCGGACCTGAACCCTTGTGATTTTTTCTTGTGGGGTTACATTAAAGATCATTGTTACGCTAAAAACCTCAGCACAGTAGAAGAACTGATCGCGGCCATCCAGGAAGTGGTTCGCGGCATTACGAACGATATGTTGGACACAGTTTTTCACAGTTTTCAAAACAGCATTAATTTTTGTGCACAATCTAACGGTTCGCACTTCGAAAATATCTATCATTAATCACTGTACTTTTTCGTTATTTTTATAAGATGTAATAAATTTACATAAAAAATATTTGACTGAGTTTTATTTATGTGCGTTTAAAACTGTAGTTTCCTCTATTTAAAGCAATTTGGCTTTTCTGATTCTGTGCACGTGTTTTAATATGACAGTCGATTAGTTTCAGCAACTTCCTATTGGACACCCTGTAGTATTATTGAAACTACCTAAAAAAATATCGCGAACAAATTATATAGTTTTGAATGCATTTTCTGTAACGAACAAAAAAAGCGTTTCAATTCATAACATGAATATTGTTGATTCAAGTACACAAGAAAATTTGAATTTCGCTCGTTTGATTCAGATAAAATTTCTACTAAGTAAATATGTTATTTTTTTCACCATATCTGATATTAATTTTCAAGTACAATACTCGTTAAAATATTAATATTTTATTTTGATTGAAAAATATTAAGCAAATGTCTGAATTGGTTAAAAAATTATGCGAAAAAGAATTTTTTCGAATTTCGCTTTGAAACTTTGGGAAATATTCTACATATATAGTTCTGTCGTTTAAAGAAAGAAAAAAAACGAAATCGATTTTTTGGTCGTTGTAAATGTATATCCGGCCTCAAGTTTTTCTCAATATGACTTTTTCAAGATCGGCAACCACGATATTTCAACATTACTGTACCGATCCACTTCAAATTGTACAAGTTTCTTTTAGAAATAAAAAAGCAGTGCTTGATCGAAGGAATTGTTATTCGATGCTTATTTTTTTTATCTACGAAAATAGAGCCTTTCTTACACCGAAAATCGGAACCTTCACTTGAGAATGCGGCCATTTGTTCAAAAACCAATATTTCATTCGTTCCGTCGTTCAAGCACTAGATCATTAATTTCATGCGAAAATTAAATGCGTTTGATTTTTTTTTAAGATTATTTGTTTCCAAACAGCAGTGGTAATCGCGAAGGATGTTTTTCAAACAGCGCTTTGCACATGACATTGTATTTACCACATTTATAAATATTGTTCAATACAAAGATTGTAAAATATACTTAGAACCATAGTCTGCAATGTGAACAATAAATTGAACATATGCACACGTTTCCGAGAAAAAATCACGAAAACTCGTAGTAGGGTCACTTTCTGTCGTTCAATTAAGGGGAGGTATACACCTAGGAGGCGGAAAAGATCATTTTTGTCAATTTTTTCAAGAAAAACTATTTGAAATTTCGGATTGGGGTTTTAATTATCCAAAAGTATATACATTCAAAAGTATGTTTAATTTTCTTTATTTAAAAATATCAAAAGTATACAAGAATATTGTATGATCCTTGGCGCGTCGTAAAAAATCTGCGTATACGGTACCCACTGGCGTTTCTTACAAAATTATCTAAAAAAACCAAAAAGATTATTAAATTAGATACTATAATAATAATAGCCGATTTTGAAAATATCGATTTATGACAAAATGGCGGACGTTTGAACATAAATAGTGATTTTTGGGCCAAAAATTACTTATTATTTTGCCTAAAAAACAAAAACTAAGTAACGGAAAGAAAATCCTATGACAAGTACTAGATAATGGTGTATAGAATAACCACAAAAAACCTCAAGGCAATCGGTTCATTGGTTTCCGAGAAATTTTGGGTACGGATTTGAAAAACGTGGTTTTGAGAAAAACGCGTTTGAAAATTTGGGAATGAATAAATCATGAAATTTGTCAACTTACATGGAATCATCGATACCAGGCCCATGGTGTAGGTCTTCTGAACGGTCGACGGAATGTTCATGCTTCTAATTCCTCGACCTCGACCATCTAGGTGTATATCTGCCCTTAAGTGTGATTTTAAAGAGGCAACGAAAGGGAGAGAGTAAGCACGGATGCTCTCTCTTACCCAATGTCCTTCTTTGCCTCGTGACGATGAAACGGTCGCCTCGCCGTATGTAGCTGCACGAGAGAAACGTATCGTTTCCGCACACGATCCTGCAAGTCGAGAATAAACACACACGCACATGTAATACATATGCACAGCTCCCTTACCTTCACAAATTCCAAGGGCAAACGATACACATTTGTTAGAAGTTGAAATCGTGAGAGCCGTGCACCGGAGAACTTGAAGATCTCGTCCCCCGAAGAAAAAGAGCGAGAGAGAGCAAGAGAAAGAGCTTAACCGCGGAGCTAAGTCACCTGTCTTTGATCGATGGGCGCGCGCCTGACCGAGACCTCCTCTTTCCCGCTCCTTCGTTTTCTCTCCATCCCTTGCTCTTCTTTCCCATATCGTGACTTTCTTCCCTCCCCCGTCACGTTTCTCCTTTAGCCCACCTTTTTTCTTCGTCCCTTCAACCACCAACACAATGGAGCTCTCAGGAAGCCTGTGGGCTTGACAAATTAAAACTAAAACTTTTTCCGACCCGTACGAGCTTGGATCTAACTTCCTTCCTAGCGTTTATTTTCTTTTCGCACGGACACCCCTTCCGGTGCCCACAGAATCCGTCCATACGACAAATCTGTTAATTTTTTCAACGCCCCAAAAGAATCTCCGAATACAAAAAACAACCCTTCGACATGGAACCCTAAATTTGCGTCGCCTGTGTTCGGTGTAGAAATTGACGTTCACAGACACGCCCACGTGTATGTATCCATATATACGATCGAAGGGAATTTTATCGAATTCGTAATTGCAGCAGCATGGAAAAGCGACGTGGTGCCGAATTTGCGAATTGCAGGTTAGATTTCCCAGTTGCGCGTGACGAGCCTCACTTGTCAATCAAAATTTCATTTCCGATCGCGCGAATTGGTCGACGCTGGTGGTGCGGGCTTGGAGCGCGCGATCGCCATCCCCATATGTCGTTTCAGCGTGTGTTCCGAGCTATGCACGAACTGTATATGACTGCGCCGTACGTTTTCGCCTCCCCATGACACTCATATACGCGGGACACGAGTCCTCTAATCCATTACGTGCCAATTATCTCGCCACGTGGTACCGTTCCCTCCATCTATTTCTACTTCTCTTTCGCGATACGCTTCACTATCTCGTTCTCCCTGTTCGTTTATATTTGTGGGCAAGGAACATTTTGAACCCGTTATTTCTGCGTTATGTTGGCTATCGGCATATTCGGCTGTTTCGAGCACGGCAGTTAATATTTTTTCAAACGAATCGTTGATTTTGGGATTTTGAAGACATTGGGTTTCACGTAATGTTAATTGTGGGGACAATAGGCTGCTGTGAGGACGGCCCCTGCAATCGAAAGTCTTCAAAATCCCCTTCCCTCATTTATATATATATATACGGACGTATGTATGCACGTCTATACGTACACGCGTTTCAAAGCTGTTTACACTATTTATTCGTTGGACTTTTCACCTCACCCTGGTAGTGATATATTGCCCGTGCCTGAATCGAACGAATTGAAACTTTCGCTTTTGCCAGCTCTCGGCGTTCGTGACGCGTAGCTACGGTTGACGATTTATTCTCTATGACGATCTAATATTGGAGAATTATCGTTCCCGTTGACTCGTATATGCATCCCAACCCCGCATGCCTGTATATCACAATCCGGTAGCTGTCACGAGAACATACAGCGTCACATTTTTCTTTTTTTTTTTTACTAAATACTACGAACGAAAGTATAAAAGCGAATAACAAAGTTACAATACCGGTGAACAATGACAATGGAGTACACACGCAATGAGATTAAGATTATATTGGATGAGATTGGGTTATTAGGTCTATTGGTGCACTGGGATCAAATATGATCTGGCACGCAATCCGGATTTTTTGTGTGATGCGAAAAAAAGTATCGAAAAGAAGTAAAAAAGTGACCGATTGGAAAAGAAACGTGACTCAATACAGAGCAGAAGGAGAAGCTGTTCTTTGTGAACCAAAAGTAGAAGTACAGAAAGCGAGAGCGGGAGAGACCGAAAGCGTTAATTATTCCGTGCTCTGGGGTAAAGCCCCCTAAGAGCACCGTTCAGAAATACCTACACTGTTTCAATTTTTGAGTGTCAATTGAGATAGGAGACATTAACAAAATCAACTTTAACTTAAAACATACTTAAAACTAATTTCCAAATCATTGTCATTCATTTAACCGGAGCATCTCCTTCAGCAATTCACTAAAATACATTAAAAGGCAGCTAACGTGGTGCAACGTCGATGTGTAATAGAAGGAAAGAGATAGAGAGACATTTGATTTTTGCCCTAGCAAACGTTGTGGCAAAAACTATATATTGCACAGTGCAAAATTATCACTTGAATCATGAAAATCGTTCATTCAAATATGTCCAACGAAATATTAGGATGAAACACTAAAATATTTTACTATCCCGAGTATTCGTTAATCACATAGACTGAATGATCCTCAAAATAATCTAATATTACATTTTTCCCAATGAACATTGAAGCATCCGGCAGTGACGGATTTAGTGAACCCAAGTCATTTTGTACCGTGTATACCAGTCAGTGAGACTAACTTCACGTATTCCATCTACGTCGCAGATATGGAAAGCAGGAAAAGTAATTCCGGCTGTAGTTCCGAATAGCTGTTACCTCCGATTTAGGTGAAATTTTGCAGAGACCTTCTTTAAAATATAAATCACTGCTTAAGTGGATTTTCGACGCATCACAATAGTTTTGTACCATATAATAGTGATATGTACGATATTATATGATGATACGAACTGTTCAATGCATAGTAATGAGTGTCCTGCAAGAACAGAAGGTGAACTACACGAAAAAGTGTTGAACTGATATCCTATTTTGGCAATGCAACAAACAGACTATGTAACATAAATGAATTTTTTTACGCATCGCTTTATTTTTGTACCATATAATAGTCATGTGTACGATATTATATGATACCACCTGCTAAATGCATAGTAATGTGTGTCCTAGAAGAACAGAAGGTGAACTACACGAAGAAGTGTTGAACTGATATCCTATTTTTGCAATGGAACAAACATACTATGTAACAGTTAGTTAGCCACGCGTAGTTCTTAAAACTACTAAGCCGTGGTTGCTCCAACTGCAAATGATTTACGTCTTCGCTACAAGTTAAAATTACCATAATTCTTTTCGAATAGTCACTTTCCTCAAGCTTTCCTCAAATTACACTCGACAAACGTTAATGTTAACTATACGAGTTGTGCAAACCTGAAAAGAATAGTAGAAGTTGGACTGAACAAAACATGACATGCATGCAGTATAAAACATTATTATTTATACGCCCATTTTTGGGTAGCACTAATCTAACCACATTTATATAGTTAAGCCATTTACAATGGTAACTAATTATTTCGGGGATAATACATAGTCAAATTCGCCACCCAAATCGCATGTGTAGACATACTTTTCGGTTATAGTTGTGTTAACCACATCACGATTGGGGTGTCAGTGAACTATATCGAATTTTACTATCCCCTCTTTCACCATGTTCGGTTTTGTAGATACCACTTTTCTGTTACAAGGAACATCACTTAAGTGTCCGCCTTCGATTTCGCTGAAACTCATATATGTGATAAAGTATTGAAAGCTATTAGACACGTATTTTTTTTATCTGCGGAAAAACGGTTTTAAGGGCGGAACCACAAAGAAAGGCATTTCGGTGGTGGTTTGGCAGTTTCACTCACAAGCAGTCGACCGATCCGAATGATACAAAAACCAAAATTCTTCTAATGTAAGGTGATGAAAAGTCCACTATAGAATAATTGACAAAATATAAGTTAAGGGGTGACACTCCTTTCTCGGAGGGGTCGATTCCCCCCTTAAAAATGTTGGTCCCCAGACTAAAAAACACGTGTCTAATAGTTTTCAATGCTTTATCACATATATAAGTTTCACGAAAATCAAAGGCGAGCACTTAAGTGATGTTCCTTGTTAGTGTAAAACCTAAATCTGCAAAATATGATTTTGGATAATAATGAAGGTAATGAATGAAGAATTTTCGTTGCATTCTAACGATGCAAGCTTCAACCCCTTTCGCCTGGAAGGTTGAGTTGAATCGCGTAGCCAAAATGAAAACACGCCGCTTACAAGATCATTGGAAAATAGAAGGAGAGCGAGGAAGAGAGAGAGAGAGAGAGAGAGAGAGAGAGAGAGAGAGAGAGAGAGAGAGAGAGAGAGAGAGAGAGAGAGAGAGAGAGAGAGAGAGAGAGAGAGAGAGAGAGAGAGAGAGAGAGAGACAGACAGATGATCCAATGACTCGAGTGATGCCGATACTCAGCAAGGAGTGGATCAAACAGTCGATAAAGCAAGCGTCGCTCAGGTAATGCAGGCGAGTGGTAACTTTCGTGGCTGCTGAGATCGGTAGCTAGGTAGTACACCGGTACAGAGGAGCGATAGAAGGCAAGAGGAAGGGGGAGGGTTGGGAAAGGAGAGAAACGTATATCCTCACGTTAACGAGCCGATCGTGACTCGCCTCTCTTTGTACGGTAGCTTATTCGCGAGTTGTTGGATCTGGCGTGTTTTGCCGATGCGGGGCCTCCGATTGGACGCCACCGCGATCCTTCATCTCGTCTCGAACCCCGATAGGCACATAACTATAATATACTTTATATACTATACATATATGTATATATAAATATATATATATATATATATATATATATATATATATATATATATATATATATATATATATATATATATATATATATATATATATATAGAAGCACCATAACGTTGGTATTTCGTATATACGCGCACTGAGTTATAATGCGGTTTGTACACCACTTTGCCGGCACTTACCTTACCCTCAGGGTCCTCTAGCCCGAGTACATTTCATATAGGCTCGCCTCCAAATCGGCTAAACGATGTATACACGAGAGAACTACCGACCTATCCATGGCCTAGGCGGACTCTCTCGTTCCCTTGATCTCTCGCCCCCTCTCTCTCAAGCGCGCGCGCGATAATCGCCGTGCTCATATTATAGTCAGGTACTCGCGGAATCGCGCGATCCCTTCTAAGCTCTTATCCCATGAAGCTCTAGCCTATTCCCCAACGTCATTGGCCGATCTTGACCAATGCGGGAATGCGATTGGTTAACCTCGATTTTTGACGCCACTCAATCGCGGCCGTTCCCCGTTTTCTTTCTCTCTCTGTGTTTCTTTATGTTTTCGTTATGCTCCGATGTATACAGTTTCTTATTTTAATTTCCATTTTTTTTATGTTCAATATTCTTAAGTTTGCACAGCTTCTTTTTTTAATGCTTTTGTGATTTTATGTTTTATCGTGCTCCTGCTATTTTGCGTTTTGTTACGGGTTTTTTTTTAACTTTTTATTCGTTGTTTATGAAAAAAAAATTCAAAGAAAAAATGTTCCAAGTATAGACAAAATATGTACCCTTAAAACTCCGTTTCTAATCCAGATTTCGAAGTGTTTGGTTTTTCAAAATCGCGTAAGAGTATGGATTCACCATAAACAACAAAAAAATCGACATTCCGAAAATGCTGGAGGTGCGTGATCCTTTGAATATCCGTTTTTTTCTGGAAATATGGCGCGCTGCAAGTCGTGGAAAATTAAGTCGGTCAAAAAAAGATCGTCACAGGTTTGCTCGTGCATCGTGTGCCGTTGCAGGGTTCATTTGACGCAACGTTGAGTTAGTTTCTCGAACTCCTCGGCGTACACGATTTTGCCATTTGGTACGCACGTGATAGAAAGTTACAGGCTCCTCGATGTTTCAGCTAACGATATTACGTAAGTTGGTGAGTTGAAAAGCCGTAATTCAAATACCAACTCGGATCCCATTATTCGTCAAGAACGAGGAGGGTCGCGAGGTCTGCGTTTTCAGTATTTTCGTTGTTCTTCTTGTTTTCGTTTCCATTTGTTGCGAGCTCTCACTCGAGTCGTCCGCAAATTGGTAGTTGAATTCTCGAATTATCGAAGAGATCGGTATCATCGGTGGTTCCGTGGCAGGTCCTGCAGGACCCTCAGGTTTCCCAATATTCAAGACGGCTGGACCAAAGTAATGCCAAAAAACAGTCACGAGAATGCAACTACGAAATCGAACATGGCGAGAAACCAAGCAATTGACGTTTCTTGCCACATTCTAATGGTGTTAAAGCTTGCATCGTTGGAATGCAACGAAAATTCTTCTTGATTCCTTCATTTCTTCATTTTGACTATTATCGAAAAAAAACTTGCTGCAGCTGTTGGTTATACATTTTTAACCCTATCTCACCGTGTAACGGGTCTATAACAAACCATCCTCACAAAATCCCATATTGACATTTGATGCTTTTCCGTCTTAGCTATTAACTACCCAGCCTTGTAACGCTTTGGTCCTCTAGTGACTGAATACAAAACAATAGATGGAGACTAGACAGAAAGAAATATCTCACGGCTGTATAACGGTTCTGACCTAGCCATGACCTAGTTTTTCAGCTGACTAGTTTTTCAGTGACTGGGGAAAAATCAATCAGATGAATTTCGTGATTTTTTTGCACATTGTTTAAATCATTGGACCCTTTTACGATATTCTTCGTTGTTTATTAATTAGGGTTATGATATTTGCGCTGTAAATATATTAATTGTTCAATTTTATATGATCTCGGACAAACGCTTACGCCGTAACGTGGTTTCGATCTCGGGACCTCTGGGTGATGAGTTGTAACGCTGTCCACTGAGCCAGTTCTGCTTGTTTAATTTCTGAATTTTCGTATCGTCTACATATGTGACACTACACAATGCTTGATTATTAAAAAATGGGTGGATTAACAAATGTAAATGATATTATCGGATCAATGACTCGATTGCGTTCGCATTGAGAGCGATAATCGCATAGAGTTACATAACCTTAAATAGTATTTGTCCGATCATTTATTCCGGCTAGTGCGGCCGCAGTTGGCAAGTGTTTGTTAGGTCATGGTGAGATACCGACTTGAGGATTTTTTTCATTTGCAGCGTCATCTGTAACTCAAGTCGCTCAGCCAGCCATGAGCCAATCGCTCGATGGAACTACACGTAGCCACATAACCACTACCAACATAACCATAACACAACTTGTGACCAAGATCGGCTGAACAGTGACTAGGCAAGAGGTGCACAGCCGCAGTTAGCTGGCTGGGTAATTGCAAGATACCTGTTTGAGAATTTTTGCATTCGCAACGCCATCTGTAACTCAAGTCGCTTAGCCAGTCATGAGCCAATCGCTCGATGGAACTACACGTAGCCACATAACCACACTTTGTAACTTGTGCCCAATATCGGCTGGGCAGTGACTAGCCAAGGGGTGCATAGCCGCAGTTAGCTATTGTTGGCTAGGTCATGGCGTCATGTCCACTTGAGAATTTTTTCCTGTTGCAAAGCCATCTGAAACTGAAGTTGGCTAGCCAGCCATGAGTCATTCGCTCGATGGAACTACACGTAGTCACATAACCTCACTTTGTCATTTGTGATCAAGTCAGCTGGGCAGTGACTAGACAAGGACTGGATAACAAAACATTCACAATATCACTAGCCCATAGCGAGCCAACCATTGGTCAGTTCGGATGAGCTCAATTGGGCGAGCCAGTTACTAGGTCGTAACTCAGACAGGCTAGCACAATATCTACTCGGGAAACCGTTGTACGGGTTTTTAGTGCAATTCATGTAAACTAGATGGCGTTAGTTGGATCGAAACTTGTTCAAAGTTCGCTTATCGCGAGATTGCAAGATTCGAGTGTGCGTAAAGTTTACAAAAATTCAGAAAAATATCAAAACGACAAACGGCGTATGAAAAATCTGGCGTGGCTTTGTGCTACACCAAGCAAAGTAACTGCTTCGAAGCATTCCATACATCGTAAAGGAATATTACGACACAATGTAGTATGTCTGTTACACTCCCTTTATTCATTTATAACTAGGCACCTGACACACATTTTTCAAAAACTAAATAATACGTGTGATTTTATTCATTAAAATCTACCATAAACTTTACTATTTGGAAATTATTACGTTGTTGAGTTATGAAAGGTTAACAGGGATTATCAAGAATGTTTCAGCGACTTTCGTAGCCTAAGTGCGCCGAAAGAAATACGGCGAAACAAAAATAATTATTTTTGTTGCATACGAACGATGCATTTATGGGGAACGTGTGGGACCTTTGGTGCAAATACTTTTTTACTCAAGTATCTACAGTAAAGTCTCGGAAGTATTGTCCTTCGGCTGCCTAGTTGATGCGCCAATCGGTGTGCGGCAAAGCGGTCACCGCTCCGAGTATCGGTCATGCGCAACGCTGCTTAAATAGAATTATCGCCGAAGCCGAATCCCGACCAGTGTTGGTTAATATTCAAAAAATATTTGCAAAGTTAAAATCGGATGGTTGGCAGTACCGGCGCAGCTCGGCGAGATTTTAATGGAGTCGAGAAAGATTTTGATGCGGCGATGGGAGAGGGTGGGAGTGGTGTTGTATTCGCGCGATGTGTATCGATATGGTGAATCGAAAGGATAATAGGGAGACGGTAGCTTGTGGTAGGTAAACGGTAGCACTTTCACGAATCGGGAGACCTCCTTCGGTGCCCTCCTCCTATACTTATTTCTTATATTCATTCCTAGGTCTCGCTTCTTTTTCATCATCCCTCCTCTCTCTCTCTATCTCTCCAACCCCACCGGTATTTTTCTCTCGTCTATATAAACCATCATTTTATTCTTATAAAATGCCCTGGACTCGCTACGTGTTTCCTTGGCAGATTCGCCGTCTTCTTGCATTGCCCACCCCCCCCCCCCCCTTTCGCGATGCGCGCGCGTTTCTCGGGCCAAAGAGCGAATGGGCCGTTCGTTCGATAATAAATTGTTTCTTATAGAGTCGGAGCACTCTGACGATGATGATACGTTGGATGGAATCGGGATCGCATGTCTGCCGCGAATCTCTCCACCATCTTTCCTCCATGTTCATTTTACTTTTTATTTTAATCTTTATTTTTCCTTTACTTAATATTCCCTTCTCCCGTTCTCTCTCTCTCTCTCTCTCTCTCTCTGTCTCTCTCTTTCCTCCTGTATCTTTTTTCCCGACTTTATCATCGCCCACTCCGTTCGGTTGCTTGATCGTGATGATGATGATGATGAACCAAAGAACGAGAGCGACGAAAAGTCGAGTCTGCGATTACACTCCCTTATAAATATGCATATATATATATATATGGGGCATTCCACGCCGACCATTTTTGGTTTACCCGTACTTTTTTGTCAAATTGTATCTCATAAACGGAATATCCACACCAATTTTCATATTTTTATCTCTTCTCTTTTAAGAGTTATAATTTTCCAAAAAATGTCGATTTCGGAAGTTTTGGAAATGTTTAAACGCTGATAACTCCTGAACTAATTGAGATATCGATTAATGTCACTATATCATTGTTTTTCTTCATTTTTACGCATGCTTTCGTAAAAGAAAATGAGAAAATGATTAATTATCAATTGTCAATGTCAACGTTTTTTTTGCTTCTAGAGTGAAAACTATTTTTTTGAAAGATGATTGCCTGTTTTTATTTTTTTCAAAAAATTCTGTAAAATAGAGTGACCCATTCTATGATTTTTAAGACTAGTCTCATCGTGGGCCTATTTTTCCTTCTATTTTTATCATTCTAATCTCCAATAATGCTATTAATGATTTTGTGATTTCCAATTCGGCTTCGTCAGGCCTGGGACGTTTTATTTTTTATTTGTGCGGAATTTAAATTTAAAAAATGATTTTGAAATATATATATATATATATATATATATATAGGGTGTCTCAAAATGACCTGCCATTCGAATTTATTAATAAAACGTATTATTCATTTGAAAAGTACGAATATTTCTATATTAATATCAGGTACAAACATGGAGGTTATGTGTTGAACACAATATCTGATAAATGGCATAAACGACATGGACTTGGAAGACATATTCTTACAACAAGAGGGCGCAACCTGCCATACTACGAGCGGAACAATGCAGTTATTGCAGATGAAGTTTCATGGTTTTGTTATCTCGCAACGGTGATGTGAATTGGCCACTAAGATCGTGCGATTTGACGACATTGGACTTCTTTCTTTGAGGTCTTTTGAAAGGAAAGCGATGCCAATGATGTGGTCACCATCCGGGAGCTCAAAGAAGCAATTAGACGCACCATGAATGAAATAAATCCGCAGTTATGCCAAAATGTTATTGAAAATTTCGTCGTAAAAGTGATCGATTGCAAACAGGGCAGAGTTGGCCCTTTATCAGACATTGTGTTCCACACATAACCTCCATGTTTGTACCTTATATTAAAATAAAAATATTTGTATCTTTCAAGTAAATAATCCGTTTTATTAATAAATTAAAATGTCAGGTTATTTTGAGACACCCTATGTGTGTGTGTGTGTGTGTGTGCACGCGCGTTCGTGCGTGTGTGTTTGTGTTTATGGGTAATTTTCCCAAAAAAATCATTTTGCATGTAATCTGACTTTTTTAACAGATGCTATTCCATAGCTTTATACATATTTTTAAAATTATAACAGTTTGACGTATTTTGAAATCTTCCATTAAAACAGATTTGACAGAAACTCGTCGTTATCGTTTTTTCCCCTGTATTTTGAGTATGAAAATCATTCTTCTGAAGTGTAGCGATTTAGACTTCATATACACTAGCAAGCTGAAGAAGTACTAAAATTTCAACAATACCAGACAAAAATGGCTTGAAACCATTGGGCATTTATTTAATTCCTCCCTAGAAAATAAATAACAATAATGACCCCAAGTATCTCACATTAAATATCGAAATTTTGCAACCGTTTTTCTCAATCATTCCTGTAGAGAACTATAAATCAGTTTATATATTGTGTGCTAGTACATTATGCTTGCCAGAGCAGTGCCTTCCATATCTACTTTTCCGAAGCGACTAATTGTTTCGTATCATTTTTGTAGCTTGCGCTTTCTTTCTGCAGACCTCGTGCCGGAATTACTGCTCGAGGGAGTAATTCCTCTGCTCATTTTTAACTGTATCATTTTTCCATCAAATACGTCACTCGTTATCTGTTCAAGCGGCACTTGTGGACACCGAAAATGCTGCTTTTGAATTTCCACATTTGATAGGACACCAAAAAAAAATTGCAAAGAACCAGACAAGAATCCCAACTAAGAACAACCCAGCATATATATCAATAGATAAATAATTCTGTTATTAGTATATATAAATCATCTTATGATCTTATATTATCCAATATATATAGGTGTATGTTTATGTACAGTTGATTAGCAAATAAAAAAATGTTTACACATTATAATATTCAAAACTAACATTGAACAACACGGAAAAAACGAATTCACGCAAAGACGCAATAATAATTTCACTTGACTACCCAACTGCAGTGACTTGCACTGTTCGCCATCATACTTATACTTACTTCGAATGCCCGGTAACAACCAACAGCATTATGCGATGCATATACAGCATACAGTTGAAACATGAACGGGCTGTACGCGCATGCGCGCGCGAATTAATTCAATGTTATTAACCGACTAATCAAGTCTGTAAATCTCGATTAAATCAAATCGGGCGGAAATATATACTAAACGCAATTCCCTGTATACGCGTGAGAGTTGATTAAACCACGGGCGTTCGGTATATCTTGGTACGCAATTCCGATACTCATTTTATCGGCGAGCTCTAACGCGGTGAGTGGGATAACCCATATATACACAGGGAATAATATTACATTCTGCTATTGCCGTTTTGGAGAAAAGCGAGATGCGTTGTTTCATACAGGAGTTTGTACGGGTTTGTTTAGGCACCCCCCCCCCCCACACACAAATATAACGCAAACCCTTGCGGGTTTTTAGGTATTGCCATTCCCAATCGTACCCTTTCTTATCACTCCCTATCCGCACTTCGCTAATCTAACCTAACTTCTGTTGCGTCTACCACCGTCTTAAGCTATACTATACCGCCTTTGTCAAAGGTACGGGGAGGGTATCGACGGCCCTATATTTTTCTGGTTCTCTGGTGCACAGACTCTAACGCAAGAATCTACACGAAGGTATCAGAAGTATTGGCCGTCCGCTCACTGGTTGATGTGCCAGCTAAGGTGTGCGGCTAAGTGGTTACCGCTCCAAGTATTGGCCATGCACAATGCTGCTTAACTCGGAGTATCCCCGGAGCGTTCAAATAAATCAATATACCTATATTTGTATTTTCCTGAGTTCCAACGTATGCGATGATGTTGATGTTTGCATCGTTGGAATGCAATGAAAAGTCTTTTTTATTCCTCATTTTATGGTACAAAAACTGATTTTTTGCATATTTAAATTGGTGGTTTAAAAACAAACACCTAAAAAAAGTGTTCGGAGGATTTTCGCAAGCAAAGTTTGGCACAAGAAACTTGAGCAGTAAAAAAATTATTTTCATTGCATTCCAACGATGCAAACTTCACTCTCGTCCCTCGCGGGTTTTTGCGACGTTGAAGTTTGCATCTATAGAACGCAACGGTTTTGTCGTTTATTTTTATGCTTATGCAAAGCCTCTTTTTTCGAATTGAAGTAGTAAATCTCTACTAAGAGTACGTAAAAATGTACTTCTTTGGCACGAAATTTGACATGCTTGACACTGAAAAAAAAAAGTTGTTTACACTTCGGCGAAATGACATACACTCAATTCCAAGCTTGCTTATAGTACTCCTTCATAGATGCCTTACCATCGTAAATTACGAGCACGCAGTTTTGGTTATGCCATCTGTTTGAAAACAGCGAGAACTTATTCAACGTCCAATATACAGGATGACCCTCTTAACTCTGCTTCCCGAAATAACTCGGTAATTATCGACGTCACATAAAAATGTTTCAGACAAAAGTTTCAGACAAAAGTTGTGTGAAGGGGATCATCGAATGCGACCAATACTTTTTTTTTCGGTGGAGGCGCGGACGCACAGTCAAGGTCACCTCTACTTTTTTTTTTAATGGAATGGTACATTTTTTTCAACCATCTTGTGGAGCACCTCAAGCCGCATAAAAAAAATAGGGGGTCAAAGCCGTTCAAGGTCATTCAAGGTCAGTATCGATGATACAAATCTAAATAGGTATTCGAAATGACCTTGAACGACTTTGACCCCCTAATGTTTTTTATGCGGCTTGAGATGCTCCACAAGATGGTTGAGAAAATGTACCATCCCATTTGAAAAAGTGGAGGTAACCTTCACTGTGCGTCAGCGCCTCCACCGAAATAAAAAAAATTTGGTCGCATTTGTTGGTCCCCTTTACACTGTACAACTTTTGTCTGAAACATTTTTTTGTGACGTCGATAATTACCGAGTTATTTCGGGTGGCAGAGATAAGAGGGACCCTCTGTATATACCGGGTGTCCTATTTTTATCCTACACCTGATTTATCTCGAGAAATACTGCTCCGATCAAGTATTGATTATAATAAAACTTTTAGGCTTCAAAGGGGGCTGTTTGAAAAAAAATATTTATTGGTCCAAAATTCAAAAAGGCGACTTTAAGATGACCGAAATGTTTATAAAAAAATGGGAACATTATTTTTTTACCCGAAAATTTGTCACTCCAAAACTAACAAATCCTGTAGGAAGTTTTTTTTATTAACGTTCTTAATTTTTTGGTCAGAATACCATTGTTTACTATTGTAGTGCTGTCCAGAATGTACCGCGAGGAGGTAAAGTATTGAATCTGCCTAGTGTAAATATGCGTGTGAGTTTGTTTGGGTTTGTTTGGTAACGGAAGTGACGAGCCGCAAAGACCTAATCCTTGTCTGAGTTTGTCTGGGTTATCGAACAAACCCAACCAAACCCAAATAAACACCCACGTACACACTCACACTTACACTGGGGATGTTGATGACTTTACCGCCTCGTGGTACATTCTGGATATCGCTAAATAGTAAAAATTGTATTCTCACCTAAAAATTATGAACGTTATCAAAAAACTTCTCCCACAAAAGTTGTCAGTTTTGGCCTGGCAATTTTTTTTGTGGACAAAAATACATGTACCGATTTTTTTCAAACATGTCAACCATCTTAACATCACCATTTTTAATTTTGGACAAAAAAGATTTTTTTAACGTCTCCATTTAAACCCTAAAAGTTTTATCATACTTATTACTTGATCGCAGCAGTATTTTTCGAGATAAATCAGCTGCAAGGTTAAAATGGGACACCCGGTATATAGTTTATTTCATCAAATAAACATAAAATAATTTATGAAATTCAATTATTGATATAATTGATTGAACTCAATGAATATACATGTGTATAGCATAATAGCATGTTTGGCGTTACAACTAGATATCATTTGTGTGTATATGCTCGTGCCGTTGGTAGGTGGCGTGTCGGTAGCGCGCGAAACCGGATTCTTTCGTCGCTTCAAGCAGCACGCAAATCAATTAGGCTCTGGTTCACTATGCGAATCGGCGGTGCGAAGGGGGAGGGGGTTAAGGGTGGCGCGTCAATGCGCAATGGTATAGGTCGTGGGCACCGCACGATTCCGCAATGCTCGCGCCTCCGCGCGAACACTCTTTCGTCTACTACCGGTGCATAATCCGCGCACGATATACACTTTTCCTCCGATACGATGTATAGCTAGTTTACTTCCACGCGCACCGGTTTCGATACGTACACCTCCTGTTCTTTTACCCTCTCGCGGTTAGCGAACGTCCGCTCAGCCAACCAAACCTCGACCTGCATTCGCCCTTTCGCCTCTCGCCTTGGCGCGAGCACATTTTTCTTTTCCGTTCCTCGACGGGAAACGGAGGCAGGCGAATTCGTTTCGAGCGTTGGCGTGCGCGTGAATGTTGTTTTTAAATCTCTCCCTCTCCCTCTTCCTCATTCTCCCCGTCTTGGTGTTTCTTCTCTTATTCGATCAAGTTCGTGGATTTTTTTTTTTCGTCTCGGCGTAACGCGCGGTTAATTACATTTTATTATCGTGCAACTGCGGATTCGTGTGCGAAATGCGGAATACGAATGATTCGGGGATTGAAGACAAGGGTTGAGGTTAGGGGTTGAAGAGGCAGGGAGACGGATCCATTTTAAAATCACTCGCGCATTGGCTATTCTAGAAGTTAATATTAGGGTAAGTCCGGGGGAGATGGCCCTATTAACTTTGCGGACCTTTTGTCGAGAAACCATTATGAATTAAACAACCATTTTAATCGCAAACGAAACTTTAATTATATTAGTTATCAAACGTTAATAATAATCACGCTCGAAATCAACAAATGTCGTCACATCAACCATTAAGGCATTAGGCCACAGTAACGGGTACAAAATCATGTGCGAATTTAACATTTTTTTTCGTATGAAAAAGTGATTCACTAATAAAATTAATTACACATCTATTTAGTATGAATATCAAGCTGTTAGAAAATATATATTTTTTTCTATGTACAAAATGGCCGACTACTCGAAACTTCTCGAAACAGCTTTTTTTTCAATTGGCGTGACAAATAACTTCAACAATTTTCACTCGATTTACTTTAAATTTAAAAGTTATGTTCCTAATTGCATTTCGCAGAGAAGTACGTACGGAATTTCTGATTAATCGGAAACTTTTCATTTTATGAGGAGTTATAACGAAATTTTTCAGTGAAAATCATTTTCTTAAGTTCAAATACCTACAACTATTGTATAAAACAATATTTTTTAAATTCCGTACGTACTTCTCTAGGTATTGGTCTCTATTATCTCTAGGTATTGGTTCTCTAGGTCTAGTGCCTAAAAAAAGATAACAAAAGAAAATATTAGTAGTACATCGAAAAAAAAAAAATTTATATTTTCTAACAGCTTGATATTCACACTAAATAGATGTGTAATTAATTTTTTGTGTGAATCACTTTTTCATACGAAAAAATGTATACCCGTTACTATGGCCTAAGGCCTTAAAAAGAAAATACGATTGCCCATCCCTCCCAGAGTGTCTGGGTGTGATGGGCATAGAAGCCGGGGAGAGATAGCCAATACTCGTTTCTTCTTTTTCCTTGCCTTCATGATCTTTCAACTCCTTTTTTTTTACTGCCGCACTTGGAGCACATGTCTTCATACTCTGTACAATACTCATGCATCCAGAACTTACAAATGTTACATTGCAGCCAGTCTTCGACGAGTTGTGTTCTATAATATTTATCGCCGCAGCCTCTGCAGTTGTCTTTCTCTTTACCTTCGTTCCCACTTTCAACGGTATCACAGAGGACCATGGAAATTTCTGTGCATCTGCTGTCTGAGATCCTACGGATGGCTTTACGTTTCCTAACAGTCTTATTTTCCTTAGGTCTGTCAGTATTTCTTTCTTGTCTTATCATCTTTGGTTTCTTAGACTTCTCTTCTTTTTCTTTTTTCCATATGATCTTCAAACGCCAAAAGAATGCTAACCTGCTTGGCACGTTTGCAGACTTCATTGAGTTTTTTAGGCAGTGGCGATATTTCCTTCAGTACTCTTGTCGGTGCAGGTTTGTGACATATCTGAGTTTTGGAAGTACTTGGGCCAGGATCTTTCGACACTGTTGGTGATTTGGTCGTTCCTGTCTGGTCATTGCGGTGGCTTTTAATAGGTGCCTCGATTTTTTCACCAAAGCCGTACTCCGGTATGGTTCCTGGGTTTAATGGGAAAACTCCTGTGGCTCTAAATCCTGATGTTGCGTTTACACTCGTAGCTGATTTTCCCCAAGCTTTTTGCCGGTCTCCTTCATCCCAGGTACCTCGAGCAGCTACCGCCTTCCGCATGTAGTTGTAAGTCATTTGCAAAAAACATTTTGGATTAAAGATATTCGGAAAACAGTACTAAAGATTTTATAGCCATATTCCCCGGAAAAACTAAGGCCATCTATCCCGATTGTTCTGGAGAGATGGCCATATGAATTAATAGAAAGGAACACGTGATTTTCGTTTTCCTTTTCAGGTTAGAATACGTGGAACGATAATTCCTTTACAATAAATGTACAAAAACGAGCAAATTTGTCAAAACCTTTTTGTAACCACACAACACGACAACTCGCTATCATATATTCGGCGTGTAATCACAAAACAAGGTGGGCTTTACTTACTTAAAAAAAATCGCACAAAAAACTGAATGACATTTGTTGCCAGCCACGAAACGAAGCGAAGATTATTAGTAGTATCCGGACGGACTGACTAGACGGCAAAGCGCTGAACAACTGATCGACAAGACGACGAAACGCGTCCAGCGGCTCTGCAAGGACACGATGCCACAGCAACGCTACGGACGAAACCGACAACAACAATACTGGTGGACAGACGAAATTGCGGAACTGCGAAGGGCCTGCTTCGCCTGTAGGAGGAAACTCACTCGGGCGAGATGGGGACCCGAAGGAGAGACGCATAGAACAGCTTATAGGACGGCACAGAACCTACATTCCAACGCACGAGACGAGAACGGAGACGGAAGCCGACGACGAACCTGGGGACATCCCACTCTTTTCCGAGGAGGAGCTCGCGAGAGCGACTGCCTCGATGAAGGTCGGAAAGGCCCCAGGAAGGCGTAGAGGGCGGCGGAGAGAGTAAAATCTCTCAGCCGCCCGATGGAAAGTACTATAGGACCGAGATTGAGAAAACGTCGGCTACTCATGTCGACGACCCACTCGATCCTCCTATACGGCGCCGAGATATGAGGGGAAGCACTCCACGTAGCTAAATACAACCATGCAGTTCTGGTCGTAGCGGGCGTGATCCCGGTTTTGAGCTTTTGAGCGAAGGAGAATCTACTTTCAGAGTGCACAGACGGGACGGACAGATGCGGCAAGAAGGGAACGGGAGACGACGATACGACAATGGCTGACCAAATGGACAAACGAGACGTCTGGGACGTGGACAAAACGACTGATACCGGAACTAAAACCGTGGATCGGAAGGAGCTGCGGGGAGGTAAATTTTTATCTCACGCAGTTCCTGACGGGGCACGGATACTTTAAACGATACCTACGCAACATGGGAAGGGTACGAACTGCAGACTGCAAATACTGCGGACACGACCGAGACAACGCGGAACACATATTCTTTACATGTGACCGATGGACCGAGACGAGACGAGACGCTGACTAGAGGCGACAGTTGGAGAAATCACCCCAGATAACATCGTTGGCGTGATGACCTAGGACAGCGAACGGTGGGCCCTCGTGTCCACCTTCGTAGAGACTGTCCTTAGGAGAAAGAATGCAGACGGATGCTTCGGTGACTGAGCGAAAGAGAAGGGTCGGTAATCAGTAGCCAAGACCACAACGAGACCATACGATCAGACAAGAGGTCATGGTCAGCATGTCCTGCCGGAAGTAATGCTAACGCAGTCCACGTCCGGTCATCGCACAGAAGTGGTTCCCCCGTCCTTACCAAGAAATTTCGATTCTTTGGCCGGGGGGGGAGGGGTTAGCCGGTATGCATCTCGCGAAAACCCTGGCCGAGAGGGATGACCCCCTCCGGCCCTATGATGCGAAATGAGAGTCCGGCACATGGGTGACGACGCTGCTCCGGGATTTAAGAGGCAACTCCTAACCCCTGGTGCAGTGGAGACGCCCATGGTCTTTAAAAGATTCTTAACCCCTTTACCACGATACTTGTCGGCTCCTACCTCTCCTTTCTGAAAAAAAGTATCCAGTTTTAGTTGCAAACTTTTTTGCAAAGCTTTTCACAAAACTGAACTAGATTATTATTAATGCCATCTATCTACCATGAGTCGAACTTTTATCTATTGGCCATCTCCCCCGTGAGGCAAGCTCCCTCGGACTTACCCTATTATTATTGTTACCATTATCCTTATTATTAATGTTATTTTTGTTGTTGTTATTATCATGTATTCAGATTTAGTCATATATTGTTATATATTAACATTTGAACATATATTGTTGTTATTGTCATCACTAAACATAATTATTATTGTTGCTATATATTCATATTTAACCATATATTGCTATCGTTATTATTAATTATTAGAGGTGTTATGATTGTAATAGTGTTGTTACTGTAAGCTTAGAATTAAACATTCAAAGACCGTGATTATAGCAGCAGCTCTTCATTATATTTCGTTCTTCACACCTATGACTGTTTGGTTCGGCTGTAGGTGACAAACTCCTGCTGCTCACGTCTTTGCTATTATCTCCCTCATAACAGACGAACTCTCGTTGCTAACGTCCCTACTACTACCCAAGTCGGCATAGGCGCCCACATTGTTATTATTATTATGTTTTCGAACGTTGATAGACTGCATGGTCAATTTTCTATGGCGAAGCTAATGCAATTTGCAACTCTCCTTGTGATTCGCTATCGTGGTTTAGGTTTTGTAACACAAAATCAACCAATGTACACCACACACACGCGCGCGCACAAACACACACAGAGAGAAGAGAGGGAGAAAAGGAGAGAGAGAGAGAAAGCGAATGCAAATGAGAGAAAGATAATCTTTGCGCCGGGGGTTATTCGGGTATAATTTTGGGTTTTGGCGACTCAAGGGATGCTCCGTGGCTGACCTGCGAGATCGGCTACCAGTCTTTTCACCGGATGAGGATTATTCGCGCCAACTTTTATTATTCCTTTTGCAAAGGTGTGTGTGTGTGTGTGTATGTGTGTGCAGGTATGCATCATTAAACTCGATATACGCATCGCCGCGAGATAGCTAAAATAATGTCCGATCGAGGCGAGGGTGATCGCGTGCTCCTCGATGATTCGCGCTCATATTCTTTTCCCCCTACAATGTTTCCCGTATATCCTCAATATGCAGCGGAACGAGGGAGTCTAGTCCCCGACACTTGTAACTCTCAATCGTGATTCATTCACGCCGAATGACAAAAATGCGCCAAAGTCGTTTTATTATAATAAATTGCTTCATTCGGACGAACGATCGATGCAGTTGAGATTTGCGAGCCAAAAAACAAGTTATGAACGGAGAAGGTTCGGTTTGGGCAAATTTTTTTTTCGAATCGTCAAGCAAAGGCTCTAAGAGTGAGACTTTCGTCGTGGTGGAGTGACGCGAGAATCGATAGCGCAATAATCACGACCGCGCTCATAGAGATTTTGACCCCGGGGATGTAAGGGAGGAACAGGAGGTGGAAGCATTGTGTTCTTTCTTGGGTTTGTTCATGTTGCGCTCGCGAGCTCCGCCATGCTTCGTTGTAACTCCCCCTCCCCCCCTCTCTCTCTATATATATATGCATTCACATTATTATATATGTGGATATGTAGGCGGGTGGTTTATCCATGAGAACAGAGCGCGCTCTTTACCGACGTTTGACACGTGTACCATGCGCACAGCAAGATCCAATCAAGCATAGTACTTCTTGGAACGTATGAATATATATATATATATGTGTGTGTGTGTGTGTGTGTGTGTGTGTGTCTGCCAATCAATCAGCAAGGTTATACATTTTGCCTTGGACGCGATGAACGAGCGCAGACGGACTTCGCGAGCGATATACCCATCCCTCGCTCTCCCTCTCTCTTCCTCGCGCCGTCTCGTTCGAAGCATTTTGTCACGTTTTTTTTAAATACTGCCGAACGCCCTTCAGACCTTTCGTAGCAAAAGATTGAAAAAAAAAGTACTGTCAAGAAAAATAATATAATTTTCTTTTTATTGAAAGTTAAATCAAGTTAAATTATTTTTAAATTTGCATTAAATTCAATTTATTTTCTATTTTAATTAAATTTAGTTTATTTTAAATTCCAAATACACAAAATGTTTTAAAGTGACAAAAAAGAGAAAAAAAATCCTTAAAAACACGTATCGACTTGGAAGACCAAAAGTTTCTCTCCTCGCCACGGCTGTGATCGCAAAAATTTGGAAAAACATTGGGATGATGCGGAATGCTTTGTAACGAAAAAAAAAATCGAAAATCTCGATTCGATTCCGAGATCAGGCGGATCAACCGCAAACTTCTCTGTCTCTTTCTCTCTCTGCGTGTCTCTCGCGCTGGCATAAACAAAGCGCCAAACCGCCAATTCCGAAGATGAAATATTATAAGTAATAACATATATCTATAGAGCGAGAGAGCGCGCGGTTTGCCCCGTTTCGCGTACCGCGAGAGAGGGATAATAACACGCCACTAAACTATATACGCCCGATGCACCACAAGGGTGGGGGAGGGAGCAAGACAAGAAGGGGACCGGCGGGGAGGGATGGTCGAGGGGCCGGGAGGGGGCGAAAACGGTGAAGGAATCTACCTATATATAATTGTATAATTATTATTAATGATATCGAAACCCTTATGCGCGTTTAAGCGGACTTAAATCGTCTGTTCTTTGTGGCTACACACACACACACAGAAATGTATCCACGCACACACATATGCAGTCGGAAAGCTATAAATATATATGAAAAATGAGTCCGTTTATATATATACACAGACACATATATAAATATTACAACGATATATACATTTTTTTTCCAAATACATTTATAGCGTTCGTGCTATACCTGCAGGCCTGTAAATAAATAAATAAATAAATAAATAAATAAATAAATAAATATATATATATATATATATATATATATATATATATTACAATAAAGCTACATCTACATGATACATATCCATATGAAATGGTATTGAAGATTACATAGTTGGGATGCAACGAAAGCTCTCTTTGATTTTTTATTTCTTTATTTTCATGATTACCTAACATCTTCTTTTTTGCAGCTGTTGGTTATAATTTTTTGATAAAGATGCTCAAAAATTGGGGGTTGCTTTTCGTGGCCTGAATATGCCAAAAAATTCGGCAACATGAAAAACACCAGGGTAGGTACATGTAGATGAAAAAGTATTTTTTTTATTGGTTTTTTCCTTAGGTACACGCTTTTCGCGTTTGTTACCTATTCTTTCCCTTCATTGTGCCCGTTTCTTTCCTCTACTGTTTACTCCTTTTTTTTTCTCCATCCTTCTCCTTGTCCCCCCCCCTCTTGCGGCCGCAGCCGACTTTCCCCTCTGTATTATATTCATCATGACATTTCTGTCATGGGTATAGGGAAACTGCGGAAAACCTATACCAATACAGCCGGTCATCGAGTTCGCCCCCCAGTCGTGGAACTAGTCTTATTTCGCCGCGAAATGCCGAAGAAAAACATTTCACGACGAAATGTACGCGACTGGGATTCGAACCCGGGACCTCCCGGTCCGCTGGTTTAGTGACGAGCACGCTAACCACTAGACCATCGCACCGGTCTAGATGAAAAAGTATACATATATAAAACCGAGACTGGTGGATGGGCGCTCGTGGGTTCGGCTCTGGCGATACTTCGAGTCAAGCAGCGTTGTGCATGGCCGATACTCGGAGTGGCGACCGCTTAGTCGTGCACCGGCTGGTGCATCAACCGGTCAGCAGCAGGCCATTACTTCTGGGACCTTGTTCTAGGCACTTGAGTAAAACGTCTGAGCTCCAGAGAATCAGTAGAGTCTGGGGCCGTCTATACTGGTACAGGTTTTGTCTAGCTTAAGGGGTAAGGCCACAGTAGAATTAAAAAAAAAATCGATTTTTCTTTCGCTAAAACGGTGCTTTATCATCATAAGGATAAGTTACTATTCGATTTATAACAAGAACATTTTTTTTCACCGACTTTGAGCGTATAACGTAAGCCCATCTCTGGCACGGCAATAGAGTACCTGAAACTTTAAACGCGTTTTTCTCCGAACAGCTTTTTTCCAATTGGTGTGACGAATAACTTCAACAATTTTCACTCAATTTACTTCAAATTTAAAAGTAATGTTCCTAATAGCATTTCGCAGAGAAGTACGTACAGAATTTCTGATTAATCGAAAACTTTTCATTTTATGAGCAGTTTTATACGAAATGTTTCACTGAAAATTCATTCAAATATCTACAACTTTTGAATGAAACAATATTTTTTTAATTCCGTACGTACTTCTCTAGGTATTCTAATGTAGATTGACGAGAATTTTAGTTTTCGTTCTAGGGAAAAAATTGTGGATGCGAAATGTCGCGCCACTAAGCGCCTAAAAAAAAGATAACAAAAAAAATATTAGTAGTCAGCCATTTCGTACATCGAAAAAAAATATATATATTTTCTAACAGCTTGATATTCATACTAAATAGATGTGTAATTAATTTTATGAGTGAATCTTTTTTCATACGAAAAAAATTGTTAAATTCACACATGATTTTATACCTGTTACTGTGGCCTAACCCATTAAGACGGCTGTGGACGCAACGGAAGTTAGGTTAGATTGGCGAAGTGCCTCTAGGGAATTATAGGACGTAAAAATTCGATGGTGTTTAAGTTTGCATCGTTGGAACAAAAGTGCTTTTTTATATTTCATTTTCCACACTTTTGTTATTAGAGATATTTTTTTTATAAGCTTTTATTGTAGATCGCTGAATAAACATATTAAATAATAGTTGAAGGCAAACTCTACCAGAAGAAATTAAAGGAGTTTAGAAATGTTAATTTTCGTTGCATTCCAACGATGAAAACTTTAACCTCATAAAATCCGCGAGGGCATATATATATATATATATATTCACACATATAAATATATATAAATATATATATATATATATATATATATATATATATATATATATATATATGTATAGATATATATATAGATATATATATATATATACTTTTCGTTTATATTAGCTGCATACGTATGTATGGGTATGAATGCGTGCGTGCGTGCGTGCGTGCGAGCGAGAGAGAGAGAGAGAGAGTGTATGTGTGTGTGTGGGTGTGTGTGTAACACGAAAGCTACATGGATATGAAATGTATACACATGAAAGAAAAAAAACATAAGAGTATATCTGAAAGAAAAAATATGGTTATACTGATGAAATATATATACAGGTGTATGTAACACCAAATGTACATGTATATGCAATGTATACACATCAAAGTAAAAAACATAAGAGTATAAGTAAAAGGAAAAATATGGTTATATTGATGAAATATACATAATTACAGGTGTGTGTGTGTGTGTGTGTGCGTGTATCCGTATGCGCGTACCGGTACGTACCGCGGTGCAACGTCTATAAAAGCTCGCCATTGCAACTGCGTGTGCACAGCGCTTATTCCACATTCACTCACAGTCCCGCTATTATATCAATGTGAAATCAGTGCGCCATTACGAATAAATTTACACACACACACACACATGTGAAAATTACCCGTTTTTTATTTAATCGATTCACGAAGTGACGAGTGGGATGCGAAATATACATCTAACGTGATTTTGATGAATAACCGTGTGTGGGAGGCTACAGATCATGTCTTACAAACAAATTCGGTTCGGTTCCATAGACGGCGTGGTATGGATAATGTTACGCTGATGAGTCTCGAGCGTATCGCACTTGTTACTTTACTCGCGAACGGGGGCTTCATTTTTATTCAGTTTAATTAATTAACTTTATAAATAAACATATTAGATCGATTCATTCACGATAATTTTATATTTTCGAAATGTTTCCTTATTTTGGAGAGCTCGGGTGTATTTATGGTTCGTAATATCGTCTTTTTTCGCACGTACGAGGAAAAGAATGAGACGAGTTCACCTGACGCGTCTAAATTTACAACGTTTGGATTGAATGCATATCAAAATAAATTTCGTCTTTAAAAATATAAGAGTGAAATATATGGCCGGGCTTGTACTAGACTCATTTATCAAGACGTGCGCGTCCGTGCGATGATCTCTCTCTTCTCTCTCTCTCTCTCTCTCTCTCTCTCTCTCTCTCTCTCTCTCTCTCTCGCTGTCTCTTTCGATCGCTCTGTCTTTATCTCGCACTACGGCTTTTTCCACTCGGTACACGTAGCGTCGAAGCGGATCCAACGTATTAATATAACGTATCGTGCAAGTATGAAAGCATGGATATATAGGATATATAAACGCGGCGCGATCGCATTGCAGACGAAACGTACCGAGGGATTGTTGCGCGCCTCCCCGTTCGGTAATCATCCGGATTATTTATTGCAAGGCGAGGAATTTTTTAATTTTTTTTTCATTCGTCTCATCCTCGGTCTCTTTTTTTTAAGGGCGTGATTATCCGTCATAGCATTCTTTATTGCGATAAGCGTGTAAATCCCCATTTAATTCTCGTACTTGGCGCATATGCGCACTTCTACGAGGAGATTCCGAGACGATGGAAATATATGACGATGAAGTTCGCATCGTTGGAATGCAACGAAAGTTAATTATTTTTGTATGCTCGAATTTTTTCGGCCGAAGTAGAAAGTACGAATCTCTTAAGGCGTTACCCCCACTTGTAGCGCAAAAAAAGGCCTTTTCATGATTTTTTTTAAAGAAAACTACAAAACTTTTTTAATCGATCAATATACCATCTTAAAGAACACATCTTGAAGCTTTCAGTAATTTTTTTATTGAAAAATATTACATTGTTTAGTGGCAAATGGCCGTCAATGAAATAATGTTTTTATATACACGGTTTGCGGTGACCAACATTGCGGCGAAGTGGATCATCTGAAAAAAAAAATGCGGATGGATTTAGTCAAATATAAGTATAAACTAGTCTTTAATCGAAGGATTTTAAAAAATATTCATTTTTCACAAAATGGCGGACAGTCAAAGTTAATGGTTCGATTTTAACGAAAAAAACGGCCGTTTTTTGGCTACAAAACGGACATTTTTTTTCGAAAAAAAAATCGAACGATTAAAGACTACATTTTTATGTATTAAATAAGCCTGCAAAATTTCAAGAAGATCGGTTCATTAGTGTTCGAGTAATCTTGGTCACCGACTTCAGAAATGCCATTTTGAGAAAAACGCGTTTAAAGTTTCTCTTTCAACTCTCTTTCAACGCGGATTCTTCTCTTTCAACGCTCATATCTCAGTCAATTTTGTTCGGATCGACTTGAAATTTTCAGGACGTATTCTCAGATACTTATACTTCAAAAAAAAGCAATAAAAAAATCGATTTTTTCAAAATCGCAAGTGGGGGCAACCCCTTAAGCGGCTATACCAGTGTGAACGCTGAAAATTTGGGTGATAATCGTGAATTTTTCGGAAGAGAAGTACTCAATTAAATGTTTCGGAAAATTAAGAATATATTTGGCTATATTTAACCAATATTACATAATTTTTTTATAACAAAATATTGAGATCCAAGCGACTTATGCGCTGCTTCCGAAGGCGCAAAAAAAAGTTCCTCCACTGCTGACATGATTCCAGCCGATTGAGTAGCTGAAACCGAAAAAGGAAAAAATGTCGTTAAACTGGAAGGTATTTCCTGTACAATGACGTAGGATTTTCGAAAAATATCAAAATCTAACAAAATAGCGTAGTTATGAACAAAGGTCGGTTTTCTTGCCTATAAAATGGTCGTTTTTTCAATACCAAATCGTTAATTTTCATCCGATCAAAAATATCGTATGTCATTGTAGAGTAAATATATTCAAGGGTACTCAGTTCAAATTTCAAGTCAATTGCTCTTTGAGTTACAATGTCAGCAAATTTGAAAAATCTCATTTCGAGAAAAACACGTTTAAAGATTTAACTATCGATGTTTGCAAAATAAAATAATATTGATATACGTTATGTGAATGATAATAATATTCTTGATAGCATAAACTGTCGAAAAAGGTCAGAAAAATCGATTTTTTGAAAGTGTCATACTGGTATAGCCCCTTAAAATATTCCTTGCGTGGATGGGGTATTTGAGGGGTGGGCATAAGGAGCGCCCTTCTGAATCATGGGTAAATTACAGTGGCGCTTAATAAAAATAAGTCACAATCTATTATTATACCCAACTATAAACTGAAATAAAAAATATAGCGTTAAAAAAAACTGGTTATTATTATTGTTGAATGACTGGAGAATCATAGGCAACCCTTCCCCGTCTCTCATTGGTTGCACCCACGCCCTAGTTTCAGTCGGAACTTCACTATCGGCGCAAGTGTACGTATCTTTCTCGGCTTTCTAAGTTTGACTATCTCAGTTGAAAAGTAAACATTTTTGTGAGTAGCGATTTTTTTGAAAATATTGTTATGGATTTGGATCGCGCAGGTAAAAGCACATACTTTCGAAGCATTTTGCTGTGTTATTTGTTAATGGAATATTGTTTTTTCGTCATTTGAAAAAAAAAACGTTCAGAATTGGTACCGTAAAACTTTAAACAAGTTTTGGAAGTTTTTTGTAGGTAACTTTTTTTTAACATCCTAGATACCAATTTTTCTTGCTTCAATAGAACAGTGTGTCATTTGGTTATCAAATGTATAAGAAAGTCAAGCTCCATCACCCCTTCACAATTTGATGTATACATTTTTTAAAGTGTCAAAGTACTTTGGGAGTTACTTCAGAATCATTTTGATAATAAATGTAATATTTTATGCATTATACATGAAATTTAATGAAAAACAACTATTTTTTATAACCAAATTGTCATTGTTATTAAGGCAGCAGAACTCGAACAATTTTCGTCCAATCGACTCGAAATTTTAACGGTAGCTTCTTAGAATGCTTTAACAGTCAAGTACGAGCGCTTTTTTCGATGAATCGAAAATTGTAAAAAATATATCACTTTTGAGATGAAAATTATGGTGGAAAAAACGAACTTATTTTCAAATTCGTCTCTAATTTTTTTTTAAATTATTTTTTAATTACCCCCGTACTTGACTGCTAAAAATAATATAATTAGCGAAAATATTGCACTGTTAGTTCCGCGACCAAATTTACGAGAGTTCTATTGCGTGCCGCGAAGAGGGTTGGCTGAAAAACAGTAACGCTATAGTGACTTGTCCGCCGCCATTTTGTATACTTTTGACAAAGAATTTTTTTTTACACACTTCAATATATATCTTATAAAACCTAAGTGGTCTTTTAACCGTGTATTTTATTCCTATCTTTTAAAAAATCCAAAGAAAACGGTCGAAAATGGGCAGTTACAGTGGTGCCCTCCCTTAAGGAAACATTCCACATAAAAATATCAAGTACCTGGCGTGCTATTATGGGGACTTAATGAGTCTTATAATTGTCATTGAGATCAAAATCAACTTGAGGAACATTGCAATCAACTTTAGCAACATTATAATAAACTTGAACAACAAATTGTTGTTCAAGTCTGCGCTCTGTCAAAGTACCCCCAAAAACTGTCGAAGTTAGCCTGAATGTCAAACTAGCCCCGTTATACGGTACATTTTCTACCAGATTTTCAGGCATAAAAAGCTTTTTGTTGTATTTCCGGGTTCGTCCGGTCATTATTTCAATTGTTATCGCGAGATGATAGTTTGTACAATATAATCATCATCAAATCAGCCACACTTATCCGCACTTTTTCGAGTCAAGGGTGAACGACTATGATAGTGAAAAGAATAGAGAATTTATATTCGGGCGGAGTGTAACCTTGATATTATATACAGGTTATTACTAAATTCCGACCCGCTGATCACTAGCATGAGAACAACCCCCTAAATAAATCAATGCCGTTCACGAAGGATGCAATTGAATTGATGATTCCCGCTGAACCTGACTCACAAAGAACATCACTTAAGTGTTCGCCGTCGATTTTGTTGAAACGCATATACGTGATGAAGCATTGAAAACTACTAGACAGTTATTTTTTTTATCTGCCGAAAAACGGTTTTAACGGGGGAAATCACCCCCCAAAGAAAGGTGTGTCGAGGGGTGGTTTTGCAGTTTCACCCACAAGCAGTCCACCGATCTGAATGAAACAAAAACCAAAATTCTTGTAATGTAAAGCGATGGAAAATCCCCTATAGGATAGTTCAAAAAAATGAAATTAAGAGGTGACACGCCTTTCTTTGAGGGATCGTTTACCCCCTTAAAAATGTTTGTGGGCAGGCAAAAAAAATACGTGGCTAATAGTTTTCAATGCTTTATCACACATGTGAGTTTCAACAAAATCAGAGACGGGCACTTAAGTGATGTTTCTTGTCAGATTTAGATTCGAAGGAGGTTCCTGAAAACACAGAGTGAGCAGGTTGAAGAACAGCCATGGCACTCATAATCATTTTAGTTATATGAATTATATTAAGGGGTCCGCTCACTTTAAACGCTAAATAAGGCTATTTTCGTGATTTTTTCTATAGGTTTATATTATATACACACACACACACACACACACACACACACACACACACACACACACACACACACACACACACACACACACACACACACATATATATATATATATATATATATATCGATATAAAAGTTGTTACACTTAATAAATACACTTTCGAAATACATTTAAAAAAATGTTAATGTATTTATGTAACCCAAGCAAACTTTAAACGCGTTTTTCTCGAAACAACGTTTTTCGACGGCATGTTGATAAAATCTTCAAAACTGCTGAACCGATCCTTATGAAATGTTAACCACATATTCTTTATACATACTATAGCTATAGCGCATATCAAGGATTTGATTTTTTTTATATTTACTATTTTTTTTTGCCAAAAACGGTGAACAAAAACGTTTTCTTGTTTGTTCGAACAATGTCCGCCATTTTGTTATTTTTGCATATATCAAAAATCGTATGATATGCGCTATAGCCATTAACATACTGAATCTAAAACCGTTTGATTTTTTTGTTTCGGATGATCCATCTCCGAGATTTCATCAACAGCGCAGGCCTACAATTTTTTTAGGACATTTTTTAACTACCATTTTCGTCTATAAATAGTGACTTAAATAAATAAAAAAAATTCTTCTATGTATTTCGAATGTGTATTTATTAAGAGCAACCACTTTTATATCAATGTCTATAATATAAACCTATAAAAAATATCATGAAAATAGCCTATTTTGGCGTCTAAAGTGAGAAGACAGTTTAGTTTCAGAAAAAAATAACAATTTAAGTTAAAAATATAGTTTATTATTTTTGTTCTATAAAACCCAATATTTTAGGACACATTATTCATCTCAAAACACTTCATATAGCTTAAAGTTAATTAGAGAGTCATTACGAATAAAAAATCGCAAGAAATAATAATAGAAAGAAATAATATTGAAAATTCGGTAACTTGGCTTGAAGTTTTACCAGGATACTGGGATATATTTTTACTTGATTATAAATGAAAATCAGTTAAATATTAAATATTCGGGGCCGTAAAAGGAATACCTTAAACGTTTTTACGTATAAATGTTATAAATGTACGACCTCAATTTCCAAAACGAAAACACTTTGGATAATCATACAATTGAAGAAATAAATAATGAAAAGAAAAATAAATCGTTGCATTCCAACGATCCAAACTCCGACGCCATCGAAATATTCTCATTTTGTTAAAAATGCGACACTTACAAAAATAAGAAGGAGAAGATTCGCACCACAAATTTAATCACGAAATCGACGTTGAAGATTGCATCGTTGGAACGAAACGGAAGTTGACTATTATTATTATTTTTTTTTTCATTTTCCATCTGTACAGGGATCTTCCCCCTTGATACATACCCCATAGAAGTTGACTATTATTAATTGCTCAAAAGTTTTTTGGTCGATTCACACTATAAAAATTACTCGAACTTCTTTACGTCTTCTTATCAGAAACCTACGACTTTAGTTTGCAAAAAGGCTTTGGATAATGAGAAAAATAAAGCAATAGAAAAGTAAAAAAAGAATGGTTGCATTTCAACGATGCAGAATTCAACGTCATCCTGGAAGAACGAGAAAAAAATTTGCGCCGTCCACGTATCCGATACCGAAAGCTGCGGGAAACGAGTCCGCGAGAGACTTTTGATACATTCCGATCCATTTCTCAGCGCAGACCCGTCGATATATCCAACTGAAATATGCATATCAGTATGCATAGGGACAAAAGACGGGGCGATAGAGTCGAGTGTATCTGCGATCAGTCTCTCTCTCTCTCTCTCTCTCTCTCTCTCTCTCTCTCTCTCTCTCTCTCTCTCTTTTTCTCTCGCAAGGAGCCGCATAAACACAGTTGCATTTCGTATAGCGATAGTTCTCTGTGGCATTCAACTAATTCCAGGCTTCGAAGCGTTCCATTAAAGATTCAGCATGTAATTGCGAGAGGCGATCGCGGAGGCCCGACGTCTTGGCCGTCCGCTGTTGCTTCCATATCTACATATTTATTTATATATGTATATATGCATACACGGGGGGAGGGGGGGGGGGCAAGTCGATTTCGAAGACATTCGCCTTTGAGGACCGACCTCACAGTCGCCTATGCCCCTATACTCATCATTATATACACCCCAATGGCTTCACAATTGCCTTTAGATAAATGTAAGCGTAATTATATGAAGGCTATTTCAAGGACTGTCTTGTCCTGAATATCAACAATTCGTTTCAAAAGAATTCAAGAACCGCTCTCGAGGCAGCCATATGGGCCGATAGCCAATATTCTATAGATATAACGAGTCCGAAATGTCCTTTCCCCATGTATACGTCCGTAAGTGTGTAGCAGATGCATTGTACCTGTAGTAGCAAAATATGCAGACTTCGGCCATCCATCGTCACCTGAGTTCCATGCCTGCGAAATCATCGAAATCTCGATTGAGCCAGCTGCTTACACGCACCCCCCCCCCCCCCCCCCCCCCCACATGTATATATGTATATTTGTGTGTGTATGCGTGTGTGTGTGTGTATATATATATATATATATATATATATATATATATATATATATATATATATATATATATATATATATATATATATATATATATATACGTACACATACACATGTGTGTATGTGTAATACGTGGAGCAGCATATAGAAGCGTAAAAGTCAGGATTTTTAGGCGCGAAACGTCCGAGTCCAGGGGCCCTTTTGCTCGCTATGATTCTCGATGCATATATACGTGTATGTATAAGTGTATATACCGGGTGTTCCATTTTAATCTCTCACGTGATTGATTTCGAAAAAAACTTCTCCGATCAAGTATTAAGTATAATAAAACTTTTAGGATTCAAAGGGGGACGTTAAAATAAATGAAATTTTTTTTTGTCCAAAATTCAAAACGGCGACGTTATGATCGCCGACATGTAAAAAAAAATGGGATCGTGCATATTTTTCTTCATTGAAACATTTATCAGGTCAAAACTAACAACTTTTGTAGGAAAAGTTTTTTTGATAACGTTCATGGTTTTTAGGGTACGATACAATTTTTACTATTTTAGCGCTATCCAGACTGTACCATGAGGAAGTAGAGTCTTCAACATCCCTAGTGTAATTTCTTCGTTTCCCTAGTGTAGAATAATGGTATTATAACCTAAAAATTATGAACATTATCAAAAAACTTTTTCTACAAAAGATGTTAGTTTTGGCCTGATAAATGTTTTGGTGAAAAATTCATGATCCCATTAAAAAAAAACATGTCCGCCATTTTAACGTCGCCATTTTGAATTTTAGACCAAAAAAATATTTTATTTTCCCCCCTTTGAACCCCAAAAGTTTGTGTACACTCGAAACTTGATTGGAGCAGAATTTTTCGAGATAAATCAGGTGTAAGATTAACATTAGACACCCGGTATATATATATATATATATATATATATATATATATATATATATATATATCGCGAGAAACGTACGTGAGGCAATCACCGCGCGAGACACACCGGACTGGTGGTCCGCTGTACTCCGTACCGGAAAATCGCCAATTCCGTATACTAATGTAGTCCTGCGATACCGCTCATACACAACAACCCTTGGATCCCTGCATATATATGCACGATATACATTTCGCATATGCAGGGATTATTGGACATCCCCGATGATATGTGCACATTGGCCTGGCGTGTGTGCTGCTCTGCACCGTTTTTTTAAATTCTTAGCGACTGCATCCCATCAAGCATCAAATTTCTTGACGATTAATCGTGCTGCGTTGAGTATCGATCGTTGGCTACAGGTGTATTGTACCTGCTGTTTATTTTCGGACATTCAAGATTATTGCATTATTTCTTCTCCGTGGGTTAATCATAGGTGTAATAAACACACGAAGGTATTAGAAATCGTCGAATGTGGATGGAAACACGTTTTTCGCGTTTAGTGATCGTAATTTTGTGCTTGTGGAAAAAAACTCCCTGATATTTGTAATCGGTGGAAAAAATTCTGGTCGACAGTTCCTTGGAATGGTTTGAACGGTGAAAGAATTGTTTTCGGCCTTTTCCGCTTTTCCGGAATCGCCAAAATCGCGAACTTTCAACAGCCGTAGCGTCGGTCCTATTTGAGAGACATGAATTTAAGGGAGGGATTTTGGAAGGGGTTGTGGTAGGCTTAGAGAATTCCGCTGGATTCATCCCGATAAAGCAACTAGTTTTTTCAGAAAGTCCACTCGAAAAATGGCCGAAGAAGAGGCAAACGGGTATGGAAAAAGAGTCAAAGATCAATTGTCTGACTTTGAAATTCTGCCAAAAATGAAAAAAATAATCGTAGCTCAATAAATCAAATGACATTTTGAAGAGCAAACGATAACGGAGAAAATACGCATAGAATCGAGTTCCAAATCAAAGTAGAGAATAAATTATCAACGATTCAGTGAAACAACTCTTGCTGAAGTCCGAAAAAAATAAAAATCTTGAATATTTTCTTAAGGCCACTTTCTTAGGTCACAGTAACGGGTATAAAATCATGTGCGAATTTAACAATTTTTTTCGTATGAAAAAGTGATTCACTCATAAAATTAATTACACATCTATTTATAATGATTATCAAGCTGTTAGAAAAAATATATATATATTTTTTCGATGTACGAAATGGCTGACCACTAATATTTCCTTTTGTTATTTTTTTTAGGCGCTCCGCGGCGTGACATTTAGCATCCACAATTTTTTACCTAGAACAAAAAACAAAAATTCTCGTCAATCTACCTTAGAATACCTAAAGAAGTACGTACGGAATTTAAAAAAAATTTATTTAAAAGTTGTAGGTATTTAGACTTAAGAAATGAATTTTCAGTGAAAAATTTCGTTATAACTGCTCATAAAATGAAAAGTTTTCGATTAATCAGAAATTCCGTACGTACTTCTCTGCGAAATGCAATTAGGAACATAACTTTCAAATTTGAAGTAAATCGAGTGCAAATTGTTGAAGTTATTCGCACGCCAATTGGAAAAAAGCTGTTTCGAGCAGTTTCGAGTAGTCGGCCATTTTGTACATCGAAAAAAAAAAATTTCTAACAGCTTGATATTCGATTAATTTTGAGTGAATCACTTTTTCATACAAAAAAATTGTTAAATTCGCACATGATTTTATACCCGTTACTGTGGCCTAAGGCCTTAACATGTCCAAATCTATGTATATTTACCCCCTGGAAACGAATTCACTATCCATTTTCCCAAAACCCTCAATTTTCATTAAAAATCCCCGAAAGCGCATGGAGTGTGATTCACCCCCTTGAGCTTGCTATCCAGCAAAATTGCAAGAATACGTAAACGTTAGTTGTGTCGCCCCTTCTCAGTGTTACTTGTTACGTTCAACTCCATGCACCCTCTTTAATTGTGGGGTGCTACAAAGTATAATAAAGGGGTGGTTCATCCCTTAATATCATTTGTCTTTCTATACATCCGCAATGGACGTCGTAACCCTTTGCATCAGAAGAATTTGCTTTTCCGTTTCACTGAAATCGGTAGACTGCTTGCGGATGAAACTGCGAAATTGGGTCTTCGCATGCTGCAATCCATGCGCTGTTTTCATCCCCCAAAACCGTTTTTCCGCCGAAAAGAAAAAAGACGTACTGAATAGTATCTGATACTGTACCATATACATGAGTTTCCACAAAATCGAAGGTGGACACGAAAGTGGTGTTCCTCGTCAGTATGATTGTTATCATTTGTACTATTATGTACGAGGGAACGTACTATGTACGTCTATATACATATATTAAAAAATTAACGTCGCTTGGAACGAGCGTTTAGGTAAATGAAAATCTTGATTCGTTGCCTAGGAGAAGCTTATCGATTGAAGCCGGTATCGTAATCAGTGATATATTCGAGCACGAAGGGAGTAAAATAGTTGAGATTATTCCGAGCCAGTGGGGGCCTACATGCTTCGCCGCCCCTTTAGGCTGCGAACGTCCGCGGCAAAGCTGCTCCACGCACTTGCGGTCTGCTCTCGCGTTGCCTCATCCATTCGTCATGAAAATACCTCTCTCCGAATTCGAAGCTCTGCGAAATTTGGCCTCTCAATCTCCCTCTCTCTCTCTCTCTCTCTCTCTCTCTCTCTCTCTCTCTCTCTCTCTCTCGGCGGTTGGAAACGTCAGAACGAGCTCTCCCTTGCACCGTACAGCCCGTACGGTAAATTCGAGGGGTTGCAGAACCAACACCCTCCCCCTCCCTCGCCCCATCCTTGCCTGGCCATCATCGCGTCCGTGTCTTTGCGGTCAGCCGCACCGATCGCGCACGAGGAGAATTCACTAACGAGAATCCCCTGTGATTCGCACACTACACACGTCGCAGTTTCATACGAAATGTGTCGCATTTATTTTAAATATTCGTTTATATTATTGGGATTTTTAATAAGTTGTCGCTGTTTTTTTCGTGAAAATTAATGCTTTGTTTCAAAAAATCATTCCTAATGCTTTCAAACGTTTCGATGCTGTCGTATGATCAACCCTTAATGATATTGCAAGTTCAGCTCGCGTTTGACACGAGTCTTCATGAAGTAATGCCTCCAATTCAACGCATCAAAAGCATTATTTTTCAAGCGTGTAAACCTATCTCTGCATGTTGTTTTCGTCGGAGAATGATCGCTGTAAGTCTCAACTAGAATTCTGTGTGCTTCAGCTGCAGATTTTTTTGAATAATGTAGTGCAGTAAAATCCCCCGCAAGTATTCTTTTTTGGCACTAAATTTGACATATTTAACACGATGAAAAAAAGTCGTTTACAATTGGGCGAATTGACATACTCTGGATGTCAATTCGCCTTGTCAAGATGTCAAGCTTGCTTAGAGTACTGCTTTATAGATGCGTTACCATCTTGAGGAAGCTGCTCAGGATCTTTGCGGGGCAGCCGGCAAGAGTAATTTGAATAAATAAACATATTTACAATGAATAATTCCAATAATGGAATGCAATAGGAAACATTTGATTTCACGAAAAATCTAGTTCATTCAAATAAAAAATAAATAAATAGACGCGGTTAGTTAATATTAATAGAATTTTTCTGTCAGTGTAGGATGGTTCATAAAAATGGGTAGAGTATCGCGAATGAGCTCGTTCGAGAATCGGCCAACAATGAGTGCATTGATTTGGTAGTATATTTGTTAAGAATAATGTCCAATGGACTCGTAAAAAGTATTCATCTCGTCTCTCAATGACTTCGACGCGAAACAATGAATCGTCAATATACGAATTGCGGTTTGATCATGCGTTACTCGGCCGAACATTGGCCTCGTATCGGCAAAAACATGATTGGCGAGTCTATACTTCGCCAAACATCGACCTCGTATCGATAAGCCAATGATTAGAGAGCCTATATTTGGCCGAACATTGGCCTCGTATCGGCAAACCAATGATTGGCGAGTCTATACTTCGTCAAACATCGGCCTCATATCGATTAACCAATAATGAATGAGTCTATACTTGGCCGAACATTGGCCTCGTATTGGCAAACCAATGATTGGCCAGTTTATACTTCGTCAAACATCGGCCTCGTATCGACAAGCCAATGATTAGCGAGTCTATATTTGGCCGAACATTGGCCTCGTATTGGCAAACCAATGTTGGCTAGTCAATACTCAGCCGAGCATTGGCGTACAATTGGGTAATCGATCATCGCCCCGCCAACATTGGTCCAAGTATTAGCCGTTACGGTTCGATTGGCGAAACCTACATGGGTAAACACGGGCGCCTGTAACGGCTGCCAACTCCGAATAATCAAATTTTTGGTTACGTACAATAAATAAATTTCAGCTAATAAATATGTGGAATGCATATAATTGACTGTTTAGAAATGTTATTATTTTTTTTGTTTATTTACATCGCGAATAAGTTATTAACCAAGTTCGAATGTGGCAAGCGCGCAATTTAGTTCTCAGTAACTGATATCACTGACAAGGAACATCCCCCAGGTGACACCCTTCGACGTTGTTGAAATTTGGATATGTTATAAAGCACCAAAAAGTATGCGATACGTATTTTTTTTATCGGCGGAAAAACGGTTTTAAGGGCTGAAACGCACCCTCAAAAATGGGGATGTTTTTCGTTTTTCGTCGATAACATTTTAACGGTACGAGATATTAAAAAATTTCAAATTGCAACAATGTTTATCTTTCTGTGGACTATACATTGGAGATGAGAACGATAACGTTATCGACGAAAAACGAAAAACGTCCCTATTTTCGAGGGTTCGTTTTACCCTTTAAAACCGTTTTTCCGTCGATAAAAAAATACGTTTTTGTTTGGCGAAAATGAAAAGATGGAAGGGAAAAATGAAAACCGAAAAACAGTGCAATCGACGGTTGGAGCAAGTAAAACCTGGAAAGCGGCGGAAAAAAGTAGTTGAGCCGGAAAATGAATGCGCAGTCGAGGGACAACCCGTAATTGATTTGAAGGTTATGTCGAAACACATGCACTGCAGCTTCTGTAAATAATGATTCCAAATATTTGAATACTCTTTATGAAACCGCGGTAAGAAATTTATAGCAAGGGAGCAATCGTTTGTGCGTTTCAAATGTTCGCGCCTATTCAAAATGGCCGACTTGACAGCAGCGTTGCCACGTGCCGTAGGGCGCTTTATCGTTTTACGCGAATCAGCTAAAATGTCCTATTTTATTTTACGAATATCTCAATGGCGAGACAGACAAAACGCTGTACTATTCGTTAAAATTATTCATAAAAATCTCAAGAATTTTTTCCGCCTATTTCCATTCAATTCTCACTATTTTTATTACGTTGCGACAGTCGTATTAGAGTTCTCATGAAGCTAATGCTATGTCGCCCGTGTATAAGAGCCAAACTTCAATAATTAATTGCTCAACAATCACGCAGCCGAAGTACTTGAAATTTTACACGGAGTCGTAACACCTGTTCGCAAATATCCTCAATAAATTTCACCAAATTCTCACTATTTCGCGATAGCTGAGCATCTTCCTCTAGGAGGTACAGTGATGACCATGCTAGTAAACTTAGAGTCTATTTTACGCCGCAATATCGCCACGTTTTAGATATATGTATATGGCCTATTTTACGGGAAATATTTTTTAAGTATTGAATTTCGAGTTTCCTATTATTTTTATCATATGGAAACAACCTTAATAATCTACTACTCGACTTCAGTAGTACGCCATATCGTTGACGTTTAGCATCGTCGCATTTTCGGTGGCTGTCATCGATTCCACGCGCCCGGCTTATTATTTTTTGTAGCCGGTTAACATGGAGAATGAAAATACTGTGGAAGTTTATCAAAAGAGTAACGGGATTGTACCTGAAGTCCAGTTTAGAGACAAATGTAGATTCTGACGGACAAGAATTAGAAAATGAAAAGATAATATTGCGATTGCAAATAAAAAACGTCGCGTTGAAGTTAACCTCAATGTCCAATGTTCAATCTGTCCAAAGTCAAAACATATTTCATTGATTGTTATGTTATTTTTCCCTTTCCCAATTTTCACAATATTTGCAGGTATAAAAAGAAACGTTCATTTTATATGGCGATTCTCCCATGCTGAATTTATATATAGATGCGTTGTATAGGTACATGTCGCCAGAAAAATTGAGATGCCTTTGCTGTACGTAAAAGAACTTGAAGTAAATATCGACGAAAGGCCCTTTATAACCCATTAAAAAATGTACGGCTTCGCACAATCATATTTTTAATTCGCGTTGAAAATATCCGATAGACGAATCAAATTTGCGCGGGTATCCGGCGTTGCCACACGTCGAGCAAGATGGCTGCTGTTACGTCACGAGAAGTCTCGCTTTCCGAAAACTTCGGTTTTTGCGACTTTATTTCTAAATTTATTGCTTATTTCTGCGGTGAGCATTCCAATTCAAGGTGCCTTATCGATCACAAAGATTCAACAAACGCAACCGTCAGTTTTTTTACGTGTTTCTTGGCTCCAAGTGGCCCAAAAAAATCGATATATGAGAGGACAGGCACATTTTATCGTCTCCGTGTGACTAATTTACCAACTATAACAATTAATAACTCGGAAAGTGTACGGTAAATCTCGTGGAAACTCCGCATACGCATGGACAAAGGTCTCGACAATGCCATAAAAAAAATCGGGCTTTTATCTCGACCTCGCTCCAATCACCGTACCTCCTTAAACTACACGCAGGCAGTTCTGGTAACGCCATACGTTGGAAAACAGCGAGAACTTATTCAACGTCCTAATAAAATATTTGAATATTTATTTATTATATAAGTTTGTAATTTTTAAATATATTAAAATATTCGTCGATATCACCTTCGCACAGTGAAAATAAACGAAGAAGACAAAAAACATTTGAACCGAAATTCTCGAAGATTTTCCCGCCTCTTTTTATCGTCATCGAAAATGATAATCATCTCGCGACGTTAAACTTGCGAGTATTTTCTTTTTTGGTACGGATGTTCTTTTGTTTGTAAAGTTTTTTGACACCTTCCCTTCCGTTATTTGAATCTTCACAATCATCGCGTTGAATTCATCGTTTTTTTCATACCTCCTTACCCCCTTTTCCTTCTCACTCAGTGGCTCGGACTCTCGCGCAGCCCAACCGGAAAGTGCCCGATAGGATCTTTACGCTCGCGGCACACGCGTCCTACACGTGTACTTCTTTTCTCCCAGCTCGTTCTTCGCGGATGTACTCCCAATGTCTTTTCTGCGGTGATGCGTGTGGCAGGATAAGGTATTGTTACGAACAATGTTGAGCGATGCATATATATATTTATGGAGAAAGGACTTTTCAAACCCGCCATCTCTATACAATGTTGACTATCGGGACAACTGGCTGTTTTGGGGACGGCCCTCAATTTTATTGAAACGAAATGGTGATTCTGAAGACGAGGTAGTCCTCGGAATGCTCTTGGTATAAATACGCTTACGTTTATCTTAAGGGGATTTTAAAGGCATTGGGGTTCAAGTAATGTTCAGTATGGAGACTATGGGCTACTGTGAGGACGCTCTTCGAAGTCGAATGTCTTCAACATCAGCTTTCCCTATATATAGACGTAGGTACGAGGTCGCAGCCGGGATAGGTGAATCGAGCTCTGATGCGAGAGAATCGAGAAGGTCTCGCGGACATAATGATACGGTATTTTCTAGCATTCGGATAATTCCTCGCGATAAATCAAGCCCCCAAGTAGGAGCAGTCCGGAGTTCCCGTATACACGTAACGACACCTCGCGAAGACTCGATTCTAAGCATCGAACAATGTAGACAGGATCGTGGCATGTGTACAACACAAGTACGAGCTTTTGATTGTTTCCTCATTTTGCTCATTCGACAGGCTGATAGCGGAGGCGGTGGACGTTCCTATTTGTCACGACGCGGCGATTACTTGCTTGGGAAAATGTTGTTTTTTAATCGAGTAGCGTTGATTCCATAATACTCAGTTGTGTGGGAGAAATTTATTGGAGTTTTTTGTTGTTTTATTTTGAATTGTGTAACGATTTTGTTAATGATATGTTTATTTTTATTATACTTTTACTTTAGTTTAAGATGCTTCACAAATTCTTCGGTTAAGGGGTCTCCTCACTTTAGACGCTGAAAAAGGGCTATTTTAGTGTATACAGTGGTGTGCAAAAGTTGGGGCTACCCGATTTTTTTTAGTAAAGTGATAAAATATTTAAATCCTGAACTTGTTAATCATTTCAATTTTTTTAGAGCGCTATTATACGAATAATAGCGAGGTATATTATTTTTTTGTATGGCGTATTATTTGTGCACAGCGTTGGACGAGTTTCGTCGGTGTGCAAAAGTATCGGGCGGCAATCTCGCCTGGCTTCGTACACACAGTTTGTTTGAATTTTCTTTCGTACTAGTTTCAAAACATGCATCACAATGAAAAATCAGTATTATTTCTGCCGCTATGGCGAAACACACGAATATTAAGGTCCGTAATATCGCGTTAAAACTTTCTTCAGAAGGAAAGAGTTCTCGCGATATTGCGACTACTTTATCCATTGGAAAAAGGTACGGTCAAACGTATTGTTCGTAAATATCAATTGACGAATTCGTTGTGTGACAAAAAGTCGAAGTGGTAGACCGCGAAAAACTGTGGAGGACGTTGACAAAATTATAAATAAAGAAGTGCGTTATACACTGAGAAAAAAAATCATTGATCCAATATCATTGGTGTTATTGAATGAAATTTCGTTGATTCAATTGTAAAGTTGTTGGTGTAAGTAATCGGATTTATTAGTCCAAACAAAACGCTATTGACTTTAATAACATGGTAAAATTAAAATATTTTTTTCATTCAAAAGACATATTGTTAGCCGAGAACAATATATTATCGAAGCTATCTAAAAAATTATCGCGAACAAATTATATAGTTTTGAATGCATTCTCTGCAACGAACAAAAAAAAGCGTTTCAATTCATAACATGAATATTGTTGATTCGGGTACACAAGAAAAATTGAATTTCGATTTTGATGAATTTGCCGACGATGGTTTAGCAAAGGGACGCGCTTTATGAGGGATTGTCGTATCAGTCTTGGTGGCCTACGCTCGATTAAGGCGTTACCCCCACTTGTAGCGCCAAAAAATGCCTTTTTCATGAATTTTTTAAAAGAAAACTACAAAACTTTTTTTATCGATCAATATACCATCTTAAAGAACACATCTTGAAGAACGTTCAGTAATTTTTTTATTGAAAAATATTACATTGTTTAGTGGCAAATGGCCGTCAATGAAATAATGTTTTTATATCCACGGTTTGCGGTGACCAACATTGCGGCGAAGTGGATCATCTGAAAGAAAAAATGCGGATGGATTTAGTCAAATATAAGTATAAACTAGTCTTTAATCGAAGGATTTTAAAAAATATCCATTTTTCACAAAATGGCGGACAGTCAAAGTTAATGGTTCGATTTTAACGAAAAAAAAACGGCCGTTTATTGGCTACAAAACGGCCATTTTTTTTTCGAAAAAAAATATCGAACGATTAAAGACCACATTTTTTATGTATTAAATAAGCCTGCAAAATTTCAAGAAGATCGGTTCATTAGTGTTCGAGTAATCTTGGTCACCGACTTCAGAAATGCCATTTTGAGAAAAACGCGTTTAAAGTTTCTCTTTCAACGCTCTTTCAACGCGGATTCTTCTCTTTCAACGCTCATATCTCAGTCAATTTTGTTCGGATCGACTTGAAATTTTCAGGACATATTCTCAGATACTTATACTTCAAAAAAATGCAATAAAAAAAATCGATTTTTTCAAAATCCCAAGTGGGGGTAGCCCCTTACGATTTAATCCGGTCTTCTAATGATCGTGGGCCGATATCGTGCACATCGGCCACAATCGGGTATCTCCGGTGATCCTCCGTTCATCTCCCCTCTCTTCGCCCCCCACTTGTTCCCTACTCCCTCACTCTCCATTACAACATTGACACCTTTACAATAGATTTGGCGAACATCTATTCAATATTGATTTGATTCAACTGGGATCTATTCAGGTCAAGTAACTTTTTTTTCGTTGCCTCACCGCCTACTACAAGTCTGTTTGTTTTTAATATTTTTTTAAATTTATTTCAAGCATTCCTTGATGCAGGCGATTCAATAAATACGTATTTGAGCAAAATTCTTTGCTGATTTGAACGTATGAGGGATATGTTTAAATAAAGATATTTTTTTATTCGCACGCAGTAAAGGAATCTTGAATTCAAATGTATTGTTATTTCGAACAAATAAAAAATTGCATTCGAATTATTAGTATTTCGGTTTACAACTAGAAAAAAATGTAGTGGTGTTGTTCGCAATTCTCAATGGTGGAAAATTATTTAAAATACCTTGTATTGCCATCATTCTGGTATATACGAGGGGATGATCCTCTTGTGTGGGTATCACAAGGTGGGTAACTTCTTCGTTCGGAATAAACTCGGCCGACCAGGAGGGACAATGTGCAAAATTTCTAGGGTGTCGATACGTTCTGCGGACTCACTTATACCCTCGCGCAGAGTGCGAGTGGCTCGCGGGAGAAGCCTTAGGCCCCGCGCCACACTCCGGCCACAGCGCGTACTACGATATATATGAATTAGCTAGTTAATTCAAATAAACAAATTTTAACAGACTTACATGACTTGATATTTTTTTTTAGTAAATAATTCCTACCAAATACCAAAATTATTAGAAGCATATAATTTTTTTATTTCTCAATTGCGTTGAATAGACCTTGATTTCAATGAATAAATATATTTGAAAGAAATCCTCCGTAATAGTAAATAAAAAAAAAGATTTTACGCAAAATTTGAGTTAATTTGAATGAAAAAGGTCAATTAACCCATTTAGTTGTTTTTAATAAATCTTTTATATTATTGTTTGGATATATTTATATACGTGCACCTGTGTGTTCGTGTATACGTGTATATACCCTTGGACGATATAATAACGGAGAAATATATATGTATATCGAAACGATTCTTAGCCGCAAGTGAGAGACCGATGATTACATCGATCGAGACTCTCTCTCTCTCTCTTTCGTGATTCCAGGAGCACACGCGAAAAAGGGGGTAATTTCCGATATTCGGTACTTTGCCCGAACGTTGTAACCGGTAGCATTTCGTATTTGGCTCGACTTTATGCGCCATCGATAACAAAAAAAGAAGCAACAAAGACAAAAAAAGGGGATAATAACCCTTTTTCGAGCATACCCCTTTTAGGACACGTGGAACGAACCCACGCGGACCTTAGTACCGATATCGAGGAATGCTCATACACGGGCCATTCCGCGCGCACGACGATCTTTTGCAATTTTTTCTCCCCGCAGACTCATCCCTCCCAAACAAACGATGTAATAATTAAACGCGCAAAGGGCATATGTGCAGCGTTGGAAAAAACGGTTCGATCCTTCTGTGTGTGACGTTGTCGACGTGACGTCTCGACTCTCGGAGTTTTTTTCTCGCGGTCGAATGACAAGTTATCAAAAAATCCATCCGCACACTCAACACGGAATGCCCCACACGCTGAGGCGTAAAACTAATTTCTTTCTCGTACGTATAACGTCGACGTACCATATTATGGGAGAATTATATATTGTAGAGTAGTATGAATATCGGGTACGGTTTGCACGGGGTGGCGAAACTTGTATACACATACCGGCCGCTTTCTTCGATGCTTCTGGAGATCTTTTTTTTGTCTTTTATTTTTTATTCACCTGCGCAAGAAAAAAAGGCTCCCGCACTCGCCTACGGGCACTGGCATTACTCTACCCCCATGATCACTGGCATCGAAAAAATCACCGTCTCTTTCTCGCTCTCTTTCTTTATTCACGAAAGTTTCGACGTTTTTTGCGTCTAGCCAAGTAGTAAGTGCAGGTTTTCGTACACCACTCACAAATACACGTTGTATATATGTAAATATATGCACACACACACACACACTCACACACACACACACACACACACACACACACACACACACACACACACACACACGCGCGCGCGCGCACACACACACACACACACACACACACACACACACACACACACACACACACACACACACACACACACACGCACGCACACAGTGCACTCCATGGAAAAAAGTGGGATGGTGCGAACGAGCAGAGAAAAATATTCGCAAGTGGGTTGAAAGAAAGGTCTAAGCCCGAAAACAAAATTCCAAAAAGCGACGAAATGCATAAGAAGTACGGAATTTCGAGGATAATCGAAAGAAAAAAAAGAACGAAAAATATTCATGAATAAGCCTCGAAATTGCAAGGCGAGTCGACTGCCAAATTGCCAAATATCGCGCGCCGAAACTGACGATCACTGATCGATCGCGAAAATTAAGGTATGTGTGTGTATACACATACACACACATGTACAAGTCATGATTAGAAAAAAGATGGTTAGATTTCTTTTTTGTATGCGCGCGTTCGTGCGGTATACAAAATATGCGCATGTACAGACACGCGCACCCTTCTTCGTATAATGACGGGCTTCTGTAGGATCCTTGTAGGATATGTACCAATCGGGGGACCATTGATTATACTGCAGAATTTCTGAAATCCCGGGTGCAACGGGAGCCGATCGTGGATTTCTATAATTTGGCAAAGTGTGCAGTCAATGGCGAAATATATATTGGGTGATTGCATATGGAACCGCCTATTTTTGCGGGAAAGCAAAGGTATATAGTGGTTTGGTAGAAAATCCACGAACTGGTTTGTTCAAAGGGTCGTCCGTCGGAACAGCCAACCTTGGCTCATCTTTCGGCCAACAATCGGATTTCACATAGAACGAATTTGAGTTTTTTAGATGCAATCCAGTCATGCAGCTAATTTGTAGTGCCGTCGTACGAGGTGGCGTGCTAGGTTGAAAGCACTGAATGCATCGATTGGAGTAAATGGTAATCGGAGGGAGCAATTTCTAGGGAATATGGCGGGTGGGGTAGGGTCTCCTAGTTTTCTGCTGCTAGGTACTTTTTAATCGATTGACTGTCATGCGGACTGGTGCTGCAAAATAAACTTGTCATGGCGATTCTTCCATTCCGGTCTCTGCTCGTGTAGAGCTCGCTTCAAACGCATCAGTTGCAGTCGATAACAGTCCCTAGTGGGCAGTTCCGACGGTTTCAGCAGTACATAATACATGACAGCCCTCTTTGGGGTGGTTTTCCGCGGTCTTTGTTGTCCACTGAGAAATCACGACCTTTGAAGCGGCGAAACTACTCTGCATGTTGTACTCGATGGAGCATGTTCGGTATACATTTCCTCTAGCCAACGATGAGGTTCTGCGGCCGATTTCGTTGCAAGGAAATAATGGAGCGTAACTTGCCGCAAATGTGACTTGTTTGAAGCAAAGCTTGCCGTTGTGAACACAATTGAAATGGATGATCTCATCGCGTCGCACAAACATCACCTACGGTGTTTTAGCGAGACTCTATGGACCTATCATCATTTGTATTGCCAACTGCTAAGGGGTTAGGCCACTCTAGACGCCGAAAAAATAGGCTTTTTGGGGATTTTTTTTTCGGAAAAACTACAAAATAAATCGAGATTGCAAAAAAAGGGCGTTTATTATACATATCAGTGACCGTATACAATAATTTTTTTGAAACGATTAATTTAAAAATGGCGGCCGTGCAGCGATTATCTTAAAACGATTATCTTAAAGAGAATAGTAACGCCATTTATTGTCAGCGAGCGGTTGAATATGCAATCACCTAATATATTCCTATACGGGGTGAGGCAACCATTATTAGCAGCAGAAATATTTTCTAACTTATTAGACTAAGAAGAAAACTTTTCCTACAAAAGCTGCATAGTTTGAAGGAGGTGATCGAGTGGTGGCCATCATTTTGTGCAGCATTTATAGAAGTAAGTTTTTTACATCGGTTCTAGGTTAAAAACATTCAAATCTTTTTTGTTTCGATTTTTTATACTAAATATTGATCGATCATCTTGAAATCACGTGTGTGAACTTATTTTCAGTTTCTTGATAAAATTCTGAAATAAATAGTGGTGACATTAAAAAAAATGGAGGTGATATTAAATTCTCCGAAGCGCCTCCACCTGGATGAACCTCGTACTACATCTACTACGCGATGACTCCCTTCGAACTATGCAACATTTTTGGGAAAAGTTTTCTGCTAAGTATGATAGGTAAGAAATTATTTCTACTGCTAATAGTTGTTGCCTTACCCGGTATATATATATTTATTAGGACATCATAAAGTTCCTGATGTTTTTCAACAGATGGCGTTACCAGAACTGCGTGCGGGTAGTTTAAGATGGTAACGCATCTACACAGAAGTACTATAAGCAAGCTTGAAATTCAGTGTATGTCATTTCGCCGAAGTGTAAACAACTTTTTGTTTTCATAGTGTTGAACATGTCAAATTTCGTGCCAAGAAAAGAGTATTCGTACCAAATTGTGCTGCACTACTTTATTTTTAGAAAATCTGCAGCTGAATCACACAGAATTCTTGTTGAGACTTACGGCGACCATGCTCTGTGGGTCCATCATGCAGAGATTGGTTTAGACGCTTGAAAAATAATGATTTTGATGTTTTGAATCGGGGGCCTCCATGAAGACTCAAGTCAGCCGCTAGCAGAACTTGCAGGATCATTAGGAGTTGATCACACACCAGCTTCGAGACGTTTGAAAGCATTAGGAATGATTTTTTTAAATAAAGCATTAATGTTCACGAAAAAACAGCGAGAACTTATTTAACATCCCAATATATTGCAACTTGCTGGAAATATGAGGACGAACCAAGGGCGTGTGGTATGGGCATGCATTCCCAGGTAGGGAATCGAAAGGCTGACGATGGAAACAAACTTGTGCGAGCCTTGTTTCACCGAGCCCGAGTGAGACAGACCTGGGCCAGGTTTCATTGCATCGTTTGGAGCAGCCTGGAACCAAGACTGGCTGCTTAGCCTAAACTCAGGGTTATTTTAAGCTTTATTCAGCCAGTGAATTTTGAGGCTAAAAAATCAAGGCTGGATGCAGGCTTGTTTCAGGTTGTGATAAAATAAAATAAATTTCAAATAATATTTTTTCCGTACTTTTATGAAAAAAATTAGCAATAAATGTGTCGGGTGCGAAGGCACGAAAAACGAAAGCGAAGGAGGCAGCTCAGAACATTTTAACATATTCTCTTATCGATATTTATGAGGTACACAAAAAAGTTTTTTTCTCGTCACATACACATTTAGTATATACTCACTCTCTGGGGTTTGCGTACACTCTGTGTATTACGTGTCCCATAAACAATAAATAAAATAAAGTATTGTGTTTAAAATATTTTATATATATTTTATAACAAATAATATAATGAATAATAAATATATATAATAAATAAAATGAATTCTTTACAAATTTATTAAATTTACCCCAATGTAGAATATAGAAAACTAAAAACAGGTCTCATATAGCCTCGAGAACAATTTGGGATAAGCTTGGTCATAAATGCTCGTGAAGGCTTCATTAAGGCTCGTTTTGAACCTTGTTGTTTCGTCGTTTCAGGCTTAGTACAGGCTTTTATATCAGCCTTTGGTCAAGCCTGTGTGCAACAGTCTGAAACCGCGTTAACATTCAGGGATTCAGCCAGGCCTGAAATCAGGCTGGTGCTCAGCCTGAATTAAAAAATGTGAGCCTTGTTTCAGAGCTTGGCGAGCCCTTTTTTCATCGTCAATTCCTACCTGGGTAGACTCATGTGTGGGTGCGCGTGTGCACGCGTCTTTTTTTACCCGTGTTGTTGGAGAACAGCATGTTCCGAGAGGCGTGAATTTCTCTGATATTTGAATGCATATGTAACAACACGCGTAGGGTATGGAGTCTTTGTCCATATACATAGATATACACACACACACACACACACGCGCGTTTAGATATTATTAACCCGGGCGCTGAGTCTATATATATATATATATATATATATATATATATATATATATATATATATATATATATATATATATATATATATATATATATATAACAAATGAACAGCGTATAAGGGGTTAGGAGGTGGGAAGCGAGCCGGAGTAAATTCGTGTAGCGGAATCGGAGCCGCGCTCCAGGGTGTGTAACGCAACAAGTGGTGGTTTTCACGGGTTTTCCGCGAGGGATGAAAAGAAGGGGGGTTTGGGTGTGCGGCCGACCGCTTGCTTGCCACGACCCACCCCAATCCACCATCCCCGACCCACCTGACACCAGTGTGCCGTGCTTTTCAACCCCTTCTCCTCCTCCTCCAGCTCGTTTCCATTTCCCTCTCCCTGTTTCTCTTTCGTGCCGTCGTTCTCTCCGTCGAACCGACGCTCGCTTTCATCCCCTAACAGCTACGAAGCTCTTCCTGTACGGAATTTAAGTGTGGCAGGGACAGAGGGACTCTCGCTACTTCTACATTTCGTACCTCACTATATACGGGGTGTTCCTCGTATCTCTGCCACCCGAAACAACTCGGTTATTATCGACGTCACAAAAAAATGTTCCAGACAAAAGTTGTACGGTGTGAAGGGGGTCATCAAATGCGACCAATTTTTTTTACTTCGGTGGAGCCGCTGGCGCACAGTGAAGGTCACCTCCACTTTTTTAAATGGAATCGTACATTTTTTTCAACCATCTTGTGGAGCACCTCAAACCGCATAAAAAACATTCGGGGGTCAAAGTCGTTCAAGGTCATTCAAGGTCAGTATCGATAAAATTGGTGTTGATACCAAAAATGTTATCAAACTTTTATTTTACTTCAATGGATGTTCAAAATGACCTCCACCAGCCTCCAAATATTTTTGCAGTCCGACAGTCAGACACTGTTTTGATCGTAGAATGCTTTCCGGAGTGATGTTACACGCATTGATCATGTGTTCTCGCATGTTCTCCGGTGTTGTGGGCATATTTTGATAAACTTCATCCGTTAACGTCCCCCTTGAAGAAAAATCAAGTGGAGTTAAGTCCGGTGATCGAACAGCCCAGCCTATTCGTAATCCTCGGCTAATCTGCTTATTACCAAATTTTCGGCCAACAACATTGCGAGCTATCCGTGCAAAATAAGCTGGACAACCATCATGTTGATACCAGAGTTTTTGCCGATCCCACAAGGCTAGAACTTCAAGCAGCACAGGTGATATTTCTTCCAGAAAAGCAGCATGGTAATCAGACTCCTAGTCTGATTACCATCAATGAAGTGTGGACCAATAATCCTATATCTCCATATGCCGCACCACACATTAACACTCCATGGTCGTTGATGGACAACTTGTCGTAGCCATCTGGGATTTTCCTCCGCCCAATAGTGCAAAATGTGCGTGTTCACTTGTCCATGGTTTGTGAACGTTGGATCGTCAGTAAATAATACATCATTAAAGAATTGTTCGTCCGTCCGCAATTGCTGCTGTGCCCACCTACAGAAGTTGATGCGATTTTGAAAATCATTCGCCCCGAGAGCCTGATGCAGCGACATTCGGTATGGATGGAAACTATGACGATTGAGGATTCTTCACACACTTGATTTCGAAATCGGATATTGTTTTGGTAGAGTCCTACAATTAACAGGAAGGTTTACAGCAACGGCACCCAATCAGTTTCTGCATCTTCCCTGGTTCGCGTTTTAGTACGGTTTTTCTCAGCAGGATTAACACTACCCGTCGCGCAAAATGACGTGACTCCTGCGTCAAACGTTTGCCGGCTTGGACACTGTTGATCTGGAAATTGCTCAGCATACAACAAACGCGCTCTTGTGGAATTTTTTCTTGCCTCACCGTAACACAGTATCATGTTCACTTTTTTGATTTGCCGGTACATTTTCAAATTATGAATAGCTCGTATCCAAATTCGAAATCAAACTGAACGACAACCTCGATTGAGCTACATACACTGTAAAAAATAAGCGTGTTGTCGGTGTGTTGAAGCAACACACAACACGCCTACAACGTGTGTAGGACCTGGTTAACGCGTTGAAACAACGTGTTTTACTTATTTTACCGTGTTGAAATAATACGCTCTATACCATTCTTGGTAACAACACGTTTTAAATATGTTGCTGTAGAATACGCTTAATGTAACACATATGAAGCGTGTCGAATCAAGCCATTTTCTTTCAAGCAACACACTTAGTGTAGGTACACGCGACTCAAACGACACAAAGCGTCGTGAAACAACTCACTTGCACGCGTGTACCACAAACAACACGCGTTCAATGAGTTGATATGACAATATGGCGGCTTTATAACCTCGCTACGTTATGCACGGACTTGCGAAATAGTTTTCCAATTGCGAATTGTATTATTTTAAAAGCGAAACACATAAGTTTTTGCTCGTCGTGCACACCTACATGAATGAAGAAATAATGTGCTCGGTGAAACCATTGCTCAGGTGCAACACTCAGTTTATTGACGTAGATATAAAATAATTTTTTGGTAGAGTGTCGCTGCCAAAAAATTTTTTTATTTTGTGCGGATCAATATTTTGTTTGCTGTTAAGAAAAGTTTCTGTCCAGAGTGATGAAAGATGCTTCTTAGCGGCAAATTTAATTCTATGCGTACCAAGTTTTCTGTGCAGTGAGAAGAAAATTTTCTGTGCGGAGTGGAGGAAATTCGTTGTTCCGGGCAAAGGAAATTTTTGATTCTGTGCGGACCAACTTTTCTGTCCGGAGGAGTAAATTTCTTGTTCGGGGTAAAGGAAATTTTTTATTTTGTGCAGACCAATTTTTCTGTCCAGGGCAAAGAAAATTGTCTGTCCAGTGTAAAAGAAATTCCTTGTTCTCAGCAAATGAACTTTTTAATTCTTTGCTGACCAACTATTCTGTCCGGCGTGGAGTAAATTTCTTGTTCGGGGCAAAGAAAACTCTTTATTTTGTGTGTCCCAATTTTTCTGTCTAGGGCAAGGAAAATTGTCTATCCGGAGAGAAAGAAATTCCTTGTTCGGGGCAAACGAAATTTTTTATTCTGTGCGGGCCAATTTTTCTATCTAGTGCAAAGAAAGTTTTCTGTCCGGAGTAGAGGAAATTGCTTGTACGAGGCAAACAAAATTTTTGTTTTCTGACCAGACCAATTTTTTCTGTCGAGGGCAAAGAAAATTGTCTGTTCAAAGTGAGAGAATTTTCTTGTTCGGGGCAAAGAAAATTGTCAGTTGGAGTGAGAGAAATTTCTTTTTCGAGGCACAGAAAATTCTTTATTCTGTGCGGACCAATTTTTCTGTCCAGTGGGAAGAAAATGGTCTGTTCGGAGTGAAGAAAATTGCTTGTACGAGGCAAAGTAAATTCTTTATTCTGCGTGGACCAAGTTTTCTGTCCAGTGCGAAGAAAGTTTTCTGTTCGGAGTGAAGAGCTTGTACGAGGCAAAGGAATTTTTTTTTCTGTGCGGACAAATTTTTCTGTCAAGGGCAAAAAAAATTCCCTGTATGGAGTGAGAGAAATTTCTTGTCCGGGGCAAAGCAAATTCTTTATTCTGTGCGGACCAAGTTTTCTGTCCAGTGCTAAGAAAGTTTTCTGTTCGGAGTGAAGAAAACTGCTTGTACAGGGCAAAGGAATTTTTGTTTTCTGTGCGGACAAATTTTTCTGTCGAGGGCAAAGAAAATTGTCTGTTCAAAGAGAGAAATTTATTGTTTGGGGCAAAGAAAATTCTTTATTCTTTGCGGACGAATTTTTCTGTCCAGTGCAAAGAAAATGTTCTGTTCGGAGTGAAGGAAATTTCTGATCACATTTCACATTTTATGTGCGTTGGGTGTAGACACACACACACATATATATATACATAAAATGTGAAATGTCTTCATTACTCTTCTCGTTCAATGTACTATGTATTCCGTTTCTTGATGAAAAACCGCAAGTATAGCCGATAGCACAATGGTTAGCGTACATATATTAGGTATAGAAGTAACTAGGTTAGGTAGGTTCGAAACCGGGTATGGACAATAAAATTTATTTGCAGGAATTGATTTCGGGACGACTGGAACTCATCAAGTATGGTAGTAAACCATCGGAATAAAACACCAGTAACGGAGAAACCTTTTTTTTTATTTATTTTTAAACGTATGCCTACGTCACGTCTTGTACGTTATTCCCAAGCGTCCACAAGTACACATCAAAAGTGTGTTGATTTAGCCATCAACACATTTTAAACATGTTGAAATTGGCGACAAGCGTTTACACGCCTAAAGTGTATCGAAACAACACGCTTTGAACTTGCTAAAACACGCTTGAAGCGTATTGACAGAACACGCGTAAAATGTGTCGTTACGACATCAACACATGAGTTGCCGTGTTGAAAACGGCGACAGGATTACACACGTGAAACGTCTTGAAAGAACGCGTTTGTTTTTACAGTGTACGACACAGATTAACGCGGGTTGGTGAATAAGCACAAGGTATTCGAAGTGTTGGCGATCAGTACGATCTCCGATATCTTTCATTTCAAGCTAATTTCGAACACCTATTAAAATGAAAGACAAATCAAAATATCACTATCAAATATTTGGTAGTGATCCGAGATATTTAGATTTGTATCATCGATACTGACCTTGAATGACCTTGAACGACTTTGACCCCCTAATGTTTTTTATGCAGCTTGAAGTGCTCCATGATGGGTGAAAAAAATGTACCATTCCATTACGGCGTTACCCCCACTTGTAGCGCAAAAAAAGGCCTTTTTCATGAATTTTTTTAAAGAAAACTAAACAACTTTTTTAATCGATCAATATACCATCTTAAAGAACACATCTTGAAGAACTTTCAGTAATTTTTTCGAAGGATTTAAAAAAATAATATTAATCCTTTTAAATTTTTCGAAGGATTTAAAAAAATAATATTAATCCTTTAATCGAAGGATTTTAAAAAATATTCATTTTTCACAAAATGGCGGACAGTCAAAGTTAATGGTTCGATTTTAACGAAAAAAACGGCCGTTTTTTGGCTATAAAACGGCCATTTTTTTTCTAAAAAAAATCGAACGATTAAAGACTACATTTTTATGTATTAAATAAGCCTGCAAAATTTCAAGAAGATCGGTTCATTAGTGTTCGAGTAATCTTGGTCACCGACTTCAGAAATGCCATTTTGAGAAAAACGCGTTTAAAGTTTCTCTTTCAACGCTCTTTCAACGCGGATTCTTCTCTTTCAACGCTCATATCTCAGTCAATTTTGTTCGGATCGACTTGAAATTTTCAGGACATATTCTCAGATACTTATACTTCAAAAAAATGCATTAAAAAAATCGATTTTCTCAAAATCGCAAGTGGGGGTAACCCCTTAAAAAGTGGAGGTGGCCTTCACTGTGCGTCAGCGCCTGCACCGAAATAAAAGAAATTGGTCGCATTTGATGGCCCCCTTCACACCGTACAACTTTTGTCTGGAACATTTTTTTGTGACGTCGATAATTACCGAGTTATTTCGGGTGGCAGAGATAAGAGGAACACCCTGTATATATACACCCGAAGTAACTTATCGGAATTTCTGTTCATTTGATCTCATTTTGAGTATAAAAATTCTACAGATATTACACAGTTTAACTATTTCATGACATTGAAAATGTCATGAAATAGTCTTTACGGGTATCAAAAAACAGGTATACATGTAAATAATATGAGTTGGTTATGATAATTTTTCAAAAAATGTTCATACATTGAGGTAATATAATTTTTAAATTAAGAACAAGATTATAATGGAGTAGGGAGAGGGCATTTTTCAACCGATCACAGGCATTCAGCATGTCGCAACTCCCCCCCCCCCTCTCCAGTGCCAGTGGAGTGGGGGTAGCGTTAGTTTCGTGTGACATCCAGCCAACTCAGACCTCTATACCCAGCCACTCTCAACAAACATATACAGTTTTTAAAGAATTTTCAATCCTAAAAAAACTATTGAAAAAAAATTCCATTTAAAAAAAACGGCTGGGGTAAAGAAGCAAAATGGGCGAGTACGTTTGGTCGAGAGATTATGTGTGTGGAGAAAAAATCACTTATATTATTCATACAGGTATAGGCCAACAAAATATTAAGATGGGATACTACAATACTTGATCATTCCGAGTATTCCTTTGCACAATGGAATAAATAATTCTTAAAATAGCCGAATATTCCAGTTTTCCAATAAATAATTGGTTGGCCAATAGTAAAGGATTTAACCATAAGGGGCTATACCAGCGTAAACGCTGAAAATTGGGGTGATTTTTGGGAATTTTTTGAAAGAAAAGTACTCAATTAAATGTTTCGGAAAATTAAGAATATATTTGGCTATATTTGACCTATATTACATAATTTTTTCATAAAAAATATTGAGATCCAAGCGACTTATGCTTTGCCTTCGGAGGCGCCAAAAAAAAGTTCCTCCACTGCTGTCATGATTCCGGCCGATTGAGTAGCTGAAACCGAAAAAGGAAAAAAATGTCGTTAAACTGGAAGGTATTTCCTGTACAATGACGTAGGATTTTCGAAAAATATCAAAATTTAACAAAATGCCGTAGTTATGAAAAAAAGTCTGTTTTCTTGCCTATAAAATGGTCGCTTTTTTCAATGCCAAATCGTCAATTTTCATCCAATCAAAAATGTCCTCCGTCATTGTAGAGTAAATATATTCAAGAGTACTTCGATCAAATTGCAAGTCCAAAGGATAATTGCTCTGTGAGCTACAATGTCAGCAAATTTGAAAAATCTCATTTCGAGAAAAACGCATTTAAATATTTAACTATCGATGTTACAAAATAAAATGATAGAGATACGGCCTTGAAATTTTTACAGGATATTCTTGAAAGTATAAACTGTCGAAAACGGCAACAAAAAAAATCGATCTTTTGAAAGTGTCACACTGGTATAGCCTCTTAAGGTAGTACCTCCACAGAAGAGTTGAATTAAGAAATAGTTGAAATTTGACATATACGTTATTTAATACATTATCCAAACATCTGTGCAATTTGAATAAGTTTGACCACCCCAAACCTGAGATATTTACACTTAAAGTTGGCTTGGTTTACACGTAACAAATGCGTTATGATGGGCAAACAGAGCATCATTAATTCTACCGTCAAAACTAAAATTAAGAAATTGATAAAAAACGAGGATAAGCTACAGTAAGATATCACGAATAATGTGAAAAAAAATGAGAATGATTCACCATCTAGTTTCCAAGATATAACCATGAGAAGCCTTCACAATTTTGGTGCAAAGCCTGGCAAAGCCTGGAAAAAAACAATTGGGGCAAAGCCTGGACAGTCCCGGCAAAAAGTTTACTGGCAATGGTCGATCAAAAACACAATACAAAATATATTTTACGGCAATAAATGATATCCATCGTATTATCTACTAGTACCGAGTCAATATTGCGTAGTTTTTAATTTTATTTATTACTAATTAAACCAATTATCAATCCTTTAAACATGAACATGGTATGTAAACTTTTGGTTGAGATTTCCGCAGAGGAACTACCTTGATGGATTCCAATGATGGAATTAGACATTAACTGTCAAATTCTATATTTGAAAGTGACCCGGACTTTCTAATCCATCACTGGAATTTGGGAATCTAAATTCCAATGATGGATTGAGACAGTTCGGGTCATTTTTTCTCATTATATATATATATATATATATATATATATGCGCAAGCCAATATCAAAAGGTCGAGCATAACGATTGGCCGCAGCGCTCCCATGCGCACACGAGCACGAGAACCTCTCTCCCTCTTTTTGTCTTTCTTTCTCTCTCTCTCGCCGTGATTAAGATCATCCAATGATTCCTTCTCTATAATGATAGGCTGCGAGTGGCTGCGAGCCGCGTCGCGGTCCAACTCCCCTCTTACTCCGGGGTAGAGATGGAGGAGGCGGTGTGGAGATGTTCCGCGGTCATCCCCCTCGTGTATACTCCCCTCGCGTTCGACCTCGCGTTCCGTATAGCGATCGCATATTATGCGCCGCCGCTCAGATCGCTCGGAACGCGATCGCTCTCCTGTAAATGAAAATTCACGTTTCTCTTGCCCCCGCTGTCCTGCGATGACCCTTCTCCCTCTCTCTCTCTCTCTCTCTCTCTCTGTCTCTCTCTCTCTCTCTCTCTCTCTCTCTCTTCCTCTCGATGTTTTTTGTTTCGCCATTGCTGCTGTTTATTCCGTTTCTCCGTTGTTGCGGTAAAATTCAGAAAATGTGCGTACACGGTAATGAGAAATGCCATGCGAGTACAAGAGAAAACGAATCTCCGGTGATTCGATTGCAAGACTCGGGTGGAGCTCGCTCGAGGCTTTAAAGAATATTAATATTAGGACGTTGAATAAGTTCTGGCTGTTTTCCAACGGATGGCGTTACCAGAACAGCGTGTGTGTGGCTTAATATGGTAATACATTTGGAAAGATCCTATAAGCAAGCTTGAGATTCAGTATATGTCATTTCGCCGAAGTGAAAACATCTTTTTTTTTAATAGTGTTAAACATGTCAAATTTCGTGCCAAAAAGAGTATTTGCGGGCAATTTTACTGCACTACTTTATTTTTAAAAAATCTGCAGCTGGAGCACACAGAATTGTTGTTGAGACTTGCGGCGACCATGCTCTGTCGGAAGCAACATCCCATGTAGAGGTTGCCATGAGTTGCCCAATGTTACGATCAGGCCAATATTGGGACCTTCGTATAAGCCAACAAAACAGAAATAATATTGGCCCATTACTGTTCCGCTCTAAACTCAAGACTGGCACAATATCGGCCCATCCCTAAAGCCTGTCCTGGCCCATCTGTTAAAACCAATAAACAGCCGTGATAGTTCATCGAAATTTACCAATTTTAAAACTGGCAATGCTAAAATACTGGAAATTACATTTAATTAATCTAAGCCCTTTATTGGCTAAGTGGGTCAGACCATACCTGCTTTTATTTTCTTTAAGCCTTGGGTTATTCATTATCTGTATATTGGGCCAGAATAGGCAAATAACTGGCACGTCATATATTAATCGTCTATATTTTGTAGTTCAGTTTTTGTAATCAAGTTTCGGCCTATTATTGGCATTTGTAAATAACCAACATACGTAAGTTAAATATGCCAATTTTGGAACCAGACATATACGCAAATCACAATTTATTTCAAGGTTATTCCATGAAATAAGTATCCATAAGGACCAATCTCGGGCCAATCTTGGCCCGATATAGGTTGAATATTTATCACGCACCCAAACAAACCCAAATAAATTCACGGCCCAATATTCTAGATAGACTAACTTCTAGATAGACCAACTGTGAAGGCCCATCATAGAGCCAGTGGTCAATTTCTACATAGGACCTTTAAGAGGGACCACATAGGGCCAAGTGCAATCACCAACATTGGCGCTACAATCAATTAAATCATTGGCCCAATAATTGTTGGCTCTGTTGGCCGATATCGGGCCGTTCTTATCATTTCTACAAAGGCACCTCATTGGTAAATACTCGCGGCCCAATATTCTAGACAGGCTAACTGTGAAGGCCCGTCCCAGGCCCAACGGTCAATCTCTCCATGGGATGCAGAGATTGTTCTAGACCAAGGGTTTCCAAACTTTTTGAGTTCGCGGCGGCCCTACAAGTTTGATTTTTTTTCACGGCGCCCTGGTTAAGGGGTTATATACAGTCAGGAGGCCCAAAAAGATCGATTTTTCAAGAATTTTTCTTGAGAAGACCTCTAAATCTATCAACGTAAACATTTGTACACATATTATGGTAACTTTTAACCGTATTCTAACATTTTTATTTGTAAAAACTAATTGTTTTAAAAGCTGCTATAGCTGATCTCCGGGAGCACCTCTACAAAAAGGCGTCTCGCGAAGAGCACGATATCTCTGAACTCGATCATCTAAAATGAAAAAAAACCAAAAATATTTCGTTAATATAATGGATTATCTTATTATTGATCGAAGGAATAAGCAAAATAATATATTTTGACAAAATGGCGGCTTCTAAAAAAATCGATTTTTGACAAAAATGTAGGCCTTACATTGTTTATAAAATGGAAAATATTTATCGGTGAGAAACAACCTACCATTAATTACGAACAAATATATTTGAAAAGATTGTGTTAGAATTTGAGACTGATCGGTTCAGCCGTTCCGGAGAAATCTGGCTCACCGACTTTAAAAACACAGTTTCGAGGAAAACGCGTTTAAATTTTCAAAAGCACTTTACATATACTGGGTGTGCAACTAAGTTCCCGGGTTTCACACATGGATGGCGCTAGCGACACATGTAGTCGGCATACAGGTCTGACATTGGGTGTCTTTATAGCTTGGACATCTGTTAAGAATACCCAGTCGTAATATAAAGAAATATGGCAACACAACGACCTTTTTTCTAACCTCGAAAATGTCAAAGTTTGTGCCGAATAAACAGCATTTGCGGGAAGCATTGCTTTTCTGCTTCAACTTAATAAAAACAGCAGCTGAAGCACGTCGGTTACTTGAGGAGGCCTACGGCGAACATATGCCATCAAAAACAACGTGTGAAGATTGGTTCAAGCGGTTCAGAAGTGGCGATTTTGAGACTAGGGACAAGGAGCGCTCGGGAAGACCGCAAACATTTGCGGACGCCGATCTGCAAGCGTTATTGGATGAAGATGACACTCAAACAGAAGATCAACTTGCCGAGGCATTAAATGTTACTCAGCAATGTACTTCGAATTGTTTGCACGCCATGGGAAAAATTCATAAGGAAGGAAAGTGGGTGCCGCATGAGTTGACTGAGAGACAAATGGCAAATCGAAGAGCCACTTCCGAAATTTTGCTTTTGCTGCAGAACAGAAAGAGTTTCCTGCATCGAATTGTTACTGGCGATGAAAAATGGATATATTTCGAGAATCCCAAACGCAGAAAATCGTAGCTTCCACTTGGCGAAGCATCATCATCGACGGCACGGCCAAATCGCTTCGGAAAAAAGACAATGCTCTGCGTTTGGTGGGACCCGAAAGGAATCGTGTACTATGAGCTGCTGAAACCGGGCCAAACTGTCAATGGGCATCGCTACCGACAACAACTAATCAATTTGAAGCACGCATTGCTCGAAAAACGGCCAGAATGGGACACGAGATACGAACGTGTGATATTGCAGCACGACAACGATCCGTGCCATCGCAGTTCCATCGTCCAGGACACCATAAAAACACTGAAATGGGATCTGCTACCGCACCCGCCGTATTCGCCAGACCTGGCCCCTTCAGACTATCACTTGTTCCGGTCGATGGCGCATGGCTTGGGTGGGCTACACTTGGCCAATTATGATGCAGTACAACATTGGTTGGAGGAATGGTTTCAGTCCAAAGACGCGTCTTTTTATCGTCGCGGTGTTTATGTATTGCCAGAGAGATGGCAAAAATGTGTAAATAGCGAGGGACATTTACACTTCGAATGAACCATTTTTTGTATTTGTCTTGAAATTTTCAATTTTTTATTGGTCCAAAAAACCCGGAAACTTGGTTGCGCACCTAGTGGTACAAAAAAATTTCAACTTACGTTCAGTCGTCCATCAAAATTTTCTTTGTGTGTAGTTAAGTATATGTGCATTACGAAACAAAATTTAAAAAACGATTTTTCGAACATTTTAACTGTATATAACCCCTTAACCCAAACCCAACCCAACCCAGTTACGATATTTATACTATAGCGTTAATCAGGCACAGAAATAAATACAACAGTGTAGTTCAAGTATGTTTATTCGAAAAAAAAAACACAAAAATACAAACGAACAAAATTAAATAGCAAGTTAGTCAATGTGTCAGATGAGCTTGTTGATCTCGACACATTTTTTTTGAATCGCAGAAGAAAGGTTGTTGCAGCTACTCTCCTTTCGGGCCCACATTGATTTTTGAGCGATATTTGGTCTTTATTATAGCAACAGGTGAAACCAACTTCGCATAGATTAGGATGTCGCAAAGGGAATGAGGATGCTTGATCCTTATTCTATCCATCTATCTTAGAATGGCTATCCCCAAATAGCTTTTGAACTAAGAGTTGGTTACTCATTTTTCATCGATATCCAAAACTCAACCCAATAGATATCCAAAAACAAACCCAATAGAGTTAAATTAGACTCTCTCCGTGTAGCGAAGTAAAGTTTGGCGGAGCACGAGCATGAAAAGGACCTTCCACATAAATTTCTCGACATTGTCTTCCGCAAAGTACTTTGCAAACCAGTCAGTCGGCTTCGCAAGGTTTTCCGTGAAAATTGACAACAATTCTCGCAAATCGAGTAGTAACTTATTCTTGTGTTGATAAAACACCGTTTAAGCGAAAAAAATCGATTTTTTGAAAATTCTACTGTGGCCTCACCCCTTAAATAGGATCTATTTAAATCAAATAAGTTTTTTCCTTGACTCACGGCCTACTACGATCTTATTTGTTTCAAAGTGATTTTTTTATTTGTTTCAGCTATTCTTTTTAAATATTGGATATATTCAAATTGAATAAATTAAGATCCGATTCAAATAATACTTCATTTGCTTACAATGCACACTGTAAATCTAAGTGTACTATATGTATCAAATATTTCATAATATCCTAAATTAAATAAAACAGATAATTGAGAGTTTTACCACAACGATTTTGTTTCGTAATTCGTCATTCCCTGGCCTTCTGAAATGATTTTTGTCGAAGAAAATATTTCACCTATGTGGAATCGAACCTAGAATCTACCTACTCATAGCTAAGTAAGCTACCCCTATGCTACCGAGTGCTTGTAACATCTTGGTCACAGGGATGACATAAGAGACCAAATTAATTCCTATCATTATTTGTTGTATCACATAAGCTATATCAATTAGTTAATACCATTGCGATAATCAGAGAGTTTTATCGAATTTCATGCTATAGATTTTTCAAACATAACCTATATAGACTACCGGCGAAAAGTTTCCAAACAAAGGCTTACAAGAGTGCCGGAACGGTTTTCTATGCCATTTCACCGGTAGTTCACCTAGGCCAATTTAATAAACGGCATTTTAAAGAGAAGAGAATTTACCTATACTTTGACTTTTTTCAAAAAATTTTACGTTTTTTTTTGACAATCATCACCCGTTTTTGAAAACGATCATTTTCCGTGGTTTTTTGTTCCTTTTTGAGTGGACCCCGTTTGCAGTAAAAAAATGTATGCATTTCTTCGACCAAAATCATAAAGGGGGAAGCCTAAGCTTCAATTTCGTTTTTAAAGAAATTTTCTACGATTTTTTTTCCAACAATATTTCGTTTTTTGTGAAAAAATAGATAATTTGAAAATTGCTCCGGAGTACGAAAACGATGAGATTTACAACAAAACGTGAAGATAGCAAAAAAGTTGCACGGCTTCTTGTGAGTTCAAGCGAATTTTTTCAGATTTTTTTTCGAAATTTTTTATCTTTTATCTATTTCCGGTCAAAGCTCGATTGATCGGGCTCGGTTGATGCGCCGGTCGGTGTACGGCTAAGCGGCCACCGCTCCAAGTATCGGCCATGCACAACTCTGCTGAACACAAAGTATCGCCGGAGCCGAAGCCCGACGGCCCATCCACCGGTGTCCTTTCATATTTATAGTATCATTCAGCCATTGTTTTACTATGCATATACAAATATGTAAATACAGAATCTATATGGCAAATATAATGCATATAATATTGAATACAATTTATAAATTCATATGGTAATTATAGTGAATCAATATTCATTACGGTTCCACACATGAAAGTTTCGGAGAAGAGTACTTTTTCGGTCTGCATAGACATTCTACCCGAATTCAATTTCATCCAAAACCATATTTTCAAACTGTCGAATAAACATCTCCAAAAGCCGAATTTCACCAAAAAAATAGTCCCCATCGAAAGCACATGTTGAGCTTTGATGAAAAATGCACAAAACGGGTTCAAAACGTATCTAAATTTAATCAGAATTTGAATTACGACCCAAGTGGACGTTTCGATTCTTTGCAGCCGCAGAAGGGCAAGGGTGGGACAAAACATTTTGAAAAAATATCGGAGTTTTTGTGACACCAGGAGGATGGTATTAAAGTTTGCATCGTTGGAATGCAACGAAATTATTTTTGTTTTGTATTGCCCAATTTTTTCGCACATTCAGGTTACAAATATCATTGAAATATTTTCGAAGACCCATATTAGGGATCCATAACCTAAAATTGCCAAAGAGAAATTTATATAGTAATAAAAACAAAGAAATTACAAAATAAGGAGGGATTTTCGTTGCACACCAACGATGCAAAGCTCAACACCAACCAGGAGTGAGGTTTTCCACTATGGAAATCTATAATCAACGATGGTGAGAGAAATAGTTGTCTGAGCTGAGCTGGACTACTCCCTATATATATATATATATATATATATATATATATATATATATATATATATATATATATATATATATATATATACAGGGTGAGGCACACAAAGTGTTACAGAACAATAGCACTCAAACTATTGATCATATCCAAAAATGTTTCAGACAAAAGTTCCAGTGTTCGAGAAGGCCGTCATACTGGACCACCCTATTTTTTTTATCGGTGGAGGCGCTGAACCTCCGTCAAGGTCAACTCCTCTTTTTTAAATGGAACCATGTATTTTTTTCGATGACACTATTACCGTTTTTAAGACGAATTCAGCGACCTACAACACAAGGTCATTCTAGTCACGCAAAGTATGAAAATAGTCAAAAAATCGAAAAATATCAGAATAATCACTTTCAAAGGATCCACTAACCTTGGTTTGGGTCTACCTACAGAAGATGCTCGAAGTGATGACCCTCGACTTGTAAACACTTGTTTGATCGCTGTTTTCATTTCTTACGATACCAATGTTTCTTATCGGCAGCAAGTACGCATTTTCTGTTGACATATCAGTTAGTCACGCATTGATATGTTGATGGTGCTGGGGGAATGCCGTAAACATTACAGAAACGCCTAAGATTTGTATGCGGCTCGTTATCCGGATAGGCATAAAAAAACGCACATGGCTTTCAAGCGATTAGGTGACCGTTTTTGTCGCTTCGGTACAGTGGAACAAACACGAGTCAAACGTCGACCGATTGTTAATGAAAATAATGCGGCTGCTATCTTAGCTTTTGCTGCACTGAATCCACATGCGAGCAGCAGGCAAATGGAAAGAGAGAGTGGAATTAGTCAGAGATCTGTATTAAGAATCTTACATCAACACAAGTTCCATCCGTATCGTATGTCATTACATCAGGATTTGTACGGCAATGATTTCCTAAATCGCGTCAATTTCTGTAACTGGATTCGTAGAAAAATGGGCACAGATATCTTATTTTTGAGTCATGTGCTTTTTGCTGACGAATCTAACTTTACTAATACGGGAAATGTGAATAGGCATAACCCGCGTTATTGGGCAAATGAGAATCCTCGATGGATGAGAACTGTACCATTTCAACATCCGTGGTCCGTTAATTGTTGGTGTGGCATTGTCGGCGATCACGTCATTGGTCCATATTTTTTTGAAGCTCGCTTGACTGGGCAAGTTTACGCAAACTTTCTGCAAAACGTACTGCCTCAATTACTGGAAGACTTGCATGTTCGCATGAACATGTGGATGCAACACGACGGTGCACCACTCTATTAGCCTCTGTGTTTAAGACAAGTGATGAATGAGATTTTTGGTGAAGAGTGGATAGGACGAGGCGGCCCTGTAGCTTGGCCACCTCGTTCGCCAGATCTAACATCACCAGATCACTTTTTATGGGGTTTTTCCGAAGAACGCGTAATGGCGGTAGCACCTATCACGCCTGACGACATGAAAGAAAGAATACGCCGAGCATGTACCGAAATTACACCACGAATGCTGGCTGAAGTTAGACGGTCTTTTCATCCGCGAATTAATAAGTGCTTACAAGTCGAGGGTCATCACTTCGAGCATCTTCTGTAGGTAGACCCAAACCAAGGTTAGTGGATCCTTTAAAAGTGATTATTCTGATATTTTTCGATTTTTTGACGATTTCCATACTTTGCGTGACTAGAATGACCTTGTGTTGTAGGTCGCTGAATTCGTCTTGAAATCGGTAATAATGTCATCGAAAAAAAAATACATGGTTCCATTTAAAAAAGTGGAGTTGACCTTGACATAGCTTCAGCGCCTCCACCGATAACAAATCGGGTGGTCCAGTATGACGGTCTTCTCGAACACTGAAACTTTTGTTTGAAACATTTCTGGATATGATCAATAGTTTGAGTGCTATTGCTCTGTAACACTTTATGTGCCTCACCCTGTATATATATATATATATATATATATATATATATATATATATATATATATATATATATATATATATATATATATATATATATATATATATAAAGTTCAGTATGCTATAACGATTATAATATTTTAAGGCAGTAGTCTGCTTTACAGGCTTCAAAAAATCGATTTGAAGAAGAGGAAGGATTATTGTATGGCCCGGGGATAGCTGATTAACATCTAATTAGTGTAAGTATCCAAAAACTTATATTTTTTTGGACCGAAAACTTTGAAGCCCGTTTTCTCGAGTTTTCATTTTCACAAGTTTTAGAAAACGGTGCCGGCGATAGCAAAAACAGTATATGTCCGATCGAAAAAAATCAAAGTGATCTAGCTTCAGTATTAAATTATCTTCTATTTGAACTAAAAAAGTTGGACAAAAGTACTATTTAAATTACTTGTTTTGCAACTTAAAGTGAATTTTCTTTTTCAAAAAAGTGAATTTTTTTTTCAAACTTCGAAAAAATTTGGAATTTCATCATTTCTTCGGTATTTTTTTAGTTCATATAGAAAAGGAACTTATAAAAACTAAAAAAAAATTTGGTTCGACTGTTTCAGATGCATCGCACGACCTCTATCACCGGCACCGATTTACAAGTGCAGACTCCAGGCGCCCCAGAAAAATCGTTACAACTTTGAAAAATTTCAATATTTTTTAATAATAAAAATTGTTTTTTGAAGCTTGAATATAATACACTATCGTCTCAAAATTTCGTTTACCGCAATCATTTCCTTCCCTTTCAAAAAAATTGCTGAAACGCTTTTTTTCGGCTTCTAAAGCAGACTACTGCCTTAATATAAATATAATTACTCATTATTATTTCATTTATTATACTATTTATTATCGATATACCACTTATAGCAAATGTGTATTTACACTTTGTTTTTAATCACTAATTTTCTACTTCTTATTTTTGCAATACCTATGTTTTTATTCGCCGTCTATGAGAACTCGATCCAGTTGCATTATACACGCAGGAAATGAAATCAAGCCACGTTCGGCGGCGCAACGATTACGAGAAAGAAAAAAAAAACGTGTACGGAGTATGCGATACGAAAAAAAGTATAAGGCACGGGAGTGCATATACGCGAGTATGAATATGCATACGTGTACGCGTATACGCGGTAGATTTGCCAAGCGATTTCGGACCACATGAGTGTTGGGTTAGATGAATTCTTCTTATTATTCTCATTACGCGGTTTGTAATGAAATATTACCGTGGATTATATGTGCAGTTTGACGATGGGAAATAAGGGAAGGAGCGGGGCGGAGGGGGTTGGGGGTTGGACGAAAAAAAAGAAAGAACGAGCGAGTCCCGATCTCCGCCGACCAATGAGACCCGAGCGAGCGACCGTACAGACGTGGATTGAGAAAAAATCATTTAGCAACTGGCCATTATAATAATACGTGATTCGTTTATCCGGGTACAGTCGATTTCACTCGTCCGATTTGCATCTCACCCAGTAAACAAAAAACAACATTAATATTACACTTGGCCACATTAATGCATTATTTTCCTTCGTCGACGACATTTCCGAAAAAGCAGGACAAACCCGGACAAAACTAATGTTCGTCTTGTCTCGGGACATGAGAAACTCGATTGAAGTTACAGATATTCACTGGAAAAAAGAAGTAGTAAAGACTGATTGCGGTCCGACACTCCGCGACGGAAGTAGTTGCGGAACAGACTGTACGATATAATAATGCAAGCGAGGCTGAAACACAGGGAGAAGATCACGGCTGTATTACAATATCAGCTCTCTCTCTCTCTCTCTCTCTCTCTCTCTCTCTCTCTCTCTCTCTCTCTCTCTCGCTCTCTCCCTTTCGGATTGCCTCGGTCACGTTCGCTCGCTGTCCATGTCCGTGTGTTTGTGTGTGGTCCAACTCTGCGTCACTCTGCTTCATTCTTTTTTTTTCTTGTCCTTTTTCTTTCCCTTTTGCTCCTTCACTCTCACTCTCTCACTCTCTCTCTCTCTCTCTCTCTCTCTCTTTCTCTCATTCGAGATCTCCACAGTTCCGCACGTCTTCCCTACTTCGTGCTTTTGCTTTTATTCATTTATTTTTCTCTTTTACGTGTATATATATATATATATATATATATATATATATATATATATATATATATATATATATATATATATATATACACACATATGTGTGTGTGTGTGTGTGTGTGTGTGTGTGTGTGTGTGTGTGTGTGTGTGTGTGTGTGTGTGTGTGTGTGTGTGTGTGTGTGTGTGTGTGTGTGTGTGTGCGGGTGTGTGTGTGTGTAGGTAAGTGTGTGGATGTGTGTGTGTGTGTGCATACATATATGTCTTTTCATCTTCTGCAAAAGGTAACGACTTCTCTAGCATATATGCATTATCATCTTTCTCTCCCTCGCTCTTCCTTCCCCTCCTTCTCGATTTCCAGTTCGTTCTCCATATAGTGTGGCTTTTTTCTATTTTTCCGCGCACGTAAATAAACTCATTACTCCCCGGCGTCCGTGGACCACCGAGAGGCACACTTGCGGACACAATATATATATATATATATATATATATATATATATATATATATATATATATATATATATATATATATATATATATGTATGTATGTATGTATGTATGTATATGCTGAGATGTGAGGAAAAATTGACATTTCTCTGTCAATGCACACAAGACAAAAAGAAACTCAATATTCGTTTTTCAACCATACAACAGTAGAATTAATTAAATTGATAATGGAATAATCAAATTACAAGAAAGATGGAAAATGCAGTGGTACCAAAGAAGAAAAAATAGAAACGAAATTACACTAGTAAGAAAATCACACCAATGGTGATAATAATAACAATTGAAAAACATATGAGCGGGATATAAAAAACGCAAAGCGTTCTATAATGAGAAATAAAAGAATACAATAAAAATACTTCAATTGTTGTACTTTATCAAAAAAAGATAATAACAATTGATATATAAATAGAGGAAGTATGTAAAAAAATGCGCAAGGAGGAAGAGGGAGTTGAAAGCGATGGCAATGAGGAGTAAAGTGACAAAAAGAGAGCATAGATATGCGGGGTAGAATATAGAATTAAGGTAGATGTAAGAAAAATGTTTATAAACAAATCGGAAACTTTTCGTAAAAAACTTGTAAAGCAAGTTGTGCAAATAAAACTCGATTATTATTATTATTATTATTATAACAATTGAATAAAAATAAATATTAAATAGCAATGAAAAGAATGATGAAATCCCACTTGACATACGTTCGTGGGATTTTCATTGGTGCCAGCCAAAGACTTGTACAAATCGATAATAACAACAAATAATAATTATCACATTAATAGAAACGTTGAAAAAAATACAAATTACTTGAATAAAATCACAAAAAATAAATAAATATAAATTGAAAAATAAAACAAAATAAATAAAAAAGAGTCCAACTCCGGTGGTAGGTGAATGTTTCTGTAATGTTTATGAAAATCCATACAATAACGAATTAAAAATAGTAACAATGAAACTATCCGATGACGCTAGTAATAACAACAATAAGAAAGTGAGTAACAAACTAATAAAATAATTCAAGCTTATAATAAAATAACGAACTTAAGAAATAATAATTATTGAAGAGTGGGAGATAGAGAGAGAGAGACAGTCTGAGCGAGAGAATATGAAACCCGCGCGACAGGCGTACATTTTTCTAGCCGTTCGTGCGCCTTGAATTTACATAAGCCAGACACGGTGCGCGTTCCGGTACCGTATCATTGTCGTCCCCGGGAACGAGCGTGCATATATACTGGTACAATATGCATCGGCATCGCTCTTAATGCCAGTGCGTACGAGCGATATTTATCTTAATATTATATGTGGAATCTCGGCTGCCGGGGCGAGAGGGGAATCGCAAGCGGGGGCGCAATAAACCATCGGACGAGTTTGCAGAAGTTGGACAATACACACACACACACACACATATATATATATATATATATATATATACATCACACGAAGAGAAGCTCCGAGAGAACCGTGGAGCAAAAAAAAGAGAGAAAATAATACGGAAAAAAGCATTTGGCACGGTCTAAATAATAGAAAAATACGAGCGTTTCACAGACGTTTGACGGACACGTTTGTTTCGATACAGGCACGTATGGACGTACACACGTGTATACGCGTATAATTCATCCGTACGCGACGCGCATCAAGGCAGTACGCGAGAATGACAGAGGAGTCTCCCGATTAAAAAAGTCATGCACTTTTCGATGACTCCGCCGAGTGAAAAAGCTTTTTATCAAATGAACGAAGAAATAGCGAAAACGAAAAAAAAAGACGTCTCGCGAAGACGACAAGACTCGTTTTCATCATCGTAAATTCATAAATTCGTCATGTGCATTGCCGTCGTAGTTGTTTTTCTTGTTTTCTTTCCCTCTCTCTCCTCTCTCGCCCCCTCTCTCGGCACAGACCTAGAAAACAAGAAAAGTTTATCGTGTCGCTAGGTCTATACATGTATACATGTACAACGACGCATATTAATAGTTGAATATTCATCGTAGCGGATACACGTGTGCGCGCGCCTATCTTCGATGTCGCGAACGGACGCGCTCGGCTTTTGCATTATAGATTATTAAATATGACGATAATATAATTCGTAGCCGACGATGCCCCGTACGTCATTGGCAAAGAACAAAAAAAAAAATACAAAATAGTAAAAACAAAAACAAGGGAAAACGCGATTGGAAAGGGAATACAGGTCGCAACCTCGTGAGAGAGGTCGACGATTATTTAGTGAATTTTTCCATTATATATACGCGCTTGCGAAACACCGCTTTACCAACTTCCTCCGCATGATCCATATTTCTTATTCCCGGCCATTCGTGTCGCTCATATATTTTCATATCGTCTAAACTTTGCGCGGCGACGATGATCGGACGCTCACACACACACACACACACACATTGTGTGTTTCTATATATATTTAGCTGTGACCTTCTTTCGAGCTTCGCGAAAAACACTGCTTAATTTGCAATTCGTTCTCATCTAAAAATCATTTACTCTAATGACACGTGCGAGCGAAATATGACGAATTTTAAAAACGATTTCAATAGTACGTCCTGTAAAATGTAAAATTGCCGAAAAGTGCCACGGCGTCAAAAGTGTCAATCCCGCGGACGACTCGTCGAGTAGTTTCTCTTCCTATATATTTTTCGCTTTTTCAAGTGACGAATGTTTCGCCGGGAAGACCAGTTGGCGCGAAGAAGCGCGAAAAAAACTGCATGGGAGGCATGGAGAGAACATTTTTGAAGGAGGTCGCTGGGACGGGGCACGCGGCCCGGGGGTCGGGAAGTTGAATCGAGTTATCGATCACTCAAGAGCCGGTATGACAGTCGTGTCTGCACTTCTCGTCAGAAGCGGCGCTAAAACGTTATATATATATATATGGATACGCATTCGGATAGACGTATGTGCATATACGTAGGAGCATGTATGTATATGAGAGGAGGGGGAAATATTCGCGGTGATCGAGATATGTGGGTCTGTGCGAAAATCTAATCCACTAATGACTGCCAATCCTATATAGCGACGAACATTTCGAGTTCTAGGCGTCATAAACGCGTATGTGTTTTCTCATATATATATATATATATATATATATATATATATATATATATATATACTACTGTGTCCAAAAAATAAGGTGACATTTGAATTTAAACTGCGCGCGTCGAAGGATTTGGAGAATTATTTTTTTTTAGGTTGGTAGTACTGTCAGTGACATCTATGTCAAATTTACATGTCAAAATATTCATTAGTGTTTGAGATACGCGTCGTTTTGTGAGCTGCTAAAAGTGAGTTTTTCGTTGCCACGATAATGCACCATCCCATACTGCACTCGTAATTCGTGATCATTTCGCCAAAAACTCAACCCATATCGTTCCGCAACCACCGTATTCACCTGATCTGGCACCGTGCGACTTTCGGCTGTTCAGCAAGCTCAAAAGATCGCTCCGGGGACACCGTTTTGATACGATAGAGGAGATTCAAGCCGCAGCGAAGACGGAACTGAAGGCCATCCCGGAAAGTGACTACAATCAGTGTTTCGAAGATGGGAAAATCCGTTGGCATAAGTGCATTGCATCGGGAGGGGATTACTTTGAAGGGGATGAAATTGATTTGGAAAAATAAATAAAGAATTTTCGAAATAAATACAATGTCACCTTATTTTTTGGACACAGTAGTATATATATATATATATATATATATATATATATATATATATTACGCATGCGTATCAGGACACGTGTAACGTTCCACGCATTTCGAATTTATACGTGGGACTGGGGACTCAATTATATATATATATATATATATATATATATATATTGAGCGACCAACACTGGTGGATGGGCAGCGTTGTGCATGGCCGATACTCGGGGCGGTGACCGTTTAGCCGTGCACCGGCTGGCGCATCAACCAATCCGCCAGCGGAAGGCGAATATTTCTGAGACATTGCTGTAGATACTTCAGACCTTACGCCACAGTAACGGGTATAAAAGCATGTGCGAATTTAACAATTTTTTTCGTATCAATAAGTGATTCACTCATAAAATTAATTACGCATCTATTTAGTATGAATATCAGGCTGTTAGATTTTTTTTTTCGATGTACAAAAATGGCCGACTACTAATATTTTCTTTTGTTATCTTTTGTTAGGCGCTCCGCGGCGTGACATTTAGCATTTACAATTTTTTACCTAGAACAAGAAACAAAAATTCTCGTCAATCTACATCAGAATACCTCGAGAAGTACGTACGGAATTTAAAAAATATTGGTTTATTCAAAAGTTGTAGGTATTTGAACTTAAGAAATGAATTATCAGTGAAAAATTTCGTTATAACTGCTCATAAACTGCTCATAAAAGGAAAAGTTTCCGATTAATCAGAAATTCCGTACGTACTTCTCTGCGAAATGCAATTAGGAACATAACTTTTAAATTTGAAGTAAATCGAGTGAAAATTGTTGAAGTTATTTGTCACGCCAATTGGAAAACAGCTGTTTCGAGAAGTTTTGAGTAGTCGGCCATTTTGAACATCGAAAAAAAAAATATATATATTTTCTAACAGTTTGATATTCATACTAAATAGATGTGTAATTAATGTTATGAGATGGTATTGAAGTTTGCATCGTTGGACTGCAACAAACATATATTTTCTTCGGATTTCCGATTTTTTTGTCGCCACATTTAGACTACAAAAATTACTGAAACATTTTCGAAGATTCCTCCTAAAAAATCTATAACCAAAAGCTGCAAAAAAATATTCTGGATAATAACGAAAATAAAAAAATGAATAAAATCAAGAAAAAATTTCGTTGCATTCGAACGATGCAAACTTCAGCAACATGTTATGAGTGAATCACTTTTTCATACGAAAAAAATAGTTAAATTCGCACATGGCTTTATACCCGTTGTGGCCTAAGGCCTTCAGTAAAAAATATCTGTGCACGAGAGAATCACGAAAATATGGGGCCGTCTATACTGGTACGGGTTTTCCACAGTTTCCCCGTACCCTCGGCGAATGTGCCATAGTGTAACTCACGACGATTCCGGACGCGACGGAAGTTAGCTTAGATTGGCGAAGTGCAGGTATGGAGTGGTAGAAAAGGGTTCACTTGGTAAAGGTAAGACGTAAAAAAACCACAATGGAATACGTTGGATCTCAGGAAAATACGGTGTTGAAGTTTCCAACGCTCGGATGGGACTAGGTTGAAAAAAAATTGTTTGGTTTCTCATTCTTGTTATCATGTTAAATATTATTAGGACGTTGAATAAGTTGTCGCTGTTTTCCAACGAATGGCGTTACCAGAACTACGTGCGTGTAGTTCAAGATGATAGCGCATCTAGAACGAAGTACTATAAGCAAGCTTGAAATTCCGTGTATGTCGCCGACATGGAAACATCTTTCTTTTTCCTAGTGTTAAACATGATCAAATTGTGTCAAATTATATTAAACATGGTCAAATTATGTCAAATTTCGTGCCAAAAAGAGACTATTTGCGGGGAAGTTTACTGCACCACATTATTTTAAAGACATCTGCAGATGAAGCATACATAATTCTTGTTGAGACTTACGGCGACCATGCTCTGTCGGAAATAGTATGTAGATATTTGTTTACACGCTTAAAAAATAATAATTTTGATGTGTTGCATCGGAGGCATTACTTCATGCAGACTCATGTCGGACCCCAGCTGAACTTGCAGGATCATTAGGAGTTGATGACACACCATTTTCGAAACGTTAAAATGCATTGCCAATGTTTTTTATATAAAGCATTGACGTTGACGAAAGCACAGCGAGAACTTATTCAACATACTAATATATTACACGTTTCGATTGTAGATCCTCAAATAAGCATTTAAAACATTGTTGAGGGATTTTCATAAGAAACAAAAAATATGAGGTAAAAATGAGTTTTTATTGTATCCAATGATGCAAACTTCAATGTCATAGGAAAATATGTATTCAGTGTACATGTACACACAAACGTATCTATAAGCATGTGAACGTGGCTGCATCGTGAAAAGTTCACATATTTGAGGTATCGCGACTTGGTATTGTATCTGTGACGATTGCAATTTATAGGACTGTCTGACAAGTCAATATTTCGCTTCCTCTCCCTGGCGAGTGGCTCTTCCTGACTGTTATTTTAAGCGAATGTTATGAATAATAGCTTGGCGTTTCTATATTCGAAGAACAATCGCACATATATATAAATATAAAAGGTGTGTCAAAATGACCTGACATTTTAAACCGCGCGCCATTTTTGTTGTGTCGAACATAGAGTACTAATCTTCGACAACTGGCATCAGGTAGTATTGAGGTTTAGTCATGGAGAATTATACGATCGAGCAACGCATAGAAATTGTGAAAATTCACTACGAAAATGGTGAACATTTTGCAGAGACGGTTCGAAAAGTCCGCACGTCGTGTCATCAATTGGACGCACCATTAAGGCAGTAGTCTGCTTTAGAAGCCGAAAAAAAGCGTTTTTTCAGCAATTTTTTTGAAAGGGAAGGAAATGATTGCGGTAAACGAAATTTTGAGACGATAGTGTATTATATTCAAGCTTTAAAAAACAATTTTTATTATTAAAAAATATTGAAATTGTTCAAAGTTGTAACGATTTTTCTGGGGCGCCTGGAGTCTGCACTTGTAAATCGGTGCCGGTGATGGAGGTCGTGCGATGCATCTGAAACAGTCGAACCAAATTTTTTTTTAGTTTTTATAAGTTCCTTTTCTATATGAACTAAAAAAATACCGAAGAAATGATGAAATTCCAAATTTTTTCGAAGTTTGAAAAAAAAATTCACTTTTTTGAAAAAGAAAATTCACTTTAAGTTGCAAAACAAGTAATTTAAATAGTACTTTCGTCCTACTTTTTTAGTTCGAATAGAAGATAATTTAATACTGAAGCTAGATCACTTTGATTTTTTTCGATCGGACATATATTGTTTTTGCTATCGCCGGCACCGTTTTCTAAAACTTGTGAAAATGAAAACTCGAGAAAACGTGCTTTAAAGTTTTCGGTCCAAAAAAATATAAGTTTTTGGATACTTACACCAATTAGATGTTAATCAGCTATCCCCGGACCATACAATAATCCTTCCTCTTCTTCAAATCGATTTTTTGAAGCCTGCAAAGCAGACTACTGCCTTAATGAAATTAGTTCGCAATTATACCAAAATGTTATTGACAATTTCGGCAAAAGAGTGAACGTATGCAAACAGAAACGAGGCGGCTATTTATCGGATATTGTGTTCCACACATAACCTCTATGTTTGTACCTTATATTAACCCTTCGACTGCACACTTCCGCCACGTACCTCTTACTGCATATGGGGTCAATCTGACCCCAGACGTTTTTCAGATCGTCGTATTTCAGTAAATATGCATTATGATTTTTAGGTAATTAATCGCAAAATGACTCCTACCCCCACCCCCTCTAGGGTGGAGGATTTATAGATTTTGATCCCCTGAATACGATGGTAAATAGAAATCGCGGTGGTCACCCCCCCATAAAAAGTTATGGGGTTTTGAAGTTCGCGGAAATACCAACGCAGATAAACCAGTAGTCGCTCCAGTAGCGACTACTTATTTATATGCGTGGATATTTCCGCGTTTCAAAACCCCATAACTTTTTATGGGGGGGGGATGACCGCCGCGATTTCTCTTCAGCATCGTGTTCAGGAGATCAAAATCTATTACCCCCACCCCCCGGGGTTGGGGTCATTTCTGAATAATTACCGACTTTTTTTTTTAGAGACGTTTTTGGTAGTCAATCATCCTTTTTTTATGGCCCAAGATTTATTTTTTCAGAAAAACAAAAAGTGAGTGACCCAACTTTCGTTCAAAGCGAGAGATGCGTTGAAAAATACGTACTAGCACGAAAAACATCATTTTTTTCACAATATAAAAAAAGTCCTTTGAGTTTTTCAAAGAGGAAGGTTTAGAGTAGGGGTGGGGGAATATTCGAGCGCCGCACTGCGGCCGAATAGATGACCCCGTTTTGCGATACAGGCAGGTGAAAAAAAATGGGGTCAAAATGACCCCGTGTGCAGTCGAAGGGTTAAAATAAAAATATTTGTACTTTTTAAATAAATAATACGTTATCAATTAATCAAATCGCCAGGTCATTTTGAGATACCATAAATATATATATATATATATATATATATATATATATATATAGAATCAGCCGAAGTCCACAAGCATTTTGCTCCCTTATATTTTAACCGGAAGGAGTTTTATTTTTCCATGCGGAAATACACGCCGCATCGGGAACGTCAAGTTTCTTTCGCCGGCGTGAGGCGCGAACCCGCAGCGACTCGCTATAAAAGAATAATTCGACGCAAAAAGTGAGGGATCGGTATTAAATAATTCAAGCTTACAAAGTAACATCCGCGCGCGCGATCGAAGAGCTGCGCTTCATTTTGGGATTACCCCGCATCTCGCATTCTCATTCGTCATTACGGATGTATGACAGGTTGACAGTTTATCCCTGATATTTCCGGTCGCGTTTTTTGCTTGTTGTTTCTTTTCGAAAATTCGTATTTAACGGAGTTCTTCCGGGACCGATATGTCCGCTGTCTTCCTTTTTTGCCTCCTTCTTGCACATCCGATCGCAACTGCAGTTTGTCGTTGTATTTTATTTATTTTTAGTGATAAATCATTCATTTCTTCTGGCAAACTCAGCGTGGTGTCGGAGGAACTACGAAAATGTCGAACTACTTTGATTCCATTTGAGGTTTCGCCGTTGGAGTAATATTATTCTTATTTGTGATTAATATTAAGGCAATAGTAACGGGTATAAAATCATGTGCGAATTAAACAAATTTTTTTTCGTATGATAAAGTGATTCACTCATACAATTAATTACACATCTATTTAGTATGAATATCAAGCTGTTGGGAAATATATATATTTTTCTTTAGATGTACAACATGGCCGACTACTAATATTTTCTTTTGTTATCTTCTTCTTTTAGGCGCTTCGCGGCGTGACATTTACCACCTATAATTTTTCACCTAGAACAAAGAACAAAAATTCTCGTCAATCTACATTAGAATATCCAGCGAAGTACGTACGAAATTTAAAAAATACTGTTTTATTCAAAAGTTGTAGGTATTTGAACTTAAGAAATTAATTTTCAGTAAAAAATTTCGTTATAACTGCTCATAAACTGCTCATAAAATGAAAAGTTTTCGATTAAGCAGAAATTCCGTACGTACTTCTTTGCGAAATGCAATTAGGAACGAAACTTTTAAATTTGAAGTAAATCGAGTGAAAATTGTTGAAGTTATTTGTCGCGCCAATTGGAAAAAAGCTGTTTCGAGAAAGCTCGAGTAGTCGGCCATTTTGTACATCGAAAAAAGAAAAAAAAAATTTCCATCAGCTTGATATTTATACTAAAAGGATATGTAATTAATTTTATGAGTGAATCACTTTTTCATACGAAACAAATGGTTAAATTCGCACATGATTTTATACCCGTTTCTGTGGCCTAAGGCCTTAAGGCGTCTTCTCACTTCAGACGGTAAAAAAGGCTATTTTCAGGATTTTTTTTAATAGGTTTATATTATAAATATTGATATAAAAGTTGTTACACTTTATTAATACACTTTCGAAATACATAAAAAAAATGTATTTATTAAAGTCGATATTTATGCGATTATTATTACTATTTATAGACGAAAGTGGTAGTTAAGAAAATGACCTAAAAAAATTGTAGGTCTGCGCTGTTGATGAAATCTTGGAGATGGATCATCGGAAACAAAAAATCGAACGGTTTTAGATTCAGCATGTAAAGGGGTTACCCCCACTTGCGATTTTGAAAAAATCGATTGTTTTTATTGCATTTTTTTGAAGTATAAGTATCTGAGAATATGTCCTGAAAATTTCAAGTCGATCCGAACAAAATTGACTGAGATATGAGCGTTGAAAGAGAAGAATCCGCGTTGAAAGAGCGTTGAAAGAGAAACTTTAAACGCGTTTTTCTGAAAATGGCATTTCTGAAGTCGGTGACCAAGATTACTCGAACACTAATGAACCGATCTTCTTGAAATTTTGCAGGCTTATTTAATACATAAAAATGTAGTCTTTAATCGTTCGATTTTTTTTCGAAAAAAAATGCCCTTTTTTAGCCAAAAACGGCCTTTTTTTCGTTAAAATCGAACCATTAACTTTGACTGTCCGCCATTTTGTGAAAAATGAATATTGTTCAAAATCCTTCGATTAAAGACTAGTTTATACTTATATTTGACTAAATCCATCCCCATTTTTTTTTCAGATGATCCACTTCGCCGCAATGTTGATCACCGCAAACCGTGTATATAAAAACATTATTTCATTGACGGCCATTTGCCACTAAACAATGTAATATTTTTCAATAAAGAAATAACTGAAAGTTCTTCAAGATGTGTTCTTTAAGATGGTATATTGATCGATTAAAAAAGTTTTGTAGTTTTCTTTAAAAAAAATTCATGAAAAAGGCCTTTTTTGGCGCTACAAGTGGGGGTAACGCCTTAATGGCTATAGGGCATATCATACGATTTTTTATATATGGAAAAATAACAAAATGGCAGACATTTTTCGAAAAACAAAAAAACTTTTTTTTTCACCGTTTTTGGCAAAATAAATAGTAAATATCAAAATTTGAAAAAATCCTCGATATGCGCTACAGCTATAGTTGTCAAAAATATGTGGTTAAAATTTTATAAGGATCGGTTCAGTAGTTTCGAAGATTTTATTAACAATCCGTCGAAAAACGTTGTTTCGAGAAAAACGCGTTTAAAGTTTTTAACGAGCAGATGAATGTGCTCAGGTAGTAAAGTAAAGGTCACACAAAAATACAGTTGGACACCTCCGATCTTCATAAAAATTCAGTATGATACTTTTGGATATGTATACTTTTAAAAAAGTGATAAAAAAACGATTTTTTGAAAATTGTTAAGTGAGAAGACGCCTCAATGTTGGTTTAAAAATCTTCGTTGTTATTTTATTATAATTATTCTATAATCACTTTATAATTATCTCATAATTATTTTATAATAATAATAATAATAATGGTTACTACATTTATTATTTTTATTGTCCGTTTTCTTATTGTTGGTTATTATCATGCACCATTGTAGGATTCTATAATTGAACGAACTACGAAGCCCAACAAGATATCGTGAAGTTTTTTTGGTGCCAACAGATGGTAAAATCGATGCACTGCAGTTGGAGAAATGATCGGAACGTTTGCGCGCAACTTGTGCGTATGTGTATACACACACATATGTTGGTATGTGCGGCAGCAATGTTTCGCGTATTACCTATACGAAATTCCATTATTGTGCCAGACAATTATAATAATTATTTGACTTTCCCATGTTAATTGATACCGTGAAAACAACGCTGAATTCGATATATATGCGCGGCCCGCGCGCGTGTTTATCCCGCAGCACGCGATAGGCCCCGAATCGTACCGCGGTAAGCAGAAATATTCCAAGCGGCCTTCCGCGCACGAGCTAATCACCCTGCGGCTCAAATATGTGCATATGTACTGTATGCACTATTCCTGCATGTTTTATCTATACATACATACACCCGCCCGCACACCCACACACGTGTCTATATACATACATAAATACATGCATATATATATATATATATATATATATATATATATATATATATATATATATATATATATATATATATATATATATATATATATATATATATATACACATGGGTGTGTGTGTGCATCGGTGCATAAAATATATGTACATGCACGTTAAAATATATAAATGTATACATATATTCATGTATGCATATTTATATATCGTTATACGGGATATTCCACATGGAATAAAAAGATAAAGCGAGCAGTTTTCGATTTAAACAAATCTAAGCACAAAAATTTTCTCCGATAATTGAAAAAGAGTCAAGTTTTTTTCTTACTGCCGAGATATTTTCTTCGTTTTCCCTCCTGACCGCAGTTGTCCATTTACATTAATTATTGTAATCATAATTATAATAATATAATAATAATAATATGATGTGTACGAGTGTGTCACCCGTACATATATAATATAATATAATAATTATATTATTATAATATATAATATTATTTTAATCCATTATTATATAAATCATAATATCTACATAATAAAATATAATAATATAATTATTATAAAATAATAATAATAATAATATAATATAGTGTATATTATATAATAATAAAATATATTATTATATAATATACACTAATTATATAATAATAATAATAATAATAATAAAATATAGTGTATGTTTTCCTCCCTCAACAATAATAGACAAATAGTAATTTGCAAATTGTTTCTTCTCAAAAAGCTTGAAATATCATGAGACACGAGCTTCTTGCGTGATGTTTATACATGTAGACTGATGCAGGCCGCGATTGTGATTATATAATTCCGTCGCGTAGCAGGTTTTCATATGATTAGCATATCTGTATATATATATATATATATATATATACGCATAAGCGCAGTTATTTGTATTTAGTCATCATAACGTGCACAAGTCATCGTTTGTGTATTGACTTAGATACGAGTTTCAATATTATCCCCAGCGGCATTAATTGATGTCGATTGCGGAACTCGTGTTTTCATCCCCCTGCCCCAGCCCTCCGCGGCGACCCTCCTCGAAGCCAAGTTTGCTCCGACGGGTTCGTCAGAAAAATTATGGCTGCCTTTCGCACCGGTGAAAGAAAGACGAAAAAAAAGCAGGCAGCGCCACACTGCGATGGTCCCCCAAACGCGTCGTGTGGAAACTCGCGCGGTGTTAAAGTTTCCATCGTTACTATCGAACTAATTCTTGATTCCTTTCATTTCTCAATTTCAATTATTATTTTTAAAAAATCCCAGTTTTCGTTTATCGTTTTTTAACCAGTATTCTCAAAAAGGTATCAGGAACTTTCGTCGCCGGAATGTGCGAACAAAAGTGCGGCAGTACGGAACAAACTTATATATTTTCGTTGTATCCCAACGATGCGAACTTCAACACCATAAATTCGCGATTACCGCGAATGATCGACGATGATTTCGCGAACGGTCGAATCTACGGATGTTTTTTTTTCCATTCTTTCGTTCCTTTTTTTTAAACTATTTTTTCAGGCTTTTTTAGCGATACCCCATTTACGTCGACTGCTTCGTCTCTTTTACCTGCCGCTCCCTCCTCTTTGTTTTTCTCCATCGTTGATGAATGTTTTATTTATATAGCGCGCCTGCATATAAAGGGAAGACGATGGAAAATTTTGCGAAGCGAATTGCTCTCGTCCACACACACACACACACACACACACACACACACACACACACACACACACACACACACACACACACACACACACACACACACACACACACACACACACACACACACACACACACACACACACACACACACACACACACACACACACAGACACCCACTCACACACACGCAAACACACACACACACACGCACAAACTCACACACACACACACGCACACACACACACACACGCACACACACACGCGCGAGCGCGCACACACATTTATATTTATATGATATATATCGTGTTGAAGTATTCGGCTCTATATACGCCGCTCGCACATTAATAATTTCTTATACGATACGTTCAAAAATTTCGTACTTTAATATTAAATAATTCATTTTAATACGAGCTCAACGGCGCTCGTACGCGCGCAGAGGGAAAAAGTGGCGGAGGGGGAATGAGTAATATGGTCGGTGCAGCAGTGAGAAAAGCTTGCCGCCTATGTTTCGTCCTTTCGCTGTGCTAGAGTAAGAGCCAGTGAGAGAGAGCGAGAGAGAGGGGGGGGGAGAGTATAGCCAACGCCATGCAAGAGGCGTCTATAAATTTGTAAACTTAATAAATACCTAATGGTCGACGTTGCTTTGTAGGCAGTTCTTCGTGTGGGTTTCACTTGGACGCTTGAATCCTTCCCCAGCAAACAACCCCCACTCTCCTTCCCATTCCCTTTCGCCTCCCCACACTCAATCCTTCGGCCCTTCTTTGCCCGTCACCCTTTTCATCCCGCTAGCTCGCGCACCCTCGCACACACCCTCATGCAATGAAAGAGCTTCGCTATCTCGCCTTATTTTTCTTTAAACTTCATCGCCCGTGATAACTTCGATATACATTTAAGGGATGAAGAATAACGCGAAATTTTGGTAAATATTTACAAGTGGGGCTCAAGCTAGGAGAGGGGAAATTTTGTACCGAGTCGGTGTATTTCAGGGCACTTTGTTTATAACATTCAAGTCGGGGGAAGACAATTTCAACCCCTATTTCAACCCCCAAAGGCTTTTTTAATTTTTTTAAAGGTATGGCGGAAACGGGTTTGGTGACATCAAGTGGGTCAAATGACATGGGTTTGATCCAAACAAACACAAACCAGTTAGAGTAAGCATACAGAAAACGTATTTCAGAAATCGAATGTTTTCTGAAAATATTTGTTTTTTCTTAATAAAAAAAAACCCTCCCCCATCATGAAAAACATATTTTCGTACTGCAAAATAGCAACGAACACGTGAAAAAAATTTTGGAGGCAATTAGGGCTGGAGCCCCACTTGTAAATATTTACCGAAATATTTAACAACCAGTGCACGAAAAATTGTCCGACATGCATCTTCATGTTTTGTTCAATCTGCTTCGTTTCAATGATGTCCGCATACATCGAAAGTTTACGACTACAGCTGCTCCTGAAACTCGTGCATCGCGCCATTTTTGCTTACGTATTTTGTCGCAAAGATTCTAGCAACATTATTTGTCAGTTTGATTGCAACTCTGGTAATCATTGTTGGTTTGAAAGAGAAATAAAAAAAGAAACTAAAAGAAAAAACACCTTTTCCTCATGACTCTCCTGTGGAATTAAAAAGTGACGGTGTCATATATGATTCATGCATATAGCCACGCAAGCCGGGTTGAACATTTGCAGGAACACGAAAGGTTCCCTCCTTTGTGAGGGAGCAAGAAAACCTCGTTCGAAATGTCCCCGGAACTAGTTTCTAGAGGGATGTGTTGATGGATTTTTTTTTCTGCCACTCTAAATAAGCGCGTATACGTACGCATACGGATTAATTTTGTTTTAATTATATATATGTACAGTACTGGACGAAATAAAGTACGCAAGGGACCACGAAAAATAAATGGCTTTTTTTCAGTTGGTTGATCAAATATTTAATTTCTCCACTCGTTAATCGTTTTCAATATTTAAGAGAACTAGAGTATGGATAATAGCATGGAATATTGGTTTTTTTGCTTGGTGTATTTTTTGTCTACTGCGTGGAACTAGTTTCGTGGGTGTGCATAAGTATTGGGCCGCTATCTCGCGGGGACTCCGTACGCACGGTCTTTTTAGGTTTTCTGTTGCATTGGTATAAAAACATACTTTACAATGGAAAATCAGTCCTGTTTCGGCGGGTGTCGATCGGAAGTTCGAACGATCAGTATTCAAAAGGACCGAAATTTCGAATTCAGTAATGACGAACGTTTCAATATAGATAGCTCAATCTCATAATGGTCTGTAAAATAGTTCATCGAAAATGTGAATACAAAAATCTCGAAGTTGATTTATAGCGAAAACAAATATCAGATTAAAGAAAATAATGAGAGATATAATATCGATTCGCCTGTATATACACACCAAACAATTCGAGACGTCAAATTGTCGAATTGTAAATATTACGACAGTTTACAATTTCGAATTTATTAAAGCAAAGGACCGAATAGTCGATCAGTTAAAATAGCGATGGGTCAAAATGGCGAACGGTGAGGATATCGAAAACTTGGGATCGAGTCATACTACTTGCGCTTCAGAATAAAGATGGCAGATGGCGTTAGTGGTCAGTCGAGTCAGGCAGCCATGCCATGTTCGCCATTTAGGTATTCGCCATTTCGGACCATCGATCATTTGCGTTTCCAAGATCTACACATTCGAAGTTTGTACACTGAGAAACAAATAATTGATCTAATATCATTGATGTTATTGAATGAAATTTCGTTGATGCAATTGTAAAATTGGTGGTGTAAATAAACGGATTTATTAGTCCAAACAAAACGCTATTGACTTTAGTAACATGATAAAATTAAAAAAAAAAATTCAATCAAAAGATATATTGTCAGCTGAGAACAATATATTATTGAAACTATCTAAAAAAATATCAAGAACAAATTATATAATTTTGAATGCATTTTCCGCAACGAACAAAAAAGCGTTTTAATTCATAACATGAATATTGTTGATTCGAGTACACAAGAAAATTGAATTTCGCTCGTTTGATACAGATAAATATTCTATTGAGTAAATATGTTATTATATTTTTTTCACCATATACGATATTGATTTTGAAATACATTATTCGTTAAAATATTGATATTTTATTTTTATTGAAAAATATTAAGCAAGTGTCTGAATTGGTTAAAAAATCATGGCCGAGCACCACCGAAATTATACGTGTGAGGAAACCCGTAGTTCTCGGAGTAACCGCTAGAAGCCGCACGCGCGCTCGTTTCTCCTAAGCGTAGCTCGAACCGAAGATCTACTTAAGCGCCGGAGAAACTTTAAAGAGTATCGCTTCTTGGCATGTGGCTAAGATCAAAGTATAGTATCTGTTCTTATCAGTTGAATATCTGATATTCTCTCCACTATTATCGTGGATGATCATTCTAATGCTCACTTTTGAAGATTTAAAACCAATTGAAAAACTTACGTCCCATCGTTAAGATGCAGTAAAGAAATAATCAATTCTATTGATTTTATTTTTGTACGAAATAAAAAATGTTGTAGCAACCGCTTAATTATTTCATCCATACATCTACGGATTGTATATAGAATGATTTCAATAGAATATAATATGTCATTTCAATCAATCACATTTTCCAATATTTTATAGTATTCTAACAATCTCATACATCGGTGGCACTCCGCGATCAGACATTTATTTGAATTGACCAATATATTTTTTTGATTCAATTGGTTTTTTTCTCAGTGTAATCTCGATATATGGCTTTTTGCTATAGACGGTATTACGAATATTAGATACTCACTTTTTTCTATTTCGGAGATATGAATGTTGTAGATTGTTCGAATCTGTATTTGTATTCCTCAAACTGCAGACTATCTGAATATATGTTCTCGAATAAATGAGCTCTCGAATAAATAATCCTTCGGTGCAATACCCGAGTAGAAATTTCTTAGGGTTAGCCTGACCAGGATCAGGCCCCGATCGGGGTGTGATAGGGGTAACACCTATCACGGACATCCTGATCCGGCCCCGATCGGGCCGGAAGTATTAAGGCCCTACATCAGGCTATACTAAAATGGCCCTACTAAGGCCGTCCCTGATAAGATCCTACTAAGGCTTTCCCCGATAGGGCCCTACCAAGGCTTGCCCTGATAGGCCCTACTAAGGCTTTCCATGATAGGGCCTTACTAAGGCTGTCCCTAATGTGGCCCTATTAAGGCTTTCCCCGATAGGGCCCTACCAAGGCTTGCCCTGATAGGCCGTACTATGGCTTTCCCTGATGAGGCCATAAATAGGCTTGCCCTATCCCTGCCTCAGCAGTCGCTAGATGCACATAACCTCTCATTTTTCACATGGAAACTTCGATTTTACAGCATCGTAGCTTCGGAGTTTCGATGCATTCCTGAATTCTATTTAAAAAAAGGTGCTGCTATAGACTGTCACGACAAAAAACGTTATGCAACTCGGATGCGCGTTAGAAGATTTCGGCAGCTTTGTAAGGCGAAGAGAGAGAGAGAGGAACTATATATATATATTTTTTTTAAATTATTTTTATTATATATATAAAATATATATATATATATATAAGGTTAAGTTTCAAAAATCTATAGCATGTTATTCGATAAACCTCTTTAATTGTCACAATGATATTAACTAATTGATATACTTGATGTGATACAACAAATAATTATAGGAATTCATTTGGTCTGTTATGCCATATCTGGGACCAAGATGTTACAAGCACTCGGTAGCATAGGGGCAGCGTGCCTAGCTTTGGGTAGGAAGGTACGAGGTTCGATTCCCATATAGGCGTAATATTTTCTTCGAACAAAAACGTTTCAGCAGGCCAGGGAATGACGAATTATGATACAAAATCATTGTAGTGGAACTCTAAATTAAGTGGTTCATTCCATTTTGGTTTTTTGAAATATTATATGCATTTCTTTCTGATCAGGCAACCTGATAGGGGCCTGATCAGGAAACCAGATCAGGCCCATATGTGACACAACGTTACATTTCCTAGTAGGGCCCTTTCAGGCTGCCTTATTAGTGCCCTACCAGGGCAGTCAGGCAACCTGATCGGGCCCTGATCTGGGCCCCATCGAAATTTCTACGCGGGTAGTGATTCAATTTCGTCGTCGGTCAAAGGTTAAAATTTCGAATTATTTAACCTTCGTTATTTTGGGAGTTCATAATTCTGTCGTTCCGCAATCTTTGTCGTTCTATATTTGGTCATTCGACATTTTGACCCTCACCCGTTTCCGTCACGATGCCAAAACACACGTATGTTCAGGTCCATGAAATCGTGTTAGAACTTTCTTCAGAACAAAAGAGTTCTCCTGATATTGCGACGACTTTATCTATTGGAAAAAGGACAGTTAATATTATTGCCAAATATAAATTAACAATCTCGTTGTGTGGTAAAAATCGAAGTCGTAGACCGCGGAAAATTCCGAAACGCGTCGACTAAATCATATCAGACAAACTCCAGCAGACATTTGGTCGGAAAATCTTGTTATTTCGACGTCTAAAGGCTGTAGAACTGATTGGACGTATTGGTGTAAAAACAACTAATTATTAAAAAAAAATGAGTAGGCCAGGTCGAACTTCGCGAAAACTATCAGCATTGGATACCATCAGATTGGCGGAAATTGCTTTCTTCCGACTAATCCAAATTTCAATTATTCGGAAGAGACAGTCGGCGGTACGTAAGATGTCCAACAGGTACCAGACATATTGTAAGATACCAAATTCCTACAGTAAAACGCGGTAGCGGGAATATTGGGAAAATACAAGAATTTGAGGGAAAAAAAGTATTCGTACACTTATAATTTGACTTCTAAATCTTCATACACACTCTCGCATGGTCTGAACTCTGTCTAAAAGGTAAACAAGTCTTTGATTACACAGCGGAAAAAAGCGAAATATCCGTATCAGTGCAAAATAGGGTAATGTTTCTTCGGAAACGCGGTGGAATTTATCGAAAAATTGGTAAATAATTAAATTTAAGTTTTACCACAGTATAGTGCATTGTTGAGAAGTATGAGACAACAAAAATTACAGAAAATAAGCCACGCATAGGTCTGCCGAGGATACTCACAGTTAATGAGCGTAGAGAAAGCCATCGAGAAGTAGTCAATGTTTATGCAACGAGGTGGTGTCAACGTCAGGAAAGATCGTGCGTCCCCAAACCGTGCCAAACGTTTTGCATTTTGCCAAAATATACAGAAGGACTGCGGGAACGAAACCACATACTAATAATACGAACAGAGAAAAGCGTTTAGGTTTCGCTAAGACCTACGTAAATAAACCCATTTCTATGGGTTGGAAACGTGCCATCTTCTCTGATGAATCGAAGTTCAACATTTTTGGGTCAGATGGGAAAAGTTTCGTCTGGCGCAAACTCAATACTGAGCTTAAACAAAAGCATATTATACCAACTGTAAAGCACGGCGGAGGAGGCGTGATGATTTGGGGCTGTTCAGGGTACTGGTATTGGAAATCGTGCATTCATAGATGGAATAATGAATTCCCAGAAGTGTACCCGTGCAGAAATGTGACCGGAAATTCCCTACTTTGTGTCCGGCCTCAACCAGACTTGCCTTGTCTGATTCACCTGACCGGGCCCTCCCATGGAACAAATCGGGAGGATCGCAAAACCGTTTTTTTCAGCTTATGCTCTGGTTGGAAATTACAATCTTTTGGCCGGGATACATTGCGAGCAAGTACATTTTCACGTAATGTCCACCGGGCCAGAACATTGGCATGTTCTGAAAAGTGGAGCCTGTCTTTAAGGACTGAAGAAAAGCTTCTTTGCTTTTCACCTCATCAAAGATATTTATAATTGATTGTGATGAAACTAATACATCTGTTGTAATTCTATTCATCATTAAAAGCATTCATTTCATCAACGATAATCGACGACGAAAACAATGCTTATCATAAATACCAGGATTACGATAACTAATGATTTGAGCATAAAGAATAGCCCAATTATTTTATGAGGCAAACAAGTAAAGCAAGTCAGTCGTGATTTTTGAACGCCTTGTCGCTATGTTGGAAAATATTAATGTCCTGGCCGGGAAGACATTACCTGCCTGTTCGCATTTGCCTATCAGGAAATGCGAACAAGCTTATGTATACACTTATATACTACCTTGACAAGTAGATGACCAACAAACAATATGTTGTCGAAATACTAAATTGAATACACTCCCGTTTTTTCGTCCTCAAGGATTCCCAAACCACCTCAACGTCATTTTTAATTTCCTCATTTGTCCCCGGTTATTCCCTGACCTATTCCCTACAACTTTCCTGGTCATTTACTGCTTGTTCTCCGGTCCGTTGCTGATCAGTTCCTCAGAAAAGGAACGGCGGATCAAGACCTAGCCTTAGACCCGTTACATTGCGACCCTATTCTAGGGTGGAAGGCCCGACCTGAGACTGATATTATCTATGGAAGGCAGATCACGGGCAGTACTTTTTCTCTGCTCAAATTTCTACACGGGATATTGAGGTGTTGCGTAATCATTTGAAGGAAAGTGCAGTTATAATGGGTCTGAATGGTAGTTGTTACTTTCAATAAAACGACTCGAAACACACGGCCATGAAAACCAGAGGATGGCTGTTGTACAATGTTTCCACACAATGAATTACACCACCACAATCTCGAGATATTAATCCCATAGAAAATGTATGCCACGTGTTGGATGCAGAAGTAGGAAAAAGAAAAATATCTAACAAATCTCATTTACAACGAGTAATTTTGGAAAAATGGGAAAAAAACATGGAAGAAAACAACTCAGAAGCTGGTGGAATCCATGCCTAGAAGAATGTTGTTCTATTGCATGATACATAATAATCATAATATACTATGTGACATGATTTTTTGAAACTCACGGTCACAGAGAACTCCCCGAACGGTTACCGATCAATTTTATTCCCGAATGGTTTGGTCTCCCCGATTCGTCTCGGCTACAGTTTAGATTACGCGTTACCGATAGCGAGATTAAGATTTCGTTTGGCCTTTGTTGGGGTTTCGGGCGTTTTTATCCGTCCAGGGGAGTATGGCTCAAAGTATCGAGCTGCCCGACGGAGAGAAGCGCCCAACGGAGGTCGCCGAGAATCGGCGGAGGTCCGGGCGCAATACCGGCGTCCCACGGATAAGGTGCATGAACAGTGGAGAATGGGCGGAGGTTAGGGTTACGGGTCATGGAACCCCTTCGTGCCGATTTTGCGTTGAGTTAGATGTCCTGTTTTTGCTGTGCACCAGGGGATGCGATCTTGGGCGATCTCCATACGCTACCGCGGGAATATTTCCCGATAAGTTACCGATAGCGCACAGAGGCGATTCGCGTTAGAGGGCAGAAGTTATCGGTCAAGGGATTTGACGTTTCGATTGCGATTTTGCGAAAAGGTCTCGAAGCAACAGTCTGCCTCGAGCTGCCGTCCCGGCAACTTGGCTTTGATCTCGCGCTCCCGTGTTGACGGTTTTTCTGTCGACACGCTCGGTTTCGTTCCCGATCGCGCACGTTTCGGTAGGTTTTCGTGAAACGTGTGTGTGTTAACGTGATCGAGGAATTCTCGCACGAGATTCCTCCACCAAGTCTGAGGATTATCAGTGCATTTTTGGTGAGTTCTCGAATGTCTGATTAGAAGATTTCGTTCCCGTGTAGTTCTCGCAAACCAAGTGACAAACAATTCGTTTGTGTTCCCGCTGATACCTTTCCGATCTCCCTATCTGTCGGAATCAGATCCCGACCCTCTCTACCAAACTTTGCAGTCTGACCGGCCGTGCACTGCCGTGACCGTCCGCTCACGCTGATGCACCCAGGTCCGGTTTTCCAGTTCCGGGACCCCCAAAAACTGGACCGTTCCATTTTTAACCGGCGTGTTTTGTTTATTTTATTTTTCGGATTTTGTGTTTGTGCCGTTTGGTGGGGATGGACGTAGTTCCACCCATACCCCAGGTCATACCGGTCGCTAACCCGGTGAAACAACATTAGCTGGCGCCCACCGGAGCATGCAGGTGCATCGGCGAAAGTGGACGGCTGAAGGTGACGCGAGTGTTTTCCCGAGGATCAACAGATCCAAAGGAAAAGATTTACATCACAACTATAATGAGTATTCTTCCTTATGTCTTTATTTTCTGACTTACAACGTGTACCCTTGCGGATATATGCGCATTACCCTTTTCAACTTAGCCCTTCTCTTTACCGAGGGTACAGGGAAACTGTGGAAAAGTCGTACCGTTGCAGATGCCCCTATATTCTTCTGATTCTTTGGTGCACTGTATTTTCACTCCAGTAACTACACCAAGGTCTCAGAAGTATTGACCTTGCGGTCACTGGTTAATGCGCCAGCCGGTGCACGGCTAAGCGGTCACCGCTCCGAGTATCGCCTTTGCACAACGCTGCTTAACTCGAAAGACCGCCAAAGTCGAGCCCTGACCGCCCATTCACCAGTATCGTTTTCTTTCGTATATAACATGGGATTCTTAAAATATATCTCTATATATTTACACGCACACACACACACACACACACACACACACACACACACACACACACACACACACACACACACACACACACACACACACACGCACGCACACACGCGCGCGCACACACACACACACACACACACACACACACACACACACTCACACACACACATATATGGAAATAAAACGGATGAAAGTACGAGCACGGAAAACCTATTTGTGAATAGAGTAAAGTATGTATGTAACGCTGTATAATCTGCGAGACTATCCGAGAGGGTTATATAGGCTCATAGATCGCTTGCACCCTCACATAATATGCAAGCGCGTTTGTGTGCGTGAATATTTATACGCTCACAGGGTATTGCTGGCTGGGCGGCGTTGCCCTTTCTCTCTTTCTCTCTCTCTCTCTACCTTTCTGGCCTCCGGTCAGAGATATCGTTGGCATGCCTTGTTAATCACCAACTCGATAATAATACTGTGATTGATAGAACGAACCTCCGCAGTTCCCTTCCTCTCGCGATCTTTCACGCGCGCGCACACACACACACGCACACACGCGCGCGCACACACACACACACACACACACACACACACACACACACACACACACACACACACACACACACACACACACACACACACACACACACGCACGCACGATCCATTACACTGTACTCGCCATTCGAGGTATTTCGGTACAAGCAGCTCCGAAAGTGACTAGCACGGGTTTTTTTGTGAAATCACAAATCTATAGAAATCTCCCCAAACGTATATTAGAGAGCATTCAGAGCTTGTAAAGATTTAGAAGTGCGGAGGAGAAACGGAAAGGGTCTCCCCTTTCCGTTTCTCCTTTCAAATTTGGTGAGGTGGGATTTTGGGAAATTTGGAACGTTGGTGAGGTTTTTATTTGTCCAGGGAGTTTATCATTGACAGAACCAATGCTGCATATCCGGAAGTGTCTCCTGTTCTCTCCAGCGCTGTCTCTCTCTCTCTCTCTCTCTCTCTCTCTCTCTCTTTCTGTTGCTCGCTTCAAATCTACTTGCGTCATTGGTACTCGGAAATCTCAGATATTCGAGTTTGTTGCAGCGTGTAGGCGTGCATGATTGCGAGCCAAAAGTCTCTCTAATAAGCGAACGAGAGTAGATTAGGGGCGGTAGAATGCGAACCGGAATTGTCTCTAATCGTTGCCGGGTTATGCGTGCGTGCACACACACACATTCGCGTACACATATATATGTATGCACATATCGTAATTCGGGTACATAGCAAGGCTAATTGTATCAATCGTGCCCAAAGAGAGAGAGAGAGAGAGAGAGAGATGCGTGTGGAGACGCGCTAGGCGGGGATTGATGTGTTCTCGACAACGCGAGAGAATTCCTCCTCATAGTCGACGGGGCATCACTCGTTTTCGATCGTGTTCCCATGTACGTAGTGCTATATCACCCGCGGCGCAGCGGGGCGAGACGGAGGGCATCCAGTAATCGGCAGTCTGTGCTCGAAAAGAGGAGGCCGGGAGGGTGGTTAATGCAACGAGAGTAAGGGAGAAAGAGAGCGAGAGAGGAGTTGAGGAGAGTTGAGGGAAGTTTATCCACTCCCGGAAATACGATACCTGTCTCATTTCCCTCGGTCATTGAAGCTCGTTGCGTTTATTTGAATTGCATTTCGACTTAATCAAATAGAGGACTGAGCATCAATGGATGCTTACTCTGAACCGTGAAAGCTTCTTTTTTTAATTTATTGGTTATTTTACAGTGAAGACATTTGCAATTAAGAAATTTGATGGAAAGAATTTTCGACCATGAATAAATACACGTTGAAACGATTCTTAAACTATTACTACCTTTCTACAACCATTTCAATACATTTTCTATAAAGTCAAAAATATTTGTCGTTTTTTTTTGCAAAAAGATATTTCTTTAATAAATGATTTATTATTTTTTTACAATGAACACATTTACATTAAGTCATTTATTATTTTCAACTGCAAATACATTTGTCATAAGTATTTGGGCTTCAATATTATCTACTGTTATTCGCATGCCTCAAAATTCCGCAAATCAAGTAAAAAAAAGTCGCGAATACCCACGAAACACACCAATAAAAAAGAAATCAAACGCATTCTCTGGAACGGTTTGCTTTTTCATGTTTACGAAGTTTGCATCGTTGGCACGCAACGCAAGTTCAATAAGCCGATTTTTTTTTGCCAAATTCAGGCTACGAAAATCGCTCAACCGTCTTGAGGCTCCTTATACGAAATCTACAGCCTGAATTTGTAAGAAAAGAATTCGGTTGATGAAAAAACTGAAGAAATAAATTAAAAAAAAGAATCTTCGTTGCATTCTAACCATGTAAACTTCAACAGCGTTACTTTTTCTAAGTAACGTGGATGCGAATAAAATATCTGTAGCAACCGGAATAAAATAACTGAAAAAAGAGAAAATATAAATCCAAAGAACTTTGAACACAATCCGGCCACTGCCGTTTACGTGGCCCGCACATTCAGAACACGGGTTCGTAATGGATAGATGAATAAATAAATGTATATATATACACGCATGTACTGGTACGTGTAGATAATGCACGCCCACCGCACGAGAAATCCACAAAGTGGTACTTTTGTGACGTCTAGGAGTGCGAGTGCCACGATCCATAAAAATGTCGGGAGTCCTGAGCGACGGCCGGAAGTCAGCGGATGGACAAGGCCAATTGTTTGCATTACCATCGCGGCGGTAGGGGTCAGGGGAACAACTAACAATGGAAATCTCGTCGTGGAACTGGCGTATCATAAGCTGCATTACGCAGACGCAGTTGAATTATCCGGCGAACTAATTCGATTCGTACATTTGATGTATAATGATATCACAAAATGTACGAGTGGAATTATATATAATTATATTTGATACATAATGTGTACACATATATATATATATATATAGCTTCGTATAATCATGATGTATACTATATTTTGTTTCATTTCGTGATTGCGTATACCCTTGCGGATTTGTACGTATTACCCTTTCCTATCACTTCCTATTCACACTTCGCAATTCTAACTTAACTTCCGTTGCGGCCACAGCCGGCTTGAGCTACACTATATCGCATTTTCCGGGGGTACGGGGAAACTGTGGAAAACTCGTACCGGTGTAGACGGCCCCATATTCATCTGATTCTCTGGTACACAAACGGTTTTACTTAAGTATCTGTACCAAGGTCTCACAAGGAACATCACTCAAGTGTCCGCACTGAGAAGTCCGCGCTGAACCATATATTTCCATGTACCAGGATTTGTTAACTATTAACAAATGGTGAAGTAGGATATGGCGAAATAAATATCGTCTTACAGTTAATGAATCATTAATTTGAGCCTCTGAACTGTCACAAATAAAGATTTGGTAATCGATATAAAATGGGTACTTTAAGGGGAGATATAGACCTTAAAGATGTATATCTTTGGATGGGCGAGGTCGAGGATTTAGGAGCTATGAACATTCCGTCGACTGTAGAAGACCTACACTATGGGCCTGGTATCGATGATTCCATGTAAGTTGACAAATTTCATGATTTATTCATTCCCAAATTTACAAACGCGTTTTTCTCAAAACCACGTTCTTCAAAACGGTACCCAAAATTTATCGAAAACCAATGAACCTATTGCCTTGAGGTTTTTTTGTCGTTATTCTATACACCATTATCTAGTACTTGTCATAAGATTTTTTTTTCCGTTACTTAGTTTTTGTTTTATAGGCAAAATAATAACTAATTTTTGGCCCAAAAATCACTATTTATGTTCAAACGTCCGTCATTTTGTCATAAATGGATATTTTCAAAATCGGCTATGACAATTAGATTATAGTATCCAATTTAATCATCTTTTTGGTGTTTTTTTTTCAGATGATTTTTGAAGAAACGCCAGTGGGTACCGTATACGCAGATTTTTTTACGACGCTCCAAGGATCATACAATATCCTTGTATATTTTTGATATTTTTAAATAAAGAAAATTAAACATATTTTTGAATGTCTATACTTTTAGATAATTAAAACTCCAATCCGAAATTTCAAATAGTTTTCCTTGAAAAAGATCACAAAAATGACCTTTTTCCGGCTCCTAGGTGTATATCTCCCCTTAATGGAACATACCCGTTCTTAACAGCCAATAGATGTACAAGCTAGCCCAATGCTTTGTATTAGTATACTATAAATACTTGTTTTTTATAACTGAGGCGTTTATTCGATGAGATCAGTGGACAAGTTGTCCCAGATGTAAGAGATAGTTGAGTCAACGATATTTTATATCCGCACAAATCAAGATTTATGTATAGTTACCAAACGAATATTTGGACAAAGTCATTCATTGATTGTCGGCAGATGAATGTGCAGTTGAATCAATGTAGCATTATAGTGCTAGTGGGCAAGTGTACAAGGAACAACTCTCATGGAAAATGAGAGTTGTTCCTTGCTACCTGTAGCAAGTCCGTTAATCGGAGGACAACAAAGATGGTAGCATCAATACATCGTAGAGCAAGGAACAACGCGGTCCACTTATGGTCCACTGCTTTAATGCATAATTTAATATTCTCTATATATACTTTCGAAAGTTTCCTAAAGATTTGCCAGGTCCCACAAAACAAGCTAATCGTAAATTGATGCCATCGGCGCAGAGAATGAATCCACGTTTTCACGGTTACAAACTGATATCCTCTAGGTAAGTGGACATGCGGTCACGCACAGTCTCCAGTGTACCTCGATCGTATCTACGTCGCGTCTGCGCACGAACGAGCTTGTGCGACAAAGGGCCATGGCAGCGTACAAAGTAAACGGTATTGCCAAATGTACGATACTTGCCTCAAGAACAGATTTGTTAACCATTAACAAACCATTATTTGAGACGAGTCGTCGATTTTTTAACAGTTATTTGCTAACTATTAGGTGTACAACTTAGTTCGGTCCGTTTTCAAAAGATGGCTCTAGGTGCTATAAATGGTTGACGGCAACAGCTGATTTTTGCTGTATCGTGAAGTATCAACATCTCTTAACCAATTATCGTTTACAGACCTTTGAGTTTTGCGCATCAAGTCTAATTTTTTACTGCGGTGAAAATGTCGAATTTCGTCCCAAATAAGCACCATTTGCGGGAAGCGTTGATTTTCTGTTTCAATTGGAAGAAAAGTGCAGCTGAAGCCCACCGAATGCTTGCGGGACCATCACGGGAAACTTCTACAGGCAACAATTGATCCGTTTAAAGCGAGCTATAGCCGAAAAACGTCCAGAATATGCGACCAGACACGAGTCCATAATCTTCCAACATGACAACGCTCGGCCTCACGTTGCTATTGTGGTTAAAAACTATTTGGAAAATAGTGGGTGAGAAATTCTGACTCACCCGCCTTAGGGGGCGTCCTTTAACTACGTGAGGCGTTTAGGGGGGGGAGGGGGTCGAGCGAAATCTCACCCAATCTCACGTGGGGGAGAGGGGGGCTTCGGCAAATATCACGTAATTTTAGTAATTTTAGTAATTTTAGTAATTTTAGTAATCACGTAATTTTTATCACGTAGGGAGAGTCACCCTACTACTTTACATGTTGGAGTAAATGGTACTACAACCGCAGTTACTTCTACTACAATTTATTTTCCGTGAACGTATGCATTTTGAAAAATCTCACGTGAGATTAAGGGAGGGGGGAGGGGGTCGAGCAAAATCTCACGACATCTCACCAGGGGGAGAGGGGGGGTCGAAAAATCGCCAAAATCACCTCACGTAATTAATGGATGCCCCCTTATTGCCCAGACCTTGCCCCTTCCGACTACCATTTGTTTCGATCGATGCAAAACACTTTGACGGGAATACGCCTCACGTCACAACAGGGTATCAAAAATTGGCTCGATTCATTCTTGGCTTCGAAAGATGAACGCTTCTTCCGCGACGGAATTCATAAATTACCAGAAAGATGGGGAAAAGTAGTGGCTAGCGATGGACAATATTTTGATTAATGTATTAATTCATTTTGTCATTCAAATAAGTGCGTATTATAAGCAAAAAAACGGACCGAATTAAGTTGTACACCCAATATTAACAGGGCTATATTTGATTTAACTGGAGATTGTTTAATTATTACCAAATATTCATTTGGTAACAAGTGTACGACTGTTATCTCAAAGAACTACTGGGCCAACATCTTAAATACAGATTCATTAACAGTTAATAAATCCTTATTTGCGTGGAATAGAGAAGTTGTCGCGTCAACTGTGTGACTCTTAGCTCAAATGCGGCCAAGATAGTCGTTTTAAATAAAGATTAGATAATTGTTCTGACATGTTCATTTGCATTGAACACAGGATAATCGCGGCATGACCCCATTATGCGTTGACGACCCCAAATCTAAATATATTCATTGGGAACAAATCTCTACTCCTTTGGACTGTATTATCACAATTACAACTCGTTATTCGATGACCATGAACATGGTTGGCTGCGGGACCCGACTGACCACTAACGCCATCTGCCATTTTTATTCCGAAGCGCAAGTAGTATTGCTCGATCCCAAGTTTGGCTATCCGGACCATTCGCCATTTTGGCCCATCGCTATTTTAACTGATCGACTTTTTGGTCCTTCGCTTTAATGAATTCGAAATTGTAAACTGTCGTATGGATTTCAAGCTGTTAGAAAATATATTATTTTTTTTCGATGTACAAAATGGACGACTACTCGAAACTTCTCGAAACAGCTTTTTTCCAATTGGCGTGACAAATAACGTCAACAATTTTCACTCGATTTACTTCAAATTTAAAAGTTATGTTCCTAATTGCATTTCGCAGAGAAGTACGTACGGAATTTCTGATTAACCGAAAACTTCATTTTATGAGCAGTTATAACGAAATTTTTCACTGAAAATTCATTTCTTAAGTTCGAATACCTACAACTTTTGAATAAAACAATATTTTTCAAATTCCGTACGTACTTCTCTAGGTATTTTAATGTAGATTGACGAGAATTTTTGTTTTTTGTTCGAGGTAAAAAAATTGTGGATGCTAAATGTCACACCGCGGAGCGCCTAAAAAAAAGATAACAAAAGAAAATATTAGTAGTCGATCATTGCGTACATCGAAAAAAAAAATTCTGACAGCTTAATATTCGTACTAAATAGATGTGTAATTAATTTGATGAGAGGATCACTTTTTCATACGAAAAAAAGTTGTTAAATTCGCACATGATTTTATACCCGTTGTTGTGGCCTAAGGCCTTAAATCTGAAATTTGTTTTCGCTATAAGTCAACTTCGAGATTTTTGTATTCACAATTTCGATTAACTATTTTCCCGACTATCATAAGATTGAGGTACCTATATTGGAACGTTCCTCCGATCCTTCTGAATATTGATTGTTCAAATTTCCTATCCACACCCCAAGAGTCATAATGTTTTTTTTCCGTCTTTTATCCCATTCCGAGAGCCTTTCCGTGACGTTTCGGACTTCTCTCTGTCCCTCTCGTTTTGTTTTCATTCACTCTGGCATGAGTCGCGGTTGGGGCTTTGCGACGCGTGTGTCTCGCGAGACTCTATACATACCCGTGGGTACACGTGTTTGCAACCAACATGTAGTACCAAGAGCGCGCGCGGGTGAGTCAGGTGTGCAAGATAGTCACGATGAGTGCATGTGCACGCATACGTTGCACATACCAGCGAGCACTGCGTTTCATGCAGGTGAAAATCAACGCGCACTCGTAAACAATCACTCGCGTGCGCGCATGCAACTAAATTATCAATAATCCCATTATGTTCGTGGCATTGATTCAAGCCGAAATACAATCAATCTTATTTCCCGCGATATCGCCAGTTCAATTATTTATCGAATTCGTACGTTCGTACGAACGCAAAAAACGCTACTCCCGATACATCTTATTTGGAAAATTACCTTTTGCAGGGAAGGAATTGTATATTTGCTTTCAAGTTTGCGATGCCTTGTTCGGATAACTGATGGAACAGAATTTTCTTTTTTTGCCCTGGGGAACAACGTGTTCTGGAGACGAAGACGGATTCTTGATTCGATCCTCATGGATCCAATCTCACTCTTCTGAAGCACATGATTTGGTCCTTTATTCGGACCCTATGGTGTCCTGATGTCCTTTTACTTTATCTTCATTCTGACCTACAATAACCCATGCAAACATTTACAACTGGTCCGACATCGGCCCAGTACTGTGCCAATTCTTCTGTGTGGTTGGCCATTCCCTGGCACAATTGTCGGTCCAATAATGGTCCATTGTCGGAATTATATCCTCGGGCCAAGACTGGCTACCGTGCCGACATTGGACGCAAAACGGGCCCGACACTGGTGCGAAGGTTGGCCCCCGTTACAGCCCTTATGACACCAGCGTTGGTGCCGACGCTCATGCCAAGATCGGTCCAAGTTTCAGCCAATATTGTCCCAGCGTTGGTATTAAAACAGACCGGACTCTTGTCCCAACGGTGGCCCCAGTTCTAGCCAATATCGTACCAAGGTTGGTCCGGTCCGTTATCAATAATAGTTCGATAATGCCCCGAGTTTCGACCATTATTAACATTATGTCAGTATTTTATTAATATACATGGTAGTACACAGTAATAAAAAGAATACTTTGTCGGCATTACATAAATATTATGATTCATTATTATCGAATTCGAGTACAAATTTTATAATTTACAACTTAAGCTGGTAAATGTTGGTACGAGAGAATATTGAGTATAGGTGATAATAATAACACGATAATACGATACTCAAAATTATTTCGCAAATGAAATATTAATGAAAAATGAAAAACTGATATGTGAATACACGAGAGATCGGATGTTAATTACGCATTGTTATTCGCATTAATGATGTGTTTTTTTGGCATCTCTTTGTTCGAGTCACACTTACGCGAACACGCGATAAAGCCGACTGAGCGATGAAGGTTTTTTTTCTATATTCAATTTTATATCTAATTTGTACAGGTTAAAATAGTCCGAGCGCGTCTTTTTTCGGGTGACACTCGCAAACACGCGGTCAAGCGAACTGAGCGATTGAGGTTAGGACAATAAACTCCACACGCCTGTCGCACATACGGTTGCGAACACTTGAATACGATTTGCTGAGAAGTCAGGTTTGAAGATACGCGGGAGGCATAAGCCACAAGGGAGACAAAATAGTTAACTATTGCACGAAAAGCCGACAATGGACTAACTCCCATGTAGAGATTGACCGTTGGGCCTGGGACCGGCCTTCACAGTTAGCCTTTCTAGAATATTGGGCCGTGAGTATTTACCAATGAGGTGCCTTTGTAGAAATGATAAGAACGGCCCGATATCGGCCAACAGAGCCAACAATTACTGGGCCAATGATTTAATTCATTGTAGCGCCAATGTTGGTGATTGCACTTGGCCCTGTGTGGGCCCTCTTAAAGGGTCTATGTAGAAATTGACCACTGGCTCTGTGATGGGCCTTCACAGTTGGTCTATCTAGAAGTTAGTCTATCTAGAATATTGGGCCGTGAGTTTGTTTGGGTTTGTTTGGGTGCGTGATAAATATTCAACCTATATCGGGCCAAGATTGGCCCGAGATTGGTACTTATGGATACATATTTCATGGAATAACCTTGAAATAAATTGTGATTTGCGTATATGACAGGTTTCAAAATTGGCATATTTTACTTACTTATGTTGGTTATTTACAAATGCCAATAATAGGCCAAGACTTGATTACAAAAACTGAACTACAAAATATAGACGATTAATATATGACGTGCCAGTTATTTGCCTATTCTGGCACAACATACAGATAATGAATAACCCAAGGCTTAAATAAAATAAAAGCAGGTATGGTCTGACCCACTTAGCCAATAAAGGGCTTAGATTAATTAAATGTAATTTCCAGTATTTTAGCATTGCCAGTTTTAAAATTGGCAAATTTCGATGGACTATCACGGCTGTTTATTGGTTTTAACAGATGGGCCCGGATAGGTTTTAGTAATGGGCTGATATTGTGCCAGTTCTCAATTTATAACGGAACAATAATGGGCCAATGTAATTGGCAATACCTCAGTATCACCAGTTTAAAAATTGGCAAATATTGTTTATCTATCATGACTGTTTAATGAATTTAAAAGATGGGCCATGATAGGTTTTAACAATGGGCCGATATTGTGTCGGTTTTCAATTTAGAACGAGACAATAATGAGCCAATGTAATAGCCAGTATTTTAGGATTGCCAGCTTTAGGATTGGCAAATTTAGTTTAACTATCACTGCTGTTTATTAGTTTTGAAAGATGGGCCGGTTTTCGATTTATAACGGAACAATATTGGGCCAATGGAATTGTCAGTATTTTAGTATTCCCAGTTTTCAAATTGGCAAATTTAGTTTATCTATCACGGCTGTTTATTGGTTTTAACAGATGGGCCCGGATAGGTTTTAGTAATGGGTTGATATTGTGCCAGTTTTCAGTTTAGATCGGAACAGTAATGAGCCAATATTATTTCTCTTTTGTTGGCTTATACGATGGTCCCAATATTGGCCTCATCGTAACATTGGGCAACTCATGGCAACCTCTACATGGGGTGTTCGTTCAACTACACCGGTACAACACTGAATAGCAATTCGCGAGCAGTGCATGGCATAATTAACGGGGAATGTTACTGGCCCATGGTCAGTTCGAGCTATCCACGCCAATGGTCGATTCTCCATCGTTAGTCGACACTGTACCGGCATTGGCATATTGCTGTATCCCGGTCTTAAAAACGAACGTAGGAAAATTAATGGCGGACAGTACTGGTCCATGTTCGGGTCCAGTAGTCTAGCCCAACAGTCGGCTCTCAGGTGGTAGCCGATAGTGGTCCGACATTGGTATAATACTGGATGCCGGGAATAGATATGACCGTAGGGTAATTAATGGCGAACAGTACTGGTTCGTGGTCGGCTACAGTAGTCTACCCCGGCACTCGGCTCACGGTCGTTAACCGGAACTGACCCAACATTGGCGTTATGCTGGATGCCGGGCTTTGAATAGAGGATCGGTTGAGAAATGGCAGAACCATTGTTTCAACGTTATGCCACCACTGGCTGCCCACAGTCTGTACTGGACCAGAAATCGGCCGTATTGTTAGTGTTGGCAATTTTTTCATGGGAATGTTAGTACTTCATTTCGATGTTGAATTCAATCAGCCGAATGAGTAGATTGACAAAAAGAAATGTCGTTAAAGTATTCGAGTCTCAATCCGCATTTTTTACTCAACGCAGGATCACGGATAATGCAGTTTAAATTTTATCGGAAGATGACCCATTGTCCGTCATTTTTAGACGAAGATCGCTTGATTGGGTCTAATGAGAGGTCGAGAATGATGGGACTAGAAAATTCGTGACTACCAAACGATTTTACTTCAAGTAGGACTTTGCCGAATCGATTTAAGTAAAGCAAAAAAAAAACTGTCCTCCGAGCCTGACATCTGTGCACATAGTCGGACTAATTTCGATCCCCGAGTCCAATCCACTGGAGCCAATTTTAGTTCCGTAGTTCTATTGTGGGACTGAAACTTTTCGGCCGTTGATCATTTTTATAAAAAAAAAGGCTCTCATGACTTCAATAGTGGTAAGATTACGGAGGGACTACAAAATTCATGACCACTAAATAATTTTGCATCAAATAGGATGCATAGGTCTAATCAATTTAAGCAGAGACCAAAAAATTCCCCTCCCCCCCAGCCTGACATCTGTACACGGAAATCGTACTAAGTTTGATTTCCGAGTCCAATCCGTTGGAGCCAATTTAATTCCGTAGTTCTATTGCGTTAATAAGACCTTTGTCGATGCAAAATGGTCCGCTGATCACGAATTTTCCAGTATCCTCCACCGTATCAGAGCTGTTTGTCGTGCTCTAATTTTCACACGAGAAAGTATTTATATAACAAGATACGCGAGAGCATCCTAGAGTCTAGTAATTAGGAATAATCCTTAATATATGTCAGAGACTGCGCCGCTCTTATGTACCCTATAATACACTTTGTCGGCTTACACACGCAGACACACACACACACACGTAGATATCTGTATACATGGTGTTGTAGTTTGCATCGTTGGAACGCAACGGAAGCTCTTCTTTACATTTTATTTTCCTTATTTTTATTATTATAGAAGATCTTTTTTACGGATTTCTATTGTAGATTGCTGAATCTTAAAAAAAATGCGCGATTACGATTTCCGTGGTGCCAACAAATGAAAGTGGTTTTGGATAGAGTTTTTTGCGAGGAAAAAGATTCAGCTAGCTTCAAATCGATACCTAGATTAGTTCCCGAAATATTGATAAAGGAAAAAAAATTCCGTCATTTTGAATAAATTTTATTTTATTTCGTATTCAAATAAGTTTTTTGTCCCGGATGGGCAGCATACTGGTGTGGGCACGAGGCATCTCTGGAAGTGCGATACTTCAGCCTTTTATTGAAGATTTCCATGACGTGGAACATTGAGATTTTTAAAATTATATTTGCGTAATAATTCCGCCTTTTACTAAAGATTTCTACGATAAGGAACAATTGGAATGACTTTATTTTAATTATATTTGGACGATATTTTCGCCTTCTATTGAAGATTTCCATGAAAAGGAACAACTTGATGTACTTTTTAATTAAATTCACGCTATACTTTCGCAATTCACTTTTGAAGAAGAAAAATCATCAATATCTCGAAAACTAATCGAGGTACCAATAGAACGAAGGACTGTAAAATCTTCGAAAAATCGTTTTCTTGGAAACACTTTCAAAAAATCCTTTGAACCTTCAAAAATATTATGCATATTCGTTTATAGCTGAAAAAAACGAGTTTAAAATGGTTTTTGACCGATTTTTAAGGGGAGTCCCCGAGCCCTGAAAAGCGTCTCGGTGATGCCACGCCGGTAGACGCAGTACCAGCTACACAAAATACCGTCCAAAAATTTGATCCTGAAGTAAAAACCGTTCCCAACGAGGATCACGTAACCCATCGACTCAAGAAGCTCCCACCCTCTTGAAAATTCCCTCGTGCATTCGCTTTCTAGCGGGCACCGAAAACGTCAAATACTATTTTCTCAAAACCATGTTTTTGAAATTGGAACGCAGCAGAACTCGAACAATTTTCATCCAATCGACTTGACATTTTAACTGTAGCTTCTTAGATTGTTTTAACGGTCAAGTACGAGCGCTTTTTTCGATTAATTGAAAATTGTAAAAAATATATCACTTTTTATATGAAAATTATGGTCGAAAAAACGAACTTTGTTTCAAACTGCTCTCTATATTTTTTAAAATCATTTTTAAATTTCTCCTCGTACTTGACTGTAAAATTTGACTGATTAAATTTACGGCAGTTCTACTGCGTGCCGCGGACGGTTGGCTGAAAACCATGCTTCAATACGTCCCCGATAAAGCCTGAAAGTTCTTTTGACCATGTATTTTTTTTGTTTATCCCAAAGAAAACGATCGAAAATGGACAGTTACACCACTGTCCATTTTCTATCGTTTTCTCCTCCCTTAAGACCAGCAGAATTTTTTTCCTTGTGTAATAGTCTATCAAAATCCACTTGCATATTTTGGCGCCGCGGAAATCGTAATCTCCCCTAAAAAATGGTTGATGGCTTTATGTACGCAAAATCTGCCAGAACAAATCACAGAAATTCGGAAAAATTATTTTTCGTTGCATTCCAACGATGCAACCGTCAAACTCATCTGTCTACATGCACTCGCGCACGCAGAGAGATATTCGTGAATACACACGCGTCGACGCGAATATAACACGGAGAGCAATAAATGCGAGAATTTCACTAGCCAAAAACAAGCAACAATCGCTGGTGGCTATGTTTGGTTGTTGCGACCCCATCGAACTCGGCAAAGTGAATTCCAACCAGGTTTAATACCCCTCCCCCTTTTTCACCCTCTCGTCCACGGCCGTGTCATGTTTCTCGGTAAATCCCCGCGCTGGCGAGAGTGAGAGAGAGAGAGAGAGAGCGAGAGAGAGAGAGAGAGAGAGAGAGAGAGAGAGAGGGAGAGAGAGAATATGTGTTTGTGTGTATGACAGAGAAAGAGAGAGTGAGATCGATCTCGTTCGAGCATCCCAAATTATCGGCTACATTTTATTCGAGTTATACACGCGGATCGCGCGCAATGCGATTTCGCGGCTAAACTCGTTACCCGAAAACGTAATTCGCAGTATCGCGGGGGGTTGCGTATCTCCAATACCCCATCCACTTTCTCTCTCTTTCAGTCCGTACGTTTCCACGTGGATATCTGTACATGCGTCGTACGCGGCACCCATCCGTCCTTCTTCATCGGCTTTCTCGTTCCATCGCAAACAAAATTCGTACATACATATACGTATAAATACTCGCGTCAATGTATATAAATATTCGTGGCCATGTATAGAAAATCATATCTCGCGGGTTGACCCTCCCGCTATTTCCCGAAGGCTAACGATATTTCGCGCCCATTATGAAATATTCGAAATTATTTGGCTGGGATTGTGCATTTTGATTTGACGTTTATTGCAACGGAGAGGAAGCGAGAGAGAGAGAGAGAGAGAGAGAGAGAGAGAGAGAGAGAGAGAGAGAGAGAGAGAGAGAGAGAGAGAGAGAGAGAGAGAGAGAGAGAGAGATTGCGAGTGCGAAACGCCGGAACGCGATCAACGACAACGGATTGGTGCGTGGGGTGGAAAAGAGGTCGGAGTCTCGCTGGTCGCGAAATCATCCAACACCGCGATAGCATCGCTAATACGAGTGTACGGATATTGCTAATATATATATATATATATATATATATATATATATATATATATATATAGACAATCCGCGCCCGCGGTAACGACAAATCCGCTGGTTTCGTTCGTTGAGTGCCAACGAACCAATTCCAAACTCGCCTGCGGTAAAGTCGCTTAGCGTTCATATTCGACAGTTGCCTCGGCTCATTCCCATTCGAGTGTTATTCGGCAACCCCTGTTCCCCCAACTTTTTGCCCTTTGCCCTTGCTTCTTTGTTGCTTTGGTTGCCAAAGTCGCGGTATACTGGAAATATCCTGTATTATTAAGGCTATGTGTCACACCGACCGAGCAGCCACGAGCGCGAGAGAGATAGCTGATTTACAGATACCCAGTGTTTTCCTAAATGGTTTATTCTTTGGAAAAAAGAAAAGAAACACCTTACGCTGTGTTGAACGACGTACGTCTTTCTCTTCGTTTGCCCGAAATGTGATCCGTCTGAGAGAGTACCTGACAGTAGGATCTTTACCGACCGGACGTGTGAACCATGTCCTTAAGGGGTTAGGCTACAGTAACGGCTATAAAATCATGTGCGAATTCAACAATTTTTTTTCGTATGAAACAGTGATTCACTCATAAAATCAATTACATATCTATTTAGTATGAATATCAAGCTGTTAGAAAATATACATGTTTTTTTTTTCGATGTACAAATGGCCGACTACTCGAAACTTCTCGAAACAGCTTTTTTTCCAATTGGCGTGACAAATAACTTCAACAATTTTCACTCGATTTACTTCAAATCTAAAAGTTATGTTCCTAATTGCATTTCGCCGAGGAGTGCGTACGGAATTTCTGATTAATCGAAAACTTTTCATTTTATGAGCAGTTTATGAGCAGTTACAACGAAATTTTTCACTGAAAATTCATTTCTTAAGTTCAAATACCTACAACTTTTGAATAAAACAATATTTTTTAAATTCTGTACGTATTTCTCTAGGTATTCTAATGTAGATTGACGAGAATTTTTGTTTTTTGTTCTAGGTAAAAAATTGTGGATGCTTAATGTCCCGCCGCGGAGCGCCTAAAAAAAAGATTTAGAAAATATTAGTAGTCGGCCATTTTGTGCAACGAAAAAAATGGTTAAATTCGCACATGATTTTATACCCGTTACTGTGGCCTAACCCCTTAAATGCGCTATCTACAAGTGCGGACTTTCGTATGTGTAATTTTCTTCCTAAAGCGGTCCTGAAGATCTTGACTTGATGGGGTGGAGGTGCCGTTTTTAGGGTACGAGAAAGCGGTCTGATTAAGTGTTGTCTTTGAAATAGGTCATTTGATAGCGTTGGGAGAGCGTTCTTAGGAACTTGTAGGCTATTGGCAATAGAAATATGTTTTCCAATACGTCTTGAATTGATCATACTGAAGAATTGTGGCTTGGTGTCACAATCTTTCTAAATCGTATGAAGGTTTGAAATTGAGAAGTCCTCGGTACTCCTTTACCGCAAATCGCTCAGTTATCCGGATAGTGCATGTGTATTCTTAATTGAAAGATGTAACGTTGAGTATGAGGTGTAATGTTGTAATGTTGAGTATGAGTATGTGCCATCGCAGACATCCAACTTAAACAACTACCCTCATAGGCCTCTATAGGCCTCTATGAGGGTACCGTAAAACAGAGCAACTTTGACATTCAGGGTAACTTTGACAGTTTTTGGGGCTACTTTGACAGAGCGCGCAAATACGTTTTAAATGTATGCGCAGCGAGCCCGGTTGACGTTTTTCTGTGGGAGGCGAGTGCGGGGAATGAACTTGAAAAACAATTTGTTGTTCAAGTTTATTATAATTTTTCTAAAGTTGATTGTAATATTGCTTAAGTTGAATTTGATCTCAATGATAATTATAAGACTCATTAAGTGCCTACAATAGCACCGCAGGTACTTGATATTTTTATGTCAAATATTTCCGTAAGGGAGGGCACCACTGTAACTGCCCATTTTCGACCGTTTTCTTTGGGGTTTTTAAAAGAAAGGAATACACTACATGGTCAAAAGAGCTTTTAGGTTTTATGAGGTATATATTGAAGTATGTAAAAAAAATTATTATATAAAAATAGTGAGCGATTGGAAGGAAGTTTGTTTCTTTTCCCAAAAGAATTCGCAGTTTTTTGCTCACAATTTTTTTTTTTCAATTTTTCTTCTTGATTCTAAGTCAACTTATACACAATATCGTACAAAGTAAAAATACGTTTGATGTGTTTGCTTCCGATCACCTGTCCGGGACTTAGGACTTCCGCAACGAAGAATGACATCGCCCGCGCACCGACATACGTGGCTCTTCCCACTCCCACCACCATGTTTTGTCAAACTTTAAAAAATATTTTGATGTTCAATAAAGACCGCTTAGTCAACATACCAAATATCAACATTCTATATTTAATACTTTCCACATAAATAATTGGTGAAAAATCGAACATTTTTTGGGCCAACAAGGCAGAACCTTCCCTCAAGTTGGATGCCTGCAACGGCTCATCTTCTCGTCGCACACGAAACCGTGATAATCCGAAGATTCAGAAGGTCACCAAACCCACGCATCGCACGTGGCGATCAACCTTAAATTCGATAATCCCAGACGGACCATTCCATCGAAGCAAAACCCCATGAAATCGATAAATCGATCCACAAATTGCCGATCAATCGACGAAAGTCTTTGACGATGCGTGAAAAATCGACGGGGCATGGTAGGTTGAACGAAGGTTGCAAAAATCAAGAGTGTACGCCCGAGCACGTAACTGCACTTTGGGGCAGTGCTTCGTGCGAGTGAACGAGGATATTCGAGTACGGGGAGGGTGAGAACGGGCGGCGTTGGCGAACGGGAACGTTCTCTCGCGTGCCATCGGTGGCCGCGAACAAGGATCACGGGTGACGGGAGGCCGCGGGAGGGAGGAAATGGCCGGGGTTGGTTTAAATTCTCTTCTGTCGCCGCAAACATGCATAATGCAGCCACGCGCCGCGCGAAAACGTGTAAACGGTGTGTGTGTGTCCCGTGGACCGTGCGACAGAGTACGAGAGATCACACGTAACGTCGGAGGCTGCTGTGGAATGAGCGGCGAAAGAGGGTGAGGAAGGGAAGAGGGCGAGGTGCAACGAACGTTCGTTGAAACCGCTAAATACAAAAATCCTCAACCACCTGTACATCGTGTATAGAGAGATAGATAGATATACAGAGAGAGAACGAGAGAGAGAGAAAGGTCTCCCAGAGAGAGAACAGTTGTTCGATACCAAGCTCCTATGTACACGAACAAGGACACTTCGCACCTGAATTTGCATTATCATCGCTACCGTTTTCAAGTTAATTAACGGATAATTGTGGCCGGCATTTTGTTTTCCTCATACCCTTTATTGGAAAACACCAAATCAGAATTCTCGATGTACGCATCTGCATCTGCCCATGGCACCCGAGTCGAAATATTGAGCCTATTTTGAAGCTCTTTGATCCTATGTCAGCCTCACTTGAGTCTGTTTACTGCGAGAAGTCCAACTATGGGCTGCCACATGCTCTTCCTTTGCTGCTTACCTCCTGCATAGGTCCTTATACTCCTACCTAACCTAGCTGAAGTCGTTGCAGCTCCTCTTTTGATTCCGTTTGGACCTATCGCGCATTTGGCTGTTTCGACGAAACAAGGGTGGGGATGGTCGCATTCGAATAAGCGGGTCTGATAGTTTTCAGTAACCGTCATGCGTTGGACTAGGTAGGACCGCGCGTTCGCCGTAGAGACCTACTTTTCCAATGGCCTTTCCATTATCTCCACCCAGCGAACCTTTCGCATTCGCTTCAAACTTGCCCCTGCAGCTCCAGCAACTCTCCAAAGTGGAAAAAATGGATATTGGGCAAACAGTTACAATATTTTTGATAGGAATTGCCCTCACGTATGCATGTATACGCGGATCCCTGTAGCAGGCACGCATGCATACGTATAGATACTAGTATACGTGTGTTGGTTTATGCTTAGGCATGTATGGGTGCGGGTATGTACGTGGGTCTACACATGCGCGTATGCAGGCATATGTATCGCTATATGCGTAATAGAGTGTATGCGTGTATACGTGTGCCAATCGACTTCCTCCTTAGCGCCTGCAAGTGGAGAAAAGGGACATATGTTCCCGTTCTAGGCATTAAGTAGGAGCTCATTTTATATTGAATACGATGCTACTTTACTGCCTTTATCTCCTACCACTGTGAGGATCTGGAAAATAGGCTGAAAACTTCGACTCGGGCTTGTAACATTTTGCTCAAGAGTCATAGATTTAGTCTCTCTTACCAAGGATATTTACAACTCATCACCTTGATTGAAAGTTATCTTTGCTTGGATATTCTGTCAGAGTATTTAAGCTTGCGATTAGCCCTGTTAAAGTATCAGGGAACATTACAGACTGAACTAGAGTGTTGGGTTTTGATGTGGAAGTCTTCAGCAAAGCAGAGTCGATTTGTGGTAGGTTATGATATATATCAATAAACCAGATTCCATTACATATTGTGTTTCCATGTGGAAGTTTTCATGGATCCATACATGTTGGGTTTCGAAGTGGAAGTCTTCAACGACCTCTATTCCCATTAAGTTTTGATGTGGAAGTCTTTAATAAATCGAAAGCCATTAGAGATTAGGTTTCGGTGTGGAACTCTTCAACGATGAGGAGTTAATTCGTGTTGCGTCTCGTAGTTGGTGCTTTCAATGGACAAAAATTCCCACATGTTGGGATTCGATGTCGGAGGTCTTAGTTGGCACGTGCCTATGCATGTTAATATGGGAGTCTTGAATGAACTAGATTCCATACATATTGACTTTTGATGTGGAAGTCTTCAATGAACAAGAGTCTATACATGTTGGGCTTCGATGTGGGTGCGTTCAATGAACAAGAGTCTGCACATGTCAGGTTTCGATATGAAAACCTTCAGTAAAGGTGAATCCACAAATGGAAAGGAATGCCATTTGCAGCAAACGCTCATGCCAAATAGTATTACGGTAAAACTAACTTTTCTGCAGTGACAGGCTAATTACAATAAGTTTGATACAACTATACATTATGATTGTCCTACCAATGAACTACAGTAAACTCTACTGTAATATTTTTCCACATGGACGTTTCCACCATACCCCACTTGCGTTCAGATCATCGAGGGATGCAACCCGACCTTTTTTTCATGGTTGGAAAGGCACCTTCCATTTCGCAAGTTGATGGTCCGACTTGGCAAGTCAACAGAACAAGGACTCGGACCAATTCTGTCATGATTCCAACCCTATCCTCTGCCCCAAAAGACTAACACAAATGGTCGTCACTTTATAGAACTTCTCAAGTGTTTCGGAGATGCTTTGGGAGGGGTTTCGGATGCTCTGGCTGCTCGATCGATGGACGTTTCCTATTGAATAAAAGAATGGAGATAAAAGGAAAAGAGGTGGACTATCATCCACGTAGTTCGATGCGTAGGAAAGCATACAGTATACATGTCTATTTCCACATTTATTAGAGATATAAATCGTGGGAATATCCTCGATATCTTCGTACACGTCGATGTTTCGTTGGCTCGGTGAGCAGGCACGCATCCACTAATACTCGGGACACGACCAACCACGTTTCGCCCCGGTTCCCGTTCCATAATTTCTCCTCTCTCTCGCTCTTCCTCTCTCCCGTATAGAACACAATTAAGTAAATGAGCATGGGTTGCCGCTCGCGCTACAGATACCCTCTATTATGTATATTGATCTCTAGCTCGGACTCTCCGGTTACACGTAATACGTGTTTTGTCGTTTATGCATACGTACTTGGGTGCATCCGAGGCAGTGTGCGCTGGGGGAACAGTCGTTGCATTGGTTCACCAACGATGGGCTCCAATTCTCTCTCTCCCTCCCTCCCTCTCTCTCTCTCTCTCTCTCTCTCTCTCTCTTCCTATCTTTCTCCTTCTCTCCCTCTCTTCCCCTCCCTTTCTGGATTTCTCCCTCTGTCTCTTGCTTTGTGCGGCTGATCCTCAACGCAGAGCCTTTCCAGCCCCCCCCCCCCCCCCCCACAACTCGCCTGCAATATTCAATGGAGGCAGTATAATTATAAAACCTCGTCCAAGTATTCACTGGGCCGACCGGGTAATTCGATACAATATTATACATATACAGTAACGTATTCCAACGTTTACGACTGTGTTCATATTTTTAATCCACCGTAATTCATATTGGAGCAACGAACCGCCGTTAAATTTCCTCCGCGCAATATTCATCTGCGCGTGTGCGATCGTCCATTTAACGTTCGATGTATCGATAAGTCTTCGGAATTAGAAACTTTTTGCATTCAAATATTGCGTTCCAGTGGCTTTGCTCCGATTTGCATGTGTTTCAAATGATTTTTCGGTAGTAGCCAGGTTCAGAACTGTAATCATAATGATTATAATAACAATAGCAGTAATAATGATGATCTAAGTTATTGTTATTATTAAACGGGAGCGATATTGGTAATAATAATGATATTCTTAACGATACTCATAATATTAGTCAGTATTATTATGATACAATGGCAACGAAACTGGTAATAGCAATAGATACAATTTTCAATAATATAACAAGGAATAATAATACCAATAACGGTTATAATAATGTCACACACGATGATGATGATAATAATAATAATAATAATAATAACGATAATAATCGGCTATATTTTTCGGATTGCCGTATATATCCCATAGTATAAAAAACAGGGTAGAAAAATAAAAAAAATATTATAAACCTTTTAAGGGGTTACATTTCTCTAAAGGACCGAAAAAATAGCTAAATTCCGAAAAATAATTGTAGGAACCGGTTGGTGAAAAAGAAACGCATTTTTTAACACAAAGGTACATATATTGAGAGACTTTCAAAAAATCACCAAAAATACAGAAAAACGGCTCATGGCCGCCGGCAGATGACGAACTTTTCTTCGCGACTGTAGGCGGTGGACACTCTCCAGCTTAATCGGTCCATCTGAAATCTAAAAACCAAACGGGTTATTCAGGATAACAATAAATACGAGTCGTTAACGATCGTCGATTTCCAGAATAATTTTTTTTAACAATGTGACGATGCATTGAATTTCGAGCATACAAAATGTATGAAAAAAGTTGTCATTTTTCCGTAAGTATTGAAAAATTAAAATCGATTTGAAAAAAGTGAGATCGTCAATGATCTTTCGATGTTTCTCGTCGTATGTCCTGTAAATTTAGAAACGATCCATCGAGTGGCTCTCGAGATATCATGTCCACCGACTTTGAAAACAGTGTTTGGAGAAAAACGCCATTAAGGCGGGATATGCATTTAGACAGGATAAAAATAAGCAGTATTGAGGGATTTTTGGAACTAAGAAATAATTATTCTACAATTATAAAACTTTAGGTATACTTTGATAGTATATTTTATACTTACTTTAGGTATACTTTAGGTATACTTTAATAGTATAACTTTAGGTATACTTTAATAGTATATACGAGACATTTTCTGAAATTATTTCATCATCAAAATCTAGCTGCCCGTAAACTTTGATTTGCAAAAAAAGTCCAAACATTTTTTCAGTTAGAACATATATAGTTTCTACTTGACGGTAATTAAAATAAAGAAAATGTAAATTTGAGTATATAGCACGCATTTACAAAAAAAAATCAACATTTCACACAACATTTCTGTAAAATGTGGATTGAAAAAGTAGTTTTTTTTCCAATTTCGCAAAAACAATTTTCGTCAAGTAGAAGTTTGAGGATTACTCAAATTAGTTTTTGTGTAATCCTGCACGCCAATTTCGATAATGCAGTTTTGAGAAAAACGCGTTTGAAGTTCACGCCCGCTCCGAATCCGAGCTGTGAGGCACAGCGTTGACGGGCTGTAACGTTCGAAGTTTTTCGAATTTCGCTTTGAAACTTTGGGAAAGTATTCTACATATACAATTCTATCGTTTAAAGGGTTACCCCCACTTGCGATTTTGAAAAAATCGATTTTTTTTAATTGCATTTTTTCGAAGTATAAGTATCTGAGAATATGTCCTGAAAATTTCAAGTCGATCCCGAACAAAATTGACTGAGATATGAGCGTTGAAAGGGAAGAATCCGCGTTGAAAGAGCGTTGAAAGAGAAACTTTAAACGCGTTTTTCTCAAAATGGCATTTCTGAAGTCGGTGACCAAGATTACTCGAACACTAATGAACCGATCTTCTTGAAACTTTGCAGGCTTATTTAATACATAAAAATGTAGTCTTTAATAGTTCGATTTTTTTTCGAAAAAAAATTGGCCGTTTTATAGCCAAAAAACGGCCGTTTTTTCCGTTAAAATCGAACCATTAACTTTGACTGTCCGCCATTTTGTGAAAAATGAATATTTTTTAAAATCCTTCGATTAAAGACTAGTTTATACTTATATTTGACTAAATCCATCCGCATTTTTTTTTCTGATGATCCACTTCGCCGCAATGTTGGTCACCGCAAACCGTGTATATAAAAACATTGTTTCATTGACGGCCATTTGCCACTAAACAATGTAATATTTTTCAATAAAAAAATGACTGGAAGTTCTTCAAGATGTGTTCTTTGAGATGGTAGATTGATCGAGTAAAAAAGTTTTGTAGTTTTCTTTAAAAAAATTCATGAAAAAGGCCTTTTTTTTTGCGCTACAAATGGGGGTAAAGCCTTAAAGAAGAAAAAAAAGAAATCGATTTTTTGATCGTTGTAAATGTATATCCCGCCTTAAGGTTTGAAGTGTGGTGTTACCGCTCGCCTGGCCGACTGTTAGAAGCTGCAGCTCATTCAATTTTAGGAACATTTCAATGAAATTTTTAGGGAATATAGCTAAGAGGTGATACTATCGAACAAAAATATGCTTGGATAATGCTATTCGGGATGAAAGTGTAATCATACGAGGTAAAAGTATATACGTATTCTAATATTAAATGTGGCGGTCTAATGAGATTCTACTGTATGTCTATCGGTTGTTTTCTTACGCGGTATATTTTACGTTTAAAGGCGAGGGCGTTGGCGTCGAATCGATATAACGTGCTTCCATGTACAGAGAGCGGGCCCAACGGATCGGTGTACAATTCGAGATTACACGTATTTTCGCTCGTGGGAAAGACGTTCGCCCTTTCTCGCATATGCAGGCATTTAAATAGCCAAGTCCCGTTTCCCTGCGGCTCACGAACCCCTCCCGCCCACATTTTTATTCCTCTTCGATTGATCATTGGTGCTTGAATTATTTTTACTATTTTCTGAGGTTCCTCCGATACTTGCAATTAGAGTTGGCACGAGTTTTTTTTTCTAGGGAGTTGTCGGGTATCTTGTGTATTCAACGAACCCCGAGTCAAAAAGTTGCCTCTGCGTTGGGCATCGAAGAACGAGGGGGAACTGTGACGTGAGAATCGATTTTCCTGCAGAAAGTTGGGCTCGGTCTTAGTAGGGATATAACGCGGTCATATAGATGACGTCTTCGTTTTATCGCTGCTGACCCGATCGCGGAAGTTGCTTCATATTCAAAAATGGTAAGGAGAATCATTTGAGAGCGAGCTCCGCGAATCTGGCGCGACGATTAATTCGCCCGTATAAACAGCCGCGCACGGCTCCGCTCAAATCTCGTCCAACTTTCTGCATACCTGCGTACACGAGTTTGCTCTCGCAAAAGTGTTCCGCTCGACTACGTTCACTTGGTGACTTCCGTCGCTTGGAACTGTGCGCACATCCAAGGTAGGAATTGACGATGAAAAAAGGGCTCGCCAAGCTCTGAAACAAGGCTCACATTTTTTAATTCAGGCTGAGCACCAGCCTGATTTCAGGCCTAGCTGAACCCCTGAATGATAACGCGGTTTCAGGCTGTTGCACACAGGCTTGACCAAAGGCTGGTAGAAAAGCCTGTACTAAGCCTGAAACGACGAAACAACAAGGTTCAAAACGAGCCTCAATGAAGCCTTCACGAGCATTTATGACCAGGCTTATCCCAAACTCTTCTCGAGGCTATATGAGGCCTGTTTTTAGTTTTCTATGTTCTACATTGGGGTAAATTTAATAAATTTGTAAAGAATTCATTTTATTTATTATATATATTTATTATTCATTATATTATTTTTTATAAAATATATATAAAATATTTTAAACACAATACTTTATTTTATTTATTGTTTATGGGACACGTAATACACAGAGTGTACGCAAACCCCAGAGAGTGAGTATATAAGAAATGTGTATGTGACGAGAAAAAAACTTTTTTGTGTACCTCATAAATATCGATAAGAGAATATGTTTAAATGTTCTGAGCTGCCTCCTTCGCTTTCGTTTTTCATGCCTTCGCACCCGACAAATTTATTGCTAATTTTTTTTTTCATCAAAGTACAGAAAAAATATTATTTAAAATTTATTTTATTTTATCACAACCTGAAACAAGCCTGCATCCAGCCTTGATTTGTTAGCCTTAAAATTCACTGGCTGAATAAAGCTTGAAATAACCCTGAGTTCAGGCTAAGCAGCCAGTCTTGGTTCCAGGCTGCTCCAAACGATGCAATGAAACCTGGCCCCGGTCTGTCTCACTCAGGCTCGGTAAAACAAGGCTCGCACAAGTTTGTTTCCAGCGTCAGCCTTTTGATTCCCTACCTGGGATACGGACAATTTTTCTTTTCTTTGCAATGAGTCTTCGTTGCAACCGGAAATGCATCTTTTTACGCGACAAAAATGCTTCGTTGAAGCATAACCGTACAAACTCGATATTCCTTCTTGGTGGGTTCTCCGTTTGAAAAATCTCCCATTTCTCTCTCTGAACTACCAACAAGGAGCATCGCTTTGGTGTCCGCCTTCGATTTTTTTAAAACCCCTGTTCATGGTAGAGCAATTAAAAGTATTCGATACGCATTTTTTGTTATTAGCGGAAAAACTGTTTTTAGGGGTGAAGTATGTCAAGGGTTGATCTTGCAATTTCACTCGAAAGGACTCCACCGATTTCAGTGAAACGAAAACGAAAATTCTTTTCATGCGAAACGATCAGAAATTCACTGCGGGTACGTTGGAAAAAACGAAAGTTGAGGGGCTCTGCCAGTGTGAACGCTAAACATTTGGGCGATTTTCGGGAATTTTTTGGAAGAAAAGTACTCAATTAAATGTTTCGGAAAATTAAGAATATATTTGGCTATATTTGACCTATATTACATAATTTTTTCATAGAGAAACATTGAGATCCAAGCGACTTATGCGCTGCCTTCGGAGGCGCCAAAAAAAGGTCCTCCACTGCTGACATGATTCCGGACAATTGAGTAGCTGAAACCGAAAAAGGAAAAAATGTAGTTAAACTCGAAGGTATTTCCTGTACAATGACGTAGGATCTTCGAAAAATATCAAAATCTATCAAAATGGCGTACTTATGAAAAAACGTATGTTTTCTTGCCTATAAAATGGTCGTTTTTTTCAATGCCAAATCTCAATTTTCATCCAATGAAAAATATCCTACGTCATTGTAGAGTAAATATATTCAAGAGTACTCAGTTCAAATTTCAAGTCAATCGGATAATTGCTCTTTGAGTTACAATGTCAGCAAATTTGGGAAACCTCATTTCGAGAAAAACGCGTTTAAATATTTAACTATTGATTTTTGCAAGATGAAATTATAGAGATACGGCCTTGACATTTTTACAGGATATTCTTGAAAGTATAAACTGTCGAAAAAGGCAAAAAAGTCGATTTTTTTTAATTGTCACACTGGTATAGCCCCTTAAGGGATAAACCAGCCCTTTGTTTTTCTTTCTCTCACCCCATAATTAAAAGGGATGCAATGAAACGGGTAACACTTCAAAGGGGGATACCATTGAGGGGTTACACCTATTTGGCAGCACCAGCTGGAATTTTGGAGGCTGCTACCTCTGCAGAAGGTATGCTGTATGGCCCGGGCATCGATGATTCCATTTATAGGTAATACATTACATTTTATATCCGTATATAGCTGACGTAAAACTTTGAACGCGTTTTTCTCGGAATGAATTTTTTGGAGTCGGTGATCAAAATATCTCAAAAACAACTTAACCGATCTGCTCAAAATTTCACAGACTTTTTTTGTCAATCAAAAGGCAGTCCCTAATCGAAGGATTTTTTTTGTTCAATGCATACTTTTTTTTATATCAAGGAAAATAAAGTGTTTTTTCACCGAAATTTCGACGATCACTTTCGATCGGCGACCATTTTTTCAAAAATCATTATTATATTGAATCCTTCGATCAAAGACTAGATAGTACGGTACAAAAACTAAATTCATTTGGTTTTTTGATTTCAGATGATTTGTTCCCGAGCAGGAGTGGTCATCGCGAAGGACCTTTTTTGCACAGCGGTCTGTGCCATTTACTGTACCTTCATCGTTTATAAATATTACCCAATAAAAAAAATTGTCAAAGATACTTAAAATGATATCCTTTACTATGAAAAAAGTTGAAAACATGCACCCGTTTCCCAAAAATAATTCACGAATACACCTCTTTTTTCCGACCGCGAACTAGGTGTAACCCATTAAAGTTTACATACTTTTGCACTTATGCCGAATAGCAAGCTTAATGGGGGTAAACCACCCCTTACTTGAAGCTCCTTATCGCAGTTGTTTTTTTCTTCATTCACAATGTATATGCTGATTTATAATATTTCTGCAATCTTCAAATTGGTGTTGAGGGTATGAAAAAAATTCGCGAAAATCGAGGTCCTTGTTTCAAATTCAGCCAAAAATCGAAAAATCATTGGAACTTCATGAATCAAACGACATTTTAATGATAAAATGATTAGGAAGAGAATGCTCACAATGCGGAGTTCCAAATTCAAACCTAAAATAAATGGTCGACGATTCAGTGAAGTCACTTATTTTGGGCGAGATGGCAATGTTTTTCCATGTTTAATATTGTTTTTCTAATTCTATATCGATGTATTTTTACCTCCTAAATCTGAATTCGCTATATTTTTTTCCAAAAACCCATAATTATTATGAAAATCGTGAAAAGCGTTCCAATAGAAGTTTTTCGTGTTTAGCCCGCGTAATTGTTCCTTTAAATAAAAACCCGGTGATATTCGTAATCGACAGAAAATTTAGCATTAGATAGACCGTTGATATGGTTTAAAAGTCGTAAAAACTAATTTTCGCCTTTTTTGGCTCCTTTTCCGGAATTGTCAACATCGCGAAATTTCAAAGAGCCGTAGCGTCTGTTCTATTTGCGTGACATAAACGTTCGGGAGGTTTTTATAAGGATTTCGGTAGACTTAGAGGATGCCACTTGATTCATCCGGATATCTCGATTAGTTTTCCCGGAAAGTACACTTAAAAAATAGCCGAAAAAGAGGGAAAGGGCCAAGCATGAACATGTTGACAAAAATCGATGGGCCTTTAAAATTCTGCCAAAAATCAAAAAATCATCGGAACTGCATGAATCAAACGGCATTTTGAAGAGCAAATGAGAACGAACAGAATGCGCGCAGAGCAGATAGTTCAAGGGGTCTCCTCACTTTAGACGCTAAAAAAAACTATTTTCATGAATTTTTTGGTAAGTTTAAATTATACATATTGATATAAAAGTAGTTACACTTAATAAGTACACTTTCGAAATACATTAATTTTTTTATTTATTTAAGTCACTATTTACAGCCGAAAATGGTAGTTAAGAAAATGTCCTATAAAAATTGTAGGTCTGCGCTGTTGATGAAATCTCGGAGATGGATCTCCGAAACGAAAAAATTAAACGGTTTTAGATTCAGTATGTTAACAGCAAAAATAAGAAAAAGTGTCGGACATTTTTCGAAAAAAACGTGTCTTTTTACCATTTTGGCCACAAAAAAAATAGTAAATATCAAAGTTTTAAAAAAATCCTTGATATGCGCTATAACTAAAGTTGTAAAGAATATGTGGTTAACATGTCATAAGGATCGGTTCAGTAGTTGCGAAGATTTTATCAACAAGCCGTCGAAAAACGTTGTTTCGAGAAAAACGCGTTTAAATTTTGTTTGGGTTACATAAATACATAAACAATTTTTTTTTAAATGTATTTCGAAAGTGTATTCATTAAGTGTAACAACTTTTATATCAATATTTATAATATAAACCTACTAAAAAAATTCAAGAAAATAGTTCTTTTTTAGCGTCTAAAGTGAGAAGACCCCTTAATCGAAACAGACAAAAAATGATCGACGGAGTGGAGCGATGGAGACGATTCAGTGGAGCCAATTATTTTTGGCTGAAGTGCGAAAAAAAATGGACAACGTTTAATTTAATGCACCTCTTATGAATGTGGTGTGAAAAGAAGACAAATAAATGGGTAGTTCATTCCTTCGTTTTTTTTCTTCAATATATCCGTAGTCGATTTCTGATCGCTTTGCATTAGATGAATTGTCATTTCTGTTTCAAAATTTCAAGTCGGAGCTTACAAGGAACATCACTTTGGTGTCCGCCTTCAATTTGTTGATACACACACACACACACACACACACACACACACACACCTTTATATAGCATCAACACATTTATATATATATATATATATATATATATATATATATATATATATATATATATATATATATATAAATGTGTTGATGCTACATCTACATAAACGTAAGATCCGAATCTTGGTGTGCGAAAGAATAAACCGGCAACTACGGAACCTTGCAGATCGAGAGACCCCACGGCAGTTGTTTGCTTGGCTTTTTTCTCTCGTTGCTCATTACAATATTGTGTAATACTATTGGGTCGACGATTCTCGGTGAGCTCGTGTCTCGCGAAGCTTCGTAACGCACTGATGCAAAATACCGACGGGGACATATACAGGGTGTCCCTCTTATCTCTGCCACCCGAATTAACTCGGTAATTATCGACGTCACAAAAAAATGTTCCAGACAAAAGTTGTGAGGTGTGAAGGGGGCCGTCAAATGGGACCAATTTTATTTTATTTCGGTGTAGGCGCTGACGCACAGTGAAGGTCACCTCCACTTTTTAAAATGGAATGGTACATTTTTTTCCAACCATCTTACGGAGCACCTCAAGCCGCATTAAAAACATTCGGATGTCAAAGTCGTTCAAGGTCATTCAAGGTCAGTATCGATGATACAAATCGATCGATACAAATCGATCGGTACAACCAAACGAAACGCAAACGCAAGTTGTTGAAGGTCATTCAAGGTCAGTATCGATCACCTATAAAAACGAAATACAAATCTAGATATCTCGGATCACTACCAAATATTCGGTAGTGATCCGAGATATTTAGATTTGTATTTCGTTTTATGGGTGATCGATACCGACCTTGAATGACCTTGCACAACTTCCGTTTGCGTTTCGTTTATGGCAATTAATGATGTCTGCTAAACGAAATACGAAGTGGGCGCGATTTTTAAGTTAAACCAGGAGATTGTTTTTAAATTTTTAGGACAACATTTGAGTGATAGTTTTTCATATTAAAAAATTATTGAAAGTTTTTTTCGTATTTTATAAACACATGTACTCTATTCTAGTTAAACTTATGAATGTTCGAATTAGGTAATGTTACTACCAAAAATAAATATTAGCCACGAACCTTGTCATTCTGGAAATGGGACACGACAAGGGACTGTGTTTTAGGACGTTTGAAATACATTTGAATTAATATTTAAATGTCTGGTGTGTTATGGTGCACCAGGAATAGGTAACGAACTATTGTTTTAGATATATAACTCAGTATTAACAACTTTAAATATTTACAATTTGCCTGGGACATCGATTTTCCATTTAGCAGAGAAACACCCATTTATATACACTACCGGCCAAAAGTTTTCGGACCCTTCAGATAATTGCAAAACTTTCGATCACTTTGGATAATTGCAAAATTATATTACAATAATATAATTAATTATACAGAGCTATATATCTTCGTAAAATAATAAATCAATTGAATTATGTTATTCTAACATTATTTGACAATTATGCAGCGATCGAAAGTTTTGCAATTATATGAAGTGTCCGGAAACTTTTGCACGGCGGCATATACTCGCTTGACGAAGAGGCCTTTTACACAGGGTGTGTAAAGTTATGAATGGATAATCCTGCAACCGTCGATAGGTCAGATCATGTCCTACTATATGCTGGAATTTCTGTTCAGTAAAAGTCCCACGACTTTCGAGATTTTAAGCTTTATGTTCATTTTAAAAAAATCATCTGCTTTCGGTTTTTCACATGCCATTTTTACAAATGATATGAATCGACAATAACGAAGCAACTTTTTTAAGTAATTGACACGATATGCGTAGTGCATTTTTTTTCACACCACAGGCTATCAAAGTCAGACGTTCGAAATGGTTTGTATGAAAATTCTGCATAAGATCTTTTTTCCTTAACATTTTAGGTTTAAAAGAATACTTTTTTAGTTGAAACAAATAACCACGAGTATTTTTTTAACCGGCTTAAAGAAGCTATCATTTGTAGAAATGGCATGCGAAAAACCAGAAACAGATGATTTTTATCTCGAAAACCGTGGGACTTGTACAAAACTGAAATTTCAGCATATAGTAGGACGTGATCAGACATATCGACAGTTGAAGGATTATCCATTCATAACAGGACAGCTTGTGTACACTGCGACCTCTCATATCGGAACCTCCACAGATGCAACGGCCCCCCACCATGGGCCGAATATCGATCAGTACCGTATGGTGGGAGAAGCGCCAGGCCCTAGTCTGAGACTCGGAGCTTCCTAATCAATGAGAGAGGGCTTTGATGGGCACTGCAATCAGCTACTCTAGCTGCGCAGGGTCTGCTTGAGTGGATGGCGTGCAGCCTCCATTTTTGCAGATGTAATGCAGAGCCGATCCTGCCGTGTATATATGTGTGTGTATGTGTATATATATATATATATATATATATATATATATATATATATATATATATATATATATACACACACACATTAGGGTGATTCGTTTCAGGGCAACATTTTTTTTACCCATCGTACCCGAAAACCTTTAGTTGATACCCGAAAACGAACTTTCGTGAAAGGGGGGTGTTGTCAAAAAATATTTAGAGGTCGCGAATCAAAATTGAAGGTTTCCCATTTGATTAACATTGAAAAAAATGTTTTTCTCATTATTAGTGTTACCATTCCGCGAATTTTGATATCGCGATATTTTCTAAGTGGGTTCTCATAGGAAATATAATACTCCACAATAAAGTTCGTTGAGCCATGGCCGTAAATTCAACCGTTTCAGCGGCATCATTATTTCAAGTGAATATTGTGCGAAAATATATATTCAAACGGCTGTAACGCCTAAGCTATCGGATATATCGAAAAAAATTCAGATGAGAACTTTGAAAGTAATTTTCTACAAAAAAAAGTCTTATAAGCCGAGCCCGAAAATTCAACTATTTCTCAGCTATAGGTGAATGAAGTAAAATAAATAGATATTTTTGTTAAAAAAATCTATTTATACATAGATAATATAGTAATAGAAATATAGTAAATATAGATAATAGAAATATGGTAAAATAAACAGATTTTTTTCTAAACAAAAAAAAATCTGTTTATTTTACTTCATCCACCTATAGCTGAGAAAGAGTTGAATTTACGGGCTCAGCTTATAAGACTTTTTTGTAGAAAATTACTTTCTCTACATAGTTCTCATTTGAATTTTTTTTCGATATATCTAATAGCTTAGGCGTTACAGCCGTTTGAATAGATATTTTCACACAATATTCACTTGAAATAATGATACCGCTGAAACGGTTGAATTTACGGACATGGCTCAATGAACTTTATTGTAAAGTATCATATTTCCTATGAGAACCCACTTGGAGAATATCGCGATATCAAAATTCGCGGAATGGTAACACTAATAATGAGAAAAACATATTTGTCAATGTTAATCAAATGGGAAACCTTCAATTTTGATTCGCGACCTCGAAATATTGTTTGACAACACCCCCCTTTCACGAAACTTCGTTTTTGGGTACCAACTAAAGGTTTTCGGGCACGATGGGTCAAAAAAAAGTTACCCTCAAACGAATCACCCTAATATACATACACACACATTATATCGTGTCTTATTTTATTCGCGACTTCGGAACGAACGCGAAGTTCGATGATCCCAATGGGCCGTATGGATGTTCGGTCACAAAAGTGGGCACTCCCCGGTTGGCCGTAATCTTACAACTGCAATATAAGCAGGCAATACAAATAAATGTATATATATATCTATGTACATTAAATGAGATTTTAATCGCACCGATCATCGTTTTATCGTGCCGATGTTTTCTATCAGGAATGACAATGTTCTTTCGTCGCGCGAGATATTTCGGCGAACGAATAGCAGTCCGGCCATGTCTGTTACAGCAAAGGGGATAGTTGTGTCCATAGTGGAAATGGTCGAGTCCGCGCGAGGAAACGGCAAAGTGCGACGGGCAAAAGTACAAAAGGGGGCGAAAAGCGAGGGTTTGTGGAGAAGTACAGGGGGAACTTGGCGCGTCTTTGGCCTCGGGTAGGATACTCGTAACAAGTTAGTAATAATATTTTCGCAATATCCCTATCTTCCATTTCTCTTATCGTTCCTGGATTGAATGTTATGTTTCATTATATTTTATTGGCCCCTCGCGCCATTATTATTGTCCCGTGTTCTTCGGCCCCGTGCGCACATCTATAGCACAAGGAATCTCGGTTCGTCGGTTTATTATTCGAGAGGGGGGGGGAGGGGGGACTGAGAGAAATGGAGCAAAGAAGAGAGGCAGGGAGAGAGAGAGGGAGTCAATTCACTTGGGGAAACTCATCATTGAGAGGTTTATTCTGCTTTAACCGCGCATCACTTCAGCGTTGAATCTTATTCGCCGAGGAAACTGTATCTATATTGCTCCTCCTTTTCTCAAACCACGCACTTTCCCTCCTCGTTCCGTTCCCTTACTTGCATCATCCTTCATCGAGACGGAAAACCAACCTGGAATTTTCCGAAAGAAAAATACGACAAATGCTGTTTAATTCGAGAAGCTTCGGCACAGAGCAAAACAATTGCTTGTATCAACAACATTGTTCATTGCCAGCTAGCGCAAGTAATATTGAAACGAAAAAAAGCAACCAAAGAGCAGTCGTCACGCGACGATGGTGAATTGTTGAAAACGTGTGAAGGTAAAAGTGCGATGTGCGTTGGTTCGTTGCAGAAAAGTTCCCGCACGGGTGATACATTGAAGGCAAATGGACTCGTTCGACGATCATTTCCGGGTCGTCTTCGCACTTGGAAAAACCACGCTCATCGCCGAACGGGCAATCATGATCAGAAAGACCAGCAAGACTGTCGGAATGTAACGCAAAAAAGGTAAGCACCAAAACGACCAGTCACTTTGTCCAACAATGGCCCAATGGGGTGAAAAGCGAACAAACACAAATGGTTCAGGGGGGTATCGCTTTGGACGTGTAAAAAGTTGATGCGAAGACTCGCGATACGCGAAACGTGCGCGAAAAGAAAGAAGAGCGCGAAGAAGCGATCGATGGAGAATGATGGCTCGAATGCAATGGAATAATGCAAGGTATTATCGAGAAATCGATTCGCCACCGATCAATCCCACGGGAATGCACGTTTGACTTTTTTCTCCATTTCTTTTCTACCTTTTCTATTCGCCGTTTCCGTTTTATTTTTTTTATACCAGCGAGCCCTCTTTCGCTCGCGTATGTATATTGCGAAACGCCCTTTTGCCGATAAAACTTTACGCAACGACACTCGATATTGTACGTTCGAGAGACGGGGAAAAAAACGAGAGACGGATGTTAAGGGCGTTCAAAGGGGGAAATAATATAAAAAGAGAGAGAGAGAGAGAGAGAGGGAAGAGAAAACTATCGAAAGGAACTCTACAATTTGTACAAACGGATGGGCTGTTGGGAGTTTTCGCTCTCTCCGTTTCTCGCTTCGTCTCTTTCTCTGTAATTCGGACCCCATACGATGATAACTCTTCCACTGGTCGGCGATCATCGAGCACCGTGAGACCCCCGAGTTCCCGCAAAATTGCCACCCAATGAATACTTAATTCGGGGAACGGGGAGAGAACGAAAAGAAAGTGAATAAATGTTTGCGAAATGACGGAAAATAATGGCGAGTTGGGAGCCTTCGTTTTCTTTTTTCTTTCCTATGAAGACAAATTTTCGCTCGCACATGCTTATTGAAAAAATGGCAATGAACACTGAGAAAAAAAATCATTGGTCCAATATCACTGGTGTTATTGAATGAAATTTTGTTGATTCAATTGTAAAATTGTTGGTGTAAATAATCGGATTTATTAGTCCAAACAAAACGCTGCTGACTTTAATAAACATGATCAAATTAAAAGTTTTTTTTTTCATTCAAAAGATATATTGGTAGCCGAGAACAATATATTATTGAAACTATATAAGAAATTTTCGCGAACAAATTATATAGTTTTAAATGCATTTTCTGCAACGAACAAAAAAAGCGTTTCAATTCATAACATGAATATTGTTGATTCGAGTACACAAGAAAAATTGAATTTCGCTCGTTTGATTCAGATAAAATTTCTATTGAGTAAATATGTTATTTAATTTTTTTCACCATATCCGATATTGATTACCAAGTACATTATTCGTTAAAATATTAATATTTTATTTCGATTGAAAAATATTAAGCAAATGTCTGAATTGTTTAAAAAATTATGCGAAAACAGAATTTTGTTTCTTGCGCATTTGGTTGAAAAAATTCAACCAAATCATGGCCGAGCGATACCGCAATTATAGGTGTGAGGAAACCCGTAGTTCTCGGAGTAACCGCTAGAAGCCGCACGCGCGCTCATTTCTCGTAAGCGCAGCGCGAACCGAAAATCCACTTAAACGCCGGAGAAACTTTAAAGACCATCGCTTCTTGGCCTGTGGCTAAGATCAAAGTGTAGTATCTGTTCTTAGCAGTTGAATATCTGATATTCTTTCCATGGATATTCCATTGGATATCCGATATTCTCTTCACTATTATCGTGGATGATCATTCTAATGCTCACTTTTTATTTAAGATTTAAAACAAATTGAAAAACTTACGTCCCATGGCATATTCGTTTCGATGCAGTAAAGAAATAATTAATTCTATTGATTATATTTTTGTACGAAATAAAAAATGTAGCAACCGCTTAATTATTTCATCCATACATCTAACATCCGTTTAGAACCTATATATCGAGAAATGTGAACAAACGCCTATCGGTTTACGTGTTAGGTATAGGGATCGCGTACAAAAATACCCATATTCAATTGCAATTATCTCATGAACTAAACGGTGAATCGAATTGAATTTTTGGGCATCAATCCGTGAAGGTCATATCTACACCATACTTAGATTTCAGCAAATTCCTGAGATTCGATCAAAACTACAGAACTACCTTAAAACTCATTGTAAATGGAGGTTTGCGATTTTTTTTTCATTTTGTAAACTCCCTCCGGATGTGCTTCAAGGTTTTTTCGACCAACAATTCTAACTTCGCTATTTCCGGTTTCTTGTAGATCCCTCCGCCAGGACTGTTGCCCACATTGACTACACTGCCGGCGGTCATACCCGCGAATTATAAAAAGTTAAAATATGTAGCCATTTGCGCAATAGCACCAAAGACTCCCACTGCGCCAAATTTTGACATGAAGCGTTATGTTTCTTGCGAAACTCATCCACAATGATCTTGCCAAGCGAAGCAACGAAGGGCGGCGCGGGGGGGGGGGGGGGGGGGGGTCATGGAGAGGAGCATAAAAGATCCCAGAACCGTATTGAAGAGTAAAATATTCTCGGCGCGAACTTTATTAATACAAACTCGCGGTATGACTAATACAACAATTTGCCGCTTCGTGTACTGTATTATAAGCAGCACCGCGTGCGTAAAACTAGGCAGCAGGTCGAGGATTTAAATAGTTATGACATAGCGGCGCGACGACGAGCGCGGCTCTCTATCTCGCTCTTTCTCTCTCTCTCTCCCTCTCGTTAGGTATGCAGTTGCCATTTTCTGCAGCATCTTTTTCCGTTAGCGGTCTCCAAGCCAGCAGGAAAGTCTTGCAGCTCGCGTCTATGACAGCATCGAGTGAAGAAACGATTTCGTCACTCTCCAACTTGATCGAATTTAATTTGTTCCTCGCGCTTTGTCCCTCTTTTACCCCGTCGTCCTCTGTCCATCCGTTCCGTCGCCCACGGGACTCCAAGACATTTCGGACAACCCGAGTCGAAATTTTCAGCCTATTTTAAAGTCCTTTGATCCTACGTCAGCCTCACTTGAGTCTGTTTACTGCTAGAAGTCCTACTATAGGCCGCCACATGTTCTTCCTTTGCTGCTTACCTCCTGCATAGACCCTCATCGGAGACTTTGTCCTTGGAGTGCCATATTTCAGGTGTTTACATTTTATTTTTTTAAAGGAAACGAGTAAAGCTTTTTGAGTGTGGTTTTTTTCTTGCTTTTATTCATGATATACAGAACGTTAAAAAAAATTTTTTTTGAAAAAAAAAAATCAAAATGGCGGCCGTTGCAGCTCCGCGAAAACAGGTCCTCAAATCGCGGAAGGTAAACGGCTGACATCACTGCCCCCTCTTTGTTGATCTGAAACACAAATTCAAAGCATATTATCAATCTGTGACCCTTTGGTCATGGAATGACGGATGGGTTTTTCGTTTAGTACAAATTTCGGAAAATGGCGGCAATTTAAAAAAAATCAAATTTTCGCATAAAAAGATAAATAATAAATGCAAAAATGTATCTATCGAAAAAAGGATCCGTCATTCCGTGAAGATATATTTTCTGAGTATGCTCTCCAAATTTTCGGTCGATATGTTAATTACAGCGGTCAGGAGAATGTCAGCCATTTTTAAAAACGTGTTTTCGAGACAAACACGTTTAAAGTTTTGTAATGTGTTTACACAAGTGTGTTTATAATTACTGCTAATCGGCGATGCCTGGTCCATAGAGGCATCCCTCCTCTTCTTCTAGCTGCTCATGTTGAGCCGCCAACATCTCCTGCCGATTTCAAGGACAAAGTCTCCCTTATGCTCCTACCTAACCTAGCTGGAGTCGTTGCAGCTCCTCTTTTGATTGCGTTTGGACCTATCGCGCATTTGGCTGTTTCGACGAAACAAGGGTGGGGATGGTCGCATTCGAAAGAGCGGGTCTGATAGTTTTCAGTAACCGTCATGCGTTGGACTAGGTAGGACCGCGCGTTCGCCGTAGAGGCCTACTTTTCCAATGGCCTTTCCATTATCTCCACCCAGCGAACCTTTCGCATTCGCTTCAAACTTGACCCTGCAGCTCCAGCAGCTCTCCAAAGTGGAAGAAACGGATCTTGGGCAAACAGTTACAATATTTTCGATAGGAATTGCCCTCACGTATGCATGAATACGCGGATCCCTATAGAAGGCACGCATGCATACGTATAGGTACTAGTATACGTATGGTTAGGCATGTATGTGTGCGGGTGTATACGTGTGTCTACACATACGCGTATTCAGGCATATGTATCTCTATATGCGTAATAGAGTGTATGCGTGTGCGTGTATACGTGTGCCAATCGACGTCCTCCTTAGCGCCTGCAAGTAGAGAAAAGGGAAATTTGTTCCAGTTCTAGGCGTTAAGTAGAAGCTCATTTTATATTGAATACGAAGCTGCTTTACTGCCTTTATCTCCTACCACTGTGAGGATCTGGAGGTGGAAAATAGGCGGAAAATTTCGACTCGGGAAGTCCAATGGATACGACCAAACTCAAACAAACCCAGGCAAACTTGTCAGCGATGACTAATTGATCGTCGCAATCTCGTCGAGAATTTTCCACATTTATCGGCAGGCAGGTCTAATGATATTGGAGATTCGCGGCATTTCGGAAATAACGCGGTTACGCGAAATTCCTCCCCAATTGTAAATATAGCCCGGCGTGGCTTGATCCAAATTGGCCGATCACGCATTGCACACGGAGAATGCGAAGGATAAGCTCCTCGCAGTGAATACATACTCGATGCGCACCGCCACGATGAAAAGGCAGAGTTGAACAGGTGGAAAGAGCAAGAATGGGAGAAAAGGGAACGAGAGGCAGCCGGAGAAAAGGATAGAGATAGATCGATTGGATAATACGCTGGAGGTGCGTTAAGGGAAACAGATCCGTGGTCGGAGTGCAGAGGTTGGATAACTCGCCCGTAGTACCGGGAGGAATGGCGAGAGGCTCGTGTATCCGTGGGTATATATATATATACACGCACACACACACACATACGCTGGTGAGTCCGCATAGCCCAGCTCCGAGGGTGGTATGGCGAACGAGGGGTGATGGCCCGAGCTTCGAATATTGGACAACTAATGACCTAATCACTCATTATCTACCGCAGAGTCGCGCGGTAGATTGCCGAGTACCAACCAAACTGCGTTCCAGCTATCAGGCGCACACAAAGGCTCTGTGGCCTGGAGCGAAGCGACACAGGGGTATGTGTCGAAGCAGACGGGGCGAAAACTAGACGTCTTGTGAGCCGGTGAAACACAGCAGTGTAAATCATTCCTAGGATGTACCAACTGCACTGCAAAAACTAGGCGTGTTTGAAGTGTTTTCAACGTATGTAAAAGTAACACAACATAAAGGCTAGACACGCGTTGCCATATTGAATCTACACTGAGAAAAAAAATCATTGATCCAATATCATTGGTGTTATTGAATGAAATTTCGTTGATTCAATTGTAAAATTGTTGGTGTAAATAATCGAATTTATAAGTCGAAACAAAACGCTATTGACTTTAATAACATGATAAAATTAAAAGTTTTTTTTTCCATCCAAAACATATATTGTTAGCCGAGAACAATATATTATTGAAACTATCTAAAAAATTATCGCGAACAAATTATGTAGTTTTGGATGCATTTTCTCCAACGAAGAAATAAAGCGTTTCAATTCATAACATGAATATTATTGGTTCGAGTACACAAGAAAAGTTGAATTTCGCTCGTTTAATTCAGATAAAATTTCTATTGAGTAAATATGTTATTTTATTTTTTTTACCAAATCCGATATTGATTTCCAAGTACATTATTCGTTAAAATATTAATTTGTTATTTTGATTGAAAAATATTAAGCAAATGTCTGAATTGGTTAAAAAATTATGCGAAAATGTAGTTTGTTTTATGGGTATCTGGTTGAAAAAATTCAACCAAATCATGGCCGAGCGCCACCGAAATTATAGGTGTGAGGAAACCCGTAGTTCTCGGAGTAACCGCTAGAAGCCGCACGCGCGCTCGTTTCTCGTAAGCGTATCGCGAACCGAAAATCTACTTACACGCCGGAGAAACTCTAAAGCGTATCGCTTCTTGGCCTGTGGCTAAGATCAAAATGTAGTATCTGTTCTTATCAGTTGAATATCAGATATTCTCTCCATGGATATTCCATTGGATATCTTCTATTCTCTCCACTGTTATCGTGGATGATCATTCTAATGCTCACTTTTTACTTAAGATTTAAAACATATCGAAAAACTTACGTCCCATGGCATATTCGTTTCGATGCAGTAAAGAAATAATTGATTCTATTGATCATATTTTTGTACGAAATAACAAATGTTGTAGCAACCGCTTAATTATTTCATCCATACATCTACGGATTGTTTATATAATAATTTCAATGGAATATAATTTTATTTGAAGGATAATATAGATATTCAGAGAACAATACAGCTTTTTCAAATAAAATAATATGTTATTTAAATCAATCACATTTTCCAATATTTTATAGTATTGTAACAATCTCATATATCAGTGACACCCACAGCAGCACATTTATTTAGATCAACCAATATATTTTTTTTATTTAATTGGTTTTTTCTCAGTGTACACACTTATGCATTTGGTAACACGTAATGCGTTACAAGTACACACGCGAGTGTGCCATTTTTACGCATTAAATTATTACACGACGTTGCAGCTGACCCACCAATAACACGCTTATTCGAACACACATAAAGTGTGTAGAATCAACATACAGGACGCGTATCCACATCCACACAGGACATCCACACATATTGGACTCAACAACACACGTTGATAGCAACACATGAGCAAAAATAACACGAATAAAAGCAACACGGTTTAAGTGTGTTAATTGCGAGTTATTGATCATATGTTTTTAAAATCACCTTGTCTACGGCATCACGTAAAACTCATTAGTTGATTTGACATCGATTGATTAACCGGTTAATTAAAAACTACATTTGGTCTTGACTTTTTGTTTCATTTATAGCTAATTTTTTAGTTTGTCACGTGTAGGAACCTGAAATTGGAATCTATTTTCCAAAACCTCGATAGCTGCATTACATCTTTAGCGACGTATTTTTGTTTCGAGACCAACACCGACAAGCAAAAAGCGGCTGTTATCGTGAAGCTGTATGAGAAACTAGCCTATGCGAAGACAAGAAAAACAGTGACACCTCTCATACGTGGGTCATTTGACAAGTACCTAGCCTCACCGCTAGATGGTGCCACTATTGCAAGAGAAATACACTATAGTGTAGTACCGTATTGCAGACGGCTACTGACAAAATTTCAGCCGGATGGGACTTGTAGTTCTCTTTTGAGAGCGTGTGAAAGCAAGTGTGTCCGTTGATTTTTGAAAGAATGGAGAAAGAACAATATCGGTCGGTGATTCGATTCTTGTTTTTGGAAGGGAAATCGCGCAGTGAAATTAAAGAACGCTTGGATGCAGTGTATGGGGATGCTTCTCCTTCGATGACGACCGTTAAATTTTGGTATAACGAGTTTCAACGTGGTCGTACGTCGGTTTTTGATGATCCACGCCCAGGTGCTCCAAAAACAGCCACTACGGAGGAGAACGTGACAAAAATACACGATATCGTTTTGTCAGACCGCCGATTAAAGGTGCACGAGATAGCTGTAATAGTAGGCATCTCAGAAGAACGCGTGTGGCATATCCTACATGAGACTTTGGGCATGAGGAAGCTGTCGGCAAGGTGGGTACCGCGTTTGCTGACTGCAGACAACAAGCGCATTCGTGTGACCACTTCAGAGCAGTGTTTGGAGCTGTTTAATCGCAATCCAAAAGAGTTTTTGCGTCGTTACGTGACCGTCGACGAAACATAGATTCACTAGTATACTCCAGAGACCAAGGAGCAGTCAAAACAGTGGACCTTACCCGGTGAACCTGCTCCAAAGAAGGCGAAGACGGTCCCGTCGGCTGGAAAGGTGATGGCCACTGTTTTCTGGGATTCTCAAGGTGTGATTTTTATTGACTACCTGGAGAAGGGCAAGACGGTCACGGGACAGTACTACGCCGAACTATTGAGCCGATTTAACGCCGTGTTAAAAGAAAAACGGCCCCATTTGTCGAGAAAGAAAGTGCTTTTCCACCATGATAATGCACCGGCTCACACCTCCGCGCTCGCCACGGCTAAATTGGTCGAATTACGCTATGAACTGCTGCCCCATCCACCGTATTCTCCAGATTTGGCTCCGTGCGACTTTTTTTTGTTTCCGAATCTAAAAAATTCACTCGCCGGGAAGAAATTCCACTCCAATAACGAAATAATCGCCGCCACGGAGGCCTATTTTGCAGACCAAGAGATAACATTTTTTTCAACGGGGTTAAAAAAATTGGAACACCGCTGGGCCAAGTGTATTCAACTAAAAGGAGACTACATTGAAAAATAAATTTTATTTTTAGCAAAATTTTGGTTTTTTCATTTGTAGGCTAGGTACTTATCGAATGACCCACGTACATACTACAGAGTAATATATAAGTAATGTTGAGTTCAGTTCAATAAATGCATATATTTTGACGATAAAGAGCTTTTGTTATTCAATTTATTATTCCGACGCATCCCATGTATATGCAGTACTGCAAAAATAAGTGTGTTGTTTTTACACATGTTGGGGGTGTAAATGGCTGTAGACACTTTTTACACGTTCTAACACGTGTAAGACAATAACGCACGTAAGTATGTTATTTGAACGCATGTATCCGTGTTATTTTTACACCGTTATTTGTCACACACGTTAAAACGTGTAAAAAGTGTCTACAGCCATTTACACACCTGAAGTGTGTAAAAATCAACACATTGGTTTTTGCAGTGTGGTACATCTGTAGATGAACGAGACAAGATGTAATACCGAATCATTGAGCCTGTGGAGCAAACTTTGATTCATATTCAAGTCGCATGGCGGTGTCTCCAAGACGCCATTCGGCGTCTCTTTCCTTCCAACCCGTCTTTTGGGCCCTGCCAATCGATCTAATTCTGTCTTTCATAACACTTGTAGTTTCGATAAAGTTGAAATTTGCATCGTTGGAATGCAACGATATTTTATCTCTATTTTCGTTATTCCCCAAAACCATTCTTTACAAATCGGGGCCGCACATTCCTGGTGAGGATCCGCAAATACGTTCGAATGATTTTCATAGCCTGAATCAGCCGATAAACTACCAATATGAACACATCATTGGTAAAAATGACGGCGTATCCATTTTCCGGGCATTTAACCACGCAGCGGCTGCAAGTTTGGGTAATCTTCGCTACCCAACATGGTTGGCGGTAGTCCCGTTTGCATCCATCGGTGATGCTGCCCAATCCGCACTATGCGATATCCGACCGTGGTACAATTCAGGCAAGTCAGCCTGAATTGTGATTCACTGACGTCTAGATTCTGACGTCTAGATGCGTCAGAAGGTATTGGTAACAATTGGATAGGAGGAAGCCGAAGTCGCGAGTTATTCAGGAGAGAGGGAGAGGGAGAGAGAGAGACAGGGCATGTGGACCAGCAGACTGTGCTAATTGTAATCAGACACAGGCGTTCTAGCGTGTACGTCGAATAACGCGGGCCCGGGGAGGCCGCTAGGCTGCAGGATGAAGACCGGTGGCTAACGAATATCAAACAGAGAAGGACAGAGACTGGAGGTGGCTAGCCGTAAATATTGAAGACGACCGAAGGGCGGCAATGGAGAAGTGTAAAGTGGCTATGGTAAGAGGGATCATGGAAGCCCTTGACGAAGTTGGGCCTCCGCAATATCAAACCTAGTATACACGCACATATACATCCGGAGGCCGTCGAGACCCTGTCCAATGTTCATACGCAAGGCTAAACTCTACACTGGGCTATTTCCCTGGGATTTCCTGAGGTCGGTTAACCACGGGGTTGTCGGGCTCACGATGTGACCCCCTTCGCGCGGCCACCTAACCCTGTACGTGTATCGGCCGTTAACCGACAACCCCGTTTCTCGTACCTTCAACCGCGTTAGTTAATCCTCTTAAGCGTTAAGTGGCGCGAGTAAATATCAATCAGCTCTAGTCTAAACGTGTAACGATAGGAGAAGGACCTACGAGGGTCGTGTCTCTGCAAAGATTTCCAACACACGAGACGAGGTCGAAAAAGACGAGCCTTGCCGGTTGTAAGGTAAGCCTGGTGGATTTGTTGACTCTACTCTCGTAATTTCGCACGTTTCCCAATAAGACCGGCTTGGTAGTCGAGCCAGCCGAGCAGTCACCCATCCGAGTGCTGGCTACAGCTCCTTGTCCACCACGCTCGATCCAAAAGTCCCGAGTCGAAATGTTCAGCCTACTTCGCCTCTCCAGATCCTCACGGTGGTAGGAGATGAAGGCAGGGAAGACCGGGGAGAAATGTCCCTTGTCTCCACTTGCAGGCGCTAACCCAAATAGGGTTTTACAATCGGCACAGTAATGGCCCACGACTGGTTGCCAGAGAACAAACGATGGCGCGGTAATGGGTATATAAACGAGCCAGATCCGCACCATGCACGGTTGGTAATGGTAAACCATGAATGGCTGCTGAGACTTGGCCAACTATCATACGCCCATATTGGCCCAGTAACGTCTGCCGGATCTTCTGCCGGAAATGAAAAACAAAAAATTGACAAATTATGAATATAAAAATTCTAGTAGTATCTTTTTTGTTTTCTTGTGCTTTACTTATGTCCATGTACATAGAATAATTGCATTAAAAACGCTTTCTGCATTGTTTAACTTTTTACCTTTCATCGGGATCGAACCTGCGCCTTTCGTTCTAGTGTCGAGCGCCCTACCCACTTAGCCATTCTAACACTTACAGAATCCATCGTTTGTTCGTTGCTTACTTTTATGCCGATAATTTTATTCGTGACATTAAAGTTTACCGACAATTTTTTTAGTCCATTTAGGCTGTAAAAATTGCTCGCTCGTTTTAGGTGAAGTTCCGAAAACCATACTCCTCTGATCGAGCTGAAATTTTGCACCGAACTTCCTCTCATTATCCTGAGAGAAACCGTTAACGGATTTTTGACGACTAGCAATAGTTTTCGATATATCGCATTGTAAAGTTTATTATTTCACGCCATACGAGTATATCTATATATCCGATAGATACCCCCACTCCTCCGGCCGCGCTGCTTCCTGGCAAACAGTGCTCGCCCGTATGTGCATATCACTTGCCATGTGGGATGAGTTTGGTTGGGTTTAATTAATATAGTAGAAGCGCAGTACGTTAAATAACTTTCAATATACGATATATGGAAAACTATTGCTAGTCACCAATATCCTTTTAAAGGTTCTCTTAAAATATTGAAAAGAAGGTCGGTGCAAAATTTCAGCTTCATCAGTGGAGTATGCTTTTCGAAACCTTATCCCTTGTTTTTACGTGTTACAGTTACAAAACGCCCAAAAACAAACCATCAACGGCTGGACTAGATCTGGCAAGCCGTTCATCCGCCTACGATACCCCAATGCTGATCGCCATATTATCGGTGCGATGGTATTGGCCCACCAATGACTGGCACAGATCTGGCAAGCCGTTCATCCGCCTACGATACCCCAATGCTGATCGCCATATTATCGGTGCGATAGTATTGGCCCACGAATGGCTGGCATAGATCTGGCAAGCCATTCATCCGCCTACAGGACCCCAATGCTGGTCGACGAATCATTGGCCGATTATCAGCAAACTGTTTAATGGCTGAATGCTGGCATTTTTGTTACGACAGGCGACCCTATATGGGAGGTTCTCTTAAAATATTGAAAAGAAGGTCGGTGCAAAATTTCAGCTTCATCAGTGGAGTATGCTTTTCGAAACCTTATCCCTTGTTTTTACGTGTTACAGTTTAACAACCTGCATTTGCAAAACGCCCAAAAACAAACCATCAACGGCTGGACTAGATCTGGCAAGCCGTTCATCCGCCTACGATACCCCAATGCTGATCGCCATATTATCGGTGCGATAGTATTGGCCCACGAATGGCTGGCATAGATCTGGCAAGCCATTCATCCGCCTACAGTACCCCAATGCTGGTCGACGAATCATTGGCCGATTATCAGCAAACTGTTTAATGGCTGAATGCTGGCATTTTTGTTACGACAGGCGACCCTATATGGGGAGAAGTACGTCGATTGGCACACGTATACACGCACACGCATACACTCTATTACGCATATAGAGATAAATATGCCTGAATACTCGCATGCGTAGACACACGTATATACCCGCACACGTACATGCTTAAGCATACACCAACATACGTATACTAGTACCTATACAGATGCATGTGTGCCTGTTATAGGGACCCGCGTATACATGCATAGGTGAGGGCAATTCCTATCAAAAATATTGTATCTGAGTGACCGAGATTCATTTCTTCCACTCTGGAGAGTTGTTGGAGCTGCAGGGGCAAGTTTGAAGCAAATGCGAAGGGTTCGCTGGGTGGAGATAATGGAAAGGCCATTGGAAAAGTAGGCCTCTACGGCGAACGCGCGGTCCTACCTAGTCCAACGCATGACGGTTACTGAAAACTATCAGACCCACTCTTTCGAAAGCGACCATCCCCACCCTCGTTTCGTCGAAACAGCCAAATGCACGATAGGTCTAAACGCAATCAAAAGAGGAGCTGCAACGACTTCAGCTAGGTTAGGTAGGAGTATAAGGGCCTATGCAGGAGGTAAGCAGCAAAGGAAGAGCATGTTAGGAGCCCATAGTAGGACTTCTAGTAGTAAACAGACTCAAGTGAGGCTGACATGGGATCAAAGGCCTTGAAAATAGGCTGAAAATTTCGACTCGGGGTCCCATGGTAGTTTTTTTCACCGACGATCTCAGTGCTCTAGGCTGCTGGCTGTTCCCGCCCATTGGGCATTCTCGATAATCGAACTAGCCGCGATAAATAGTTCATCAACGATCCAGGCGTCAGCAGCGAACAGGTCTACTAGTCTAGACTGCATGCATGAGACATTAGCCGTTAACTCGCGGCCTCGTGTACCGAGATTTCTAATTTTTGCACCAGCCCCATGTTCTTGCCACCGCGTATCCATATCCCTAATACACTTACGAATCTTCATGAAAGATTGACGCGCCAATATCAACGGACCTGCTGCAATATTTCTGGCATTGTTGCTCCAGCTTTTTCACCTTATCATTAGATTGGATAGGTGGCGTTGGGTGATCCCCGATCGATTCATTCGATGTGACATCGAGAGCTGACGTTTATCGCAGTTGGCGAGAAGAAAAAAGCCCCTTCGGGACGTCGATACGGATGGGATGGGCGAAAGGCTGGTGAAGTTTTTCCGGTCGTAGAGGGGCGCCTACAGGGAGGAATACACGAGTGGTGATGAAAAAAGGCTCGTATGCATCGCGCAAGAGAAAAGATACGAGGTGGGCTGGGTTGCCTAATGGGGAAGGGGATGACGACAGCTAGGTACTGAATAATTGACAGAGCCAGGCCAGCAATGCAGCGAGGACCATTGAGGTATCCTTATACAATCGGCATCACAACTTTTTCTTTTTTCCCCCTTTACTCGAGAACCCTTCGCTTTAACCCTTCCATACGTGCTCTCCTGCACCCTCTCACCCTTTAACTTCCCCATTACCTGACGCAGACCGGTTATATATATATATATATATGTATATATACGTACACGCGAAAATCATCACTTATTCAAAAACAGTGTTTCAACACATTTTCCACGGGGACGTATTTCCCGATTGCATAGATGCATATGCGAGCTAGTACGGTGGGGAACTAGAGAGGGAGAGCGAGGAAGACAAAGAACTAGAGAATAAAAGATGACAGTGCAAAGAATAGAGTGGAAACGCCGGCGACCGTACTTGGCGCCAGTTAGCCGTGCGTAGCTCGCAACGTACGACACGCCTCTTAACCTTCTGTCCTTCCATCCCTCGCACCCCATCTTTAGCAACTTTGTCACCGCGTACACTTCTTACGTACTCTTGCGATACGCACGTTATCCCGAGCATTTCACCGACATTATAAAGGAGTAGTGTCCGTGCACTCGTTTCTTTTCAGCCTGATATCCAGCTGGTGGGTTTGGAAAACGATGCTGACACGGTATCAATGAATTTTGAAAATGTCCGTCTGCCCGTTTGATCGAAGTTGAAAATAGTTTCATTCGGGAATTCTCGTTTTCGATATTCTTTTGAATGCTGCATGCGGCGAAAATGGATCGAGTGGACGCTTCGAGGAGTATTGCACGCGGGAGTGACAGAGACGATGAGATGGCGAGATCGCGCTACAGAACAATAGAGAGAAAGAGAGATAGATAGATAGATAGATAGATAGAGAGAGAGAGAGAGAGAGAGAGAGAGAGAGAGAGAGAGAGAGAGAGACAAACGGATAGATGGACTGTGTCGTTGCAGCGCTCGTGGTAGCGTATTGTCGTCGGTTACAAATCAAATACCCGATATCATTGTTCGCTACGACTAGAAGCCTAGTTCACTCTGCCCTCCCTGGAGCTAGGCTTTTCTCCCTCCCGTTCTCGCATAGGCTGCTGCAGCGTTTGTCTCCTCTCATTCTCTCTCTTCTCGCTGCAACGTTAACCTGTCTCTTTCTTGGCCCTCGGGCGTCTGTTACCCTTTCGAATGCGACTAATAACTATCGTTGCTATCGCGTCCGCAGTTATATGTTCGTGTGTGTGTGCGTGTGCGTGTGTGTGTGTGTGTGTGTGTGTGTGTGTGTGTGTGTGTGTGTGTGTGTGTGTGTGTGTGTGTGTGTGTGTGTGTGTGTGTGTGTGTGTGTGTGTGTGTGTGTGTGTGTGTGTGTGTGTGTGTGTGTGTGTGTGTGTGTGTGTGTGTGTGTGTGTGTGTGTGTGTGTGTGTGTGTGTGTGTGTGTGTGTGTGTGTGTGTGTGTGTGTGTGTGTGTGTGTGTGTGTGTGTGTGTGTGTGTGTGTGTGTGTGTGTGTGTGTGTGTGTGTGTGTGTGTGTGTGTGTGTGTGTGTGTGTGTGTGTGTGTGTGTGTGTGTGTGTGTGTGTGTGTGTGTGTGTGTGTGTGTGTGTGTGTGTGTGTGTGTGTGTGTGTGTGTGTGTGTGTGTGTGTGTGTGTGTGTGTGTGTGTGTGTGTGTGTGTGTGTGTGTGTGTGTGTGTGTGTGTGTGTGTGTGTGTGTGTGTGTGTGTGTGTGTGTGTGTGTGTGTGTGTGTGTGTGTGTGTGTGTGTGTGTGTGTGTGTGTGTGTGTGTGTGTGTGTGTGTGTGTGTGTGTGTGTGTGTGTGTGTGTGTGTGTGTGTGTGTGTGTGTGTGTGTGTGTGTGTGTGTGTGTGTGTGTGTGTGTGTGTGTGTGTGTGTGTGTGTGTGTGTGTGTGTGTGTGTGTGTGTGTGTGTGTGTGTGTGTGTGTGTGTGTGTGTGTGTGTGTGTGTGTGTGTGTGTGTGTGTGTGTGTGTGTGTGTGTGTGTGTGTGTGTGTGTGTGTGTGTGTGTGTGTGTGTGTGTGTGTGTGTGTGTGTGTGTGTGTGTGTGTGTGTGTGTGTGTGTGTGTGTGTGTGTGTGTGTGTGTGTGTGTGTGTGTGTGTGTGTGTGTGTGTGTGTGTGTGTGTGTGTGTGTGTGTGTGTGTGTGTGTGTGTGTGTGTGTGTGTGTGTGTGTGTGTGTGTGTGTGTGTGTGTGTGTGTGTGTGTGTGTGTGTGTGTGTGTGTGTGTGTGTGTGTGTGTGTGTGTGTGTGTGTGTGTGTGTGTGTGTGTGTGTGTGTGTGTGTGTGTGTGTGTGTGTGTGTGTGTGTGTGTGTGTGAAACTAGATGAATGGCGGTCGGGGTTAAGCAGTGTCGTGTATGGCCGATACTCGGAGCGGTGACCGCTTAGCCGTGCACCGGCTAACGCATCAACCACTCAGCGGAAGGCTAATAATTTCCAGACCTTTACTGCAAACCCAAGTGTGTTTTTTTTCATAACTTTTCATAACTATACAGTCACATGTTACTTTGTACTCACTTCTACAAATTTCCGAGTGTGAATTTGGGACTTCGGTTTATGCGTTTTGCGTTACACACTTGCGTGCATTATTTCTATGGGTATTTAGTGTGCTATTTGATTATTTCTCATATACTGCATGCGTGTTGGCTCAAGGCATCACAGCCTGTCTACTAAATGCATTGAATATTCCATAAATCCAAAATAAAATGAAATACTCAACTGAGAGTTGTAGCTTAAGGCCTTCGGCCACAGTAATGGGTATAAAATCATGTGCGAATTTAAGGCAGGATTCTACTTTGAAACCATGAAAAAAACGCTATTTTCGTGAATTTTTTCTGAGAATACTATTAAAGATATCGATATGGGGTTTAAACTGTTCAATAAATACACTCTTTAAGTACATAAAAAAAAAATTTAAATGTATTTTATTCATTTTTTGTACACGTAAAATATGTTTAAAGCCAACGCCTCGAAAAGCAGGTACCGTTGCCGTGGTCGTGAAATCTGCCCGACGGATGGTCTGAAACAAAAAAATCAAATAGTTTCATGTTCAGTATGTCTTCAGGAACCGACCTAACTAGAATATTTTATATACGTGCAAAATTAACAAAATGGCGGCTAAAATACGGAAAAAATGCGTTTTTTTGGGTCTTTTTTTGCAATAAAAAAATAGTTCTAATAAAAATTTTGAGCTGATTGTAGTTAGGTCGGTTGGTACACACATATAGAATATGTGTTCCAAATTTCATAAGGATCGGTTCAGTACTTTTTGAGTTATCACGACCACGGTACTTGAAAATGTCGTTTCGAGAAAAACGCGTTTAAAGTTTTGGTGAGTGATAAATCGTAGAAAAAATTATCTTACCCTCAATCAGCGATGCCTAGGCCATATAATATGCCTTCGACGTGTTCCAGGTGGGTGTTTTCATCCAATTTAGCCTTTTTTTTTAATTCTGCCCTCCTTAGAAGCCTCAGTCGAGCGGCGGTTCGCTCGAACGATGCGATGTTGGTCGCGCATAGTGGCGTACTGCATGACGGTTGGGCCGATTGTAATGCCCATGACTTCCATTATTTTTAGAACTGGGCTGAATCCTTCATTAAAAACGCAGACAGCAGTGAGGCACGCAATTTTGACGATTTTTTTGCCTTTAAAGACATGTTTCGGTGCCATAGCCCAAACTGTAGAGTTGAAACATTCGTTGTTATTTTGAGTGTTTCCACCCAAACATCTCTCCAGTACCCATATAGGGTCGTCTGTCGTAACAAAAATGCCAGCATTCAGCCATTAAACAGTTTGCTGATAATCGGCCAATGATTCGTCGACCAGCATTGGGGTACTGTAGGCGGATGAATGGCTTGCCAGATCTATGCCAGCCATTCGTGGGCCAATACTATCGCACCGATAATATGGCGATCAGCATTGGGGTATCGTAGGCGGATGAACGGCTTGCCAGATCTGTGCCAGTCATTGGTGGGCCAATACCATCGCACCGATAATATGGCGATTAGCATTGGGGTATCGTAGGCGGATGAACGGCTTGCCAGATCTAGTCCAGCCGTTGATGGTTTGTTTTTGGGCGTTTTGCAAATGCAGGTTGTTAAACTGTAACACGTAAAAACAAGGAATAAGGTTTCGAAAAGCATATTCCACTGATGAAGCTGAAATTTTGCATCGACCTTCTTTTCAATATTTTAAGAGAACCTTTAAAAGGATATTGGTGACTAGCAATAGTTTTCCATATATCGTATATTGAAAGTTATTTAATGTACTGCGCTTCTACTATATTAATTAAACCCAAACAAACTCATCCCACATGGCAAGTGATATGCACATACGGGCGAGCACTGTTTGCCAGGAAGCAGCGTGGCCGGAGGAGTGGGGGTATCTATCGGATATATAGATATACTCGTATGGCGTGAAATAATAAACTTTACAATGCGATATATCGAAAACTATTGCTAGTCGTCAAAAATCCGTTAACGGTTTCTCTCAGGATAATGAGAGGAAGTTCGGTGCAAAATTTCAGCTCGATCAGAGGAGTATGGTTTTCGGAACTTCACCTAAAACGAGCGAGCTATTTTTACAGCCTAAATGGACTAAAAAAATTGTCGGTAAACTTTAATGTCACGAATAAAATTATCGGCATAAAAGTAAGGAACGAACAAACGATGGATTCTGTAAGTGTTAGAATGGCTAAGTGGGTAGGGCACTCGACACTAGAACGAAAGGCGCAGGTTCGATCCCGATGAAAGGTAAAAAGTTAAACAATGCAGAAAGCGTTTTTAATGCAATTATTCTATGTACATGGACATAAGTAAAGCACAAGAAAACAAAAAAGATACTACTAGAATTTTTATATTCATAATTTGTCAATTTTTTGTTTTTCATTTCCGGCAGAAGATCCGGCAGACGTTACTGGGCCAATATGGGCGTATGATAGTTGGCCAAGTCTCAGCAGCCATTCATGGTTTACCATTACCAACCATGCATGGTGCGGATCTGGCCCGTTTATATAGCCATTACCGCGCCATCGTTTGTTCTCTGGCAACCAGTCGTGGGCCATTACTGTGCCGATTGTAAAACCCTATTTGGGTAATTCCGTTTTTGTTAGATCTTCGTAGATCAGCTTCAGCACCTCTTGTACGTCACTAGCAAGAGCAGGCGGATGTTTATAATTTTTTAAAGCGTTGTTTGCTTCGGCCTTTTTATACTTGCACCAGCCGTCTTCACATCAAAACTCGGATCATTCGATTTTTTCAATTTTGCTGCTGACGAACTCGTGTTGCTCGTACTTCCTTCGTCAGTAAATCTGTTTCCGTGAAAAGAACGTTTTCTAGTTCTAGATGGACGACTAAAACTTTTCTGTGCACGATACACTTTCTTCGTATTCATTGCGAACAGATAACTGCTTCACGTTCGAACTCCAAATCACGAATGATTCTCCACTCCGGAATTATAAAGCGAAGGGAAAATTATAAAGGAAGGGTAATATAGAGAAGCAAAGGTATGTACTTTGGTTAATAAGCATATATAGGTATAACGGTTTACGATAGGGGAACATCTGTCTTAGCGAACAAAGCCAGATAGACGGCTGATCCGGGCCGCGCGCCGGGCGGGTCACAATAGCGCGCTCAGGTAGGTGCGTTCGAAAGGCGAAAAAGGATAGTTAGACTGCTTGGAACTTTATAAAATTTAGACCGAACATTCTTGAACATATTTACTTTCGAAAAATGTAAAAAAAAAAAAAAATTTTTTTCAAAGTTTCAAAGTAGAATCCTGCCTTAACAATTTTCGTTCGTATGAAAAAGTGATTCACTCGAAAAATTAATTACACATCTATTTAGTATAAATATTAAGATGTTAGAATTTTTGTTTCGATGTACAAAATGACCGACTACTCGAAACTTCTCAAAACAAGCTTTTTTGCAATTGGCGTGACAAGTGACTTCAACAATTTTCACTCGATTTACTTCAAGTTTAAAAGTTATGCTCCTAATTGCATTTCGCAGAGAAGTACGTACGGAATTTCTGATTAATCGAAAACTTTTCATTTTATGAGAGCAGTTTATGAGCAGTTATAACGAAATTTTTTACTGAAAATTAATTTCTTAAGTTCAAATACCTACAACTTTTTAATAAAACAATATTTTTTAATTCCGTACGTACATCTCTAGGTATTCTAATGTAGATTAACGACAATTTTTGTTTTTTGTTCTAGGTAAAAAATTGTGGATGCTAAATGTCACGCTACGGAGCGCCTCAAAAAAGATAACAAAAGAAAATATTGGTAGTCGGCCATTTTGTACATCGAAAAAAATACATATTTTCTAACAGCTTGATATTCATACTAAATAGATGTGTAATCAATTTTATGAGTGAATCACTTTTTCATACGAAAAAAAATTGTTAAATTTGCACATGATTTTATACCCGTTACTGTGGCCTAAGGCCTTAATGATATTCCATTATATTTTGCCTACATATGGAATAGAACCTACAGCCTACCTGTGTATCTCCTGCCTATAACGCGCGCTGCACCTACACCATCGAATGCTTGTAGCATCTTCATCGCAGATATGGCATAGCGAAGAAGAAATCCTATAATTATTTCTCGTATCACATAAACTACATCAATTAGTTAATGTTATTGTGATAATTAGAGAGTTTTACCGAATATTATGCTATCGATTTTTTTCCAACAACCTATATTTATTGGAATGTTGAATAAGGTCTGCCCGTTTTTGTCGTGAAAATCAATGCCTTGTTTGAAAAAATTATTCCTAATGCTTTCAAACGTTTCAAAATTGTTGCGTGATCAACTCCTGAAGATTCTGCAAGTTTAGCTAGCGTCTGACGTGAGTCTTCGTGAAGTTGAGGCCTTAATTTCAATACATCAAAATCATTATATTTGAAGCGTCTCAACCAATCTCTGCCTGTTGTTTCGGACAGAACATGGTCGCCTTGAGTCTGAACAAGAATTCTGTGTGCTTCAGCTGCAGATTTTTGTTTAATGAAGTAGTGCATTATGAAATTTGACATGTTTGACACTATGAAAAAAAAGTTGTTTACACTTCGGCGAAATGATATACACTGAATATCAAGCTTGCTCATAGTGCTTCTTTGTAGATGCTTTACCATCTTAAACTACACGCACACAGTACTGATAACGCCATCTGTTGGAAAACAGGATCTCCGAAGGGTTTTACACGTGAAATAGAGAGAGAGAGAGAGAGAGAGAGAGAGAGAGAGGGAGAGAGAGAGAAAGAGAAGTGTTGACTCGATAATCTATTTTTAATCGTCACATAAAAATTATCAAGCCCTGTTCAGTTAATTTAATTTAAATAAGTATTAAGTATCTTAAAATTTACATGTCATGTTAGTTAAAAATTTGAAAATTTTCATGTAATTTCTAATACACTCAGTGCGGATCCACTGTTTACGAACACGCATAAAATGTACTTAACTTTACTGTAACACACGTAAATGAATGAACAAATGAATTGTTCAAGACAGATTTAATATCTGAACGTGTTAATGTCTACAATTATACGTGTTGCATGTTTTTAACAAGTCATGTATAAAGTACTGAAATTTAATGCAAATCAAGTGTTCAAAAATGCACATAAAAAGTGATTGAATTTATTGTAACACACATAATCGCCTTGTTGGGAATTATATATGGCATTCACACGTGTTCTAGATTTACACACACGTGTAACAAATAACACACATGGATTTGTAGTGTGGAAACGGGTGATAGGTAGCCACCAGCAACGGTGTACTTTGGAACTGAGGAAGTATACCAATATATATATTTATGCACAGTGGCATTCGAACCCGTGAAATCTTTGCAATGTTAGCTATTCCCGCGTAGAAATTTTGTTAAGGTCCGATATCGGACGCTTTTAAGTTGCCCGTTTGCCCCGGTGAGCACTTATAACGCCATCCGATAGCGCCCCGCTAAAAAGTGTAACGATGTGTCACATATAGGCCCTATCAGCCCGTTATCAGGATACCTGACCAGGCGTTCATAAGGTTGCTTGATCCTGCCATTATAATACAGCCCCACGTAGCCAGTATACGTACATGCTCATTCACCTACACAATCCGCAAGCCTAAAATATATTTGTCAACATATTTTTTAAAATTCGATACAGTTATAAAAAAGTTACAATTAGATTAATGAAAAATAGTTTTGCGATCATTATTAACAATATCTCGTTCAGAAACACGGTCGCACGGTGTGGAACCACTTCCATGTTGCAGTGTTTTCATTCCAAATCGCGGGATTTCCCACCCAATCGTTGGCATTGTTGAAATCTTGCTTAAAATCTTTCGTACGAGTATATATATTAGGTTCGTAAGAAAGTCTTCCGACACTAAAGTGCTCGGTTAACTATTTTCCCTAGCAAAGCAGTTCGAGAACATTTAAGAGTAGAAGTTATTAGAATGTTCTCGGAACTTCCAAGTCAAAGGGTATATAAGATGTTCAGTTGTTGCAATCAGACAGTATTAGTGGGTATGGATCGAAGAACACTTCGAGTGATCGGTTATGACGAATTTCTACAAGGACGTTCTGCAAGATCTGCTTTTACCAACATATGCAGTGTGTTCGACAGTAGCGTAGTTCATCATTCAACCGTTTTCGTATCCCGTTGGTTCGAACGTTCCTGTTGTGGCGATATATTCTTTGAAGACAAATCTTGGTCCAGCAGGAAAACTGTTGTTGACGACAAAGCATTGCGATCTCTTCTACGAATGAAACCTAATGCACGGCCACGAGAGTTAGGAGATGAACTCGGATGCGGTCACCCCACGATCCTCGAATATACGACCTTGGATATCCTCGACGATCCTCGAAGAAAAGACCTTGGATATGGAAAAGTAATATCATCTTAGATACCCCACGATCTCAGTGACTCTAACAAGGCGGTACGCGTTTCTATTTGCCTTTCATTGTTGCTTCGGTCGCAGAGAAAGGACTTGCTGAAGGAAATAGTCACTGGAGATGAAAGCTGGGTGTTATGCTTTGATCAAAGACGAAAACGCTAATAGCTACCTCAAGGGGACAAACCAGAACCAACTCCAAAGCCATCCAGTGAAGAGAGATAAAATTTACATTGTTGTTGGTGGGATTTCGAGGGCCTGTTGTATCATGACCTTCTTCCGCCTAACACCACAGTAATTGCCGAGATCTACTCTACACAATTATAGAAGCAGTCTAAAATTATTGAACCAAAACGTCGTAAACGTTGACAAGTTCGTCTTCTTGACGACAATGCTAGGCCCCACGTAGCTAAAATGACACAAAACACTATTTCAAAAATAGAATGAGAACCATATCTACTATACTCTCCGGACTTGGCCCGAACAGATTATCATTCATAGGCTTTGAAAAACTATTTACGTGATGAACAATTCGATACTCAAACGGATCTCCAAAATACCCTTGAATAGTTTTTCAATTCTAGACCTGATTTCTGGACGGCTGACATTCAAAGTTTACCAGAGCGTTGGGTACGACTTGAAAATGAAGAGGGAGACGATATTATAACTTAATCTTATTTTCATAAAATGTTATGTTTATTTAGAAGAGGTGTCGTTTGTATCCCAAGGTTTCATAACAACCTAATACAGTATATCTATGTACATTTGGAATTTACGCATTAACAACGGGTTAAACATGCACATATATTAGGTGTAGTAAAAAGACATCCATTATTTTTGCATGAAATTAAAGGTCAAAATAATGGATTTCTTTTTACTACACCTAATATTTTTAGGTTACACATAACTTGTTCTCCCGACGATGATACATTTTGAACTGCGTTTTGAGATTTAGAAATACAATGAAATTTCCTAACATGCATTCGAGTTGCATATCGTTTTTTTGTTTGTTACAGTCCATAACACCTTTTTGATGAAATTTTTAAGAACGTAAAAACTTCAAATACGATATGCTGCTGAATTAAAATTTCCACACGGGATATAGGAGGTTATGTGCATACATGGAATGCTGAGGCAAGCCTCAATAGGGTCTCGTTAGGCCGAGTCTTGGTAGGGCCATAATAGATGACGTCTAGAAATTTGAGTCGGGAAAAAGTCTTGCTCCTGATGTTCCTTTTCTAAATAATATCAGCCCATAGTCAGGCCGTCCAGCGTGGATCAGGTTCGCCATGTAACCAGTTTTAGGCCAGGCCCCGACCCACCGTTCCCTTTTTTGGGAACTGATTAGGAACGAGACAAGCTCTGAACCAAGTTCTGGAAGGGCTTTTGGCGATAAAATGGATAGTATTGGGTGGTATACTGATACTTATTATTCATTTACACTCGAGAGGTGACTCTCGCTGACCACTCACCATCCGAGTGTAATAGGCCTCGAGTGCAAAGGGTTATTTCAGAAGTATCGCAAAATCATAATCGTAAGTGTACGCTATAAGCAGAGCACTTTTGTACGTGGTAGAACGCACAGGATGAACTTTTATCCTCATACGAAGGTACCTAGCTTACGCGAAGGGCTTCGCTTGTAGCCACCTGACGGATTGTTGGCGGAATTCATTCAGGTAATGTCTCCCTGGCCAGAACATTAATATTTCCGAACATGGCGACAAGGCGTTCAAAAACCTCGAATGACCTGCTTTACTTGTTTGCCTCATAAAACAATTTGGCTATTCTTTATGCTCAAATAATTAGTTATCGTAATCCCGGTATTTATGATAAGCATTGTGATCCTTGTCGATTATTATTGATGGAATGAATGCTTTTAATGGTGAATAGAATTACAACAGATGTATTAGTTTCATCCCAGTCAATTATAAATGTCTTTGATGAGGTGAAAAGCAAAGTAGCTTTTATTTAGTTCTTAAATACAGGCTCCACTTTTCAGAACATGTCAATGTTCTGGCTGGGTAGACTTTACGTGAAGATGTACTTGCTCGCAATGTATCCAGGCCAGAAGATTGTAATTTTCAAACATAGAGGGTAAGCCGTGAATAAACGATTTTGCGATCTTCCCGGTTCATCCATGGAAGGACCCGGTCAGGTAAATCAGACAAGGCAAGTCTGGTCAGGGCCGGACACAAAGTAGGGAATGCCGGTCACATTTCTGCACGGGTACATAAATATGCTCACATTCATCAAAAGGTCATTTTCAAAGACGCTAGGTCTTGCATAAAGTTAAGTATGGGGACAATAGGCTACTGTGAAGATAGTTCCCGATATCAAGTGTCTTCAAAATCACTTTTTCTCACATACCCACATATATATATATTTCTGTTAGGTAAGATTTATTTTCGGTATCAATTACGTCAAGAGGGGACGCGGGATTCTCTCTGTATGAGCCACCGCCGCCGGTTCACGGTTTCCCAAAGACGTTTCTTCGTCTGGTAGCTGAGATATACCATGTCCTAAATATTTAAGCAATTTAAAATTCCGCCCTTGAATCATTGAATGCGATGCCGTTCTCTCGAGTTCTCCCCACCCCCCTCTCTTTCTCTCACCCACGTCGGCGATCCCTCCCTCTCCTTTTATCTTCTTAGCACCTTTGGTCGTCCTTGGTATCATACCTATCCAACGTACCGCGCGAGTCGCCAAATTACCCTGGATCCTCGCCACCTCGACCTCCCCGACAGACCTCGTGCACACGCGCCAGGATTCCTGAGTCGAAATTTTCAGCCTATTTTGAAGGCCTTTGATCCTATGTCAGCCCCACTTGCGTCTGTTTACTGCTAGAAGTCCTACTGTGGGCCGCCACATGCTCTTCCTTTGCTGCTGACCTCCTGCATAGACCCTTACACTCCTACCTAACCTAGCTGAAGTCGTTGCAGCTCCTCTTTTGATTGCGTTTGGACCTATCGCGCATTTGGCTATTTCGACGAAACGAGGATGGGGATGGTCACATTCGAAAGAGCGGGTCTGATAGTTTTCAGTAACTGTCATGCGTTGGACTCGATAGGACCGCGCGTTCGCCTTAGAGGCCTACTTTTCCAATGGCCTTTCCATTATCTCCACCCAGCGAACCCTTCGCATTCGCTTCAAACTTGCCCCTGCAGCTCCAGCAACTCTCCAAAGTAGAAGAAATGGATCTTGGGCAAACAATTACAATATTTTTGATAGGAATTGCCCTCACGTGCATGTATACGCGGATCCCTATAACAGGCACACATGCATGCGTATAGGTACTAGTATACGTATGTTGGTGTATGCTTAGGCATGGCGTTTTATGATGGCGTGTATACGGCTGCCTGATCGGATGTATTATGGAAAACATACAAAACGAATAACAAAACTTTTTTTGTTTATTAAATATTTAACACCAAGTTACATCTGAACAGTTTGACAACAAAACATATATTTCTGAACATGGGGATGGGGATGGGGAGACATGGGGATCTTCTTCGCTGCCATTAGAATCCTCTCCACTGACATGGAGATCTTCGCTGGGGTTGAGATTCTCTCTGCTGACATGGAGATCTTCTTCGCTGCCATTAGAACCCTCTTCGCTGACATGGAGATCTTCTTCGCTAGTGTTCGAATCCTCTCCGCTGGCACTAGGATTTTGTTTGCTGGTAGCTTTATCAAGACTTTCCTGATTTTGAATTTAATCATTCGGGCCTCTTTCTGTAGATATTCCAATTTTTCGTAAACAATACAACGTATATAATCGTATATCAGCTCATTTTATATTGAATGCGAAGCTACTTTACTGCCTTTATCTCCTACCACTGTGAGAATCTGGAGGGGCAAAATAGGCTGAAAATTTCGACTCGGGTTCATATCCTCCGTCGAAACTTCTACATGCGAAAGCGACGTGTATTTTTGGGTATTTTTCACCCTTCTCGCCGATTGGAATACCGCATAGCTTGTTGTATCCGCACGGATGACGATCGTGTGCAACAATATTCGGGTGACTATCGACGAGGCTATGTACGAAAGATCACCTTTGATTACAGTCGCGACGTGTTTTGTTCGTTAATTCGATCGGTCCTCGACCCTTCGCTGATCACAAGTCCACGAAGCATCGCCTCACCGCGAGGATAATTCGAAATTTTATTTTTCGCCGACTCTTCGTGCATAGTCCAGAATAGAACAGCGCTGTGGATCTTTAATATTTTTTTTTTTCGTGAACGCTGATTTTGGGAATGGGATTGTCCCCAAAGTCGAATATTTTCGGAATGACATTTCTCCATATATAACACGAAGTCATCGTCTTTCTCTCTCGCGTTCGACCTTTTTGCCTCGGGCTTATCATAATTTTACAGTTATAGAAACGATCCTCCAGACGGGCTTACTATTGTTGTCTGGCCGAAAAATATCTCGTTGTCATTCAAGACGCAGACGAGTGTTAATGGAATTAGGTTTAATAGAGTTTTGTTATAGAGGGAGAAAGAGAGACGCGCGAGATGTGCTGCCAAGTTCTCTTTAATCAAATGAGAATCGTGTTATATCGCCGCTTGGCCCGAGTTACATTCCCCTCATTATTATACCGCTCCCACCTCGGCTCACTCGCTCATTAATATTGGAGCACGATTCTCGCGTGATTCCTTTCCAATTCGTCGTGTATATTGCGATGAAACGAGGTCGCGGCGCGCGGAAAATGCCGATCTTTTTTCGTACATTATCCTCCCGATGGGTTTAAGGGTGTACCGAATAACGCCACGATCCGCGATGCTTTACGAATCAACGGGCCCACTTAGAACGGCAAGGATTAACGTCGAGTCGGGCCGATCGACAGCGATCGAAAAATTGGGCGCACTACCCGAGTAGAAATTGTTTTAGCCTGTCTGAGTTACGACCTAGTAACTGGCTCGCCCAATTGAGCTCATGCGAACTGACCAATGGTTGGCTCGCTATGAGCTAGTAATATTGTGAAGGTTATGTTATCCAGCCCTTGTCTAGTCACTGCCCAGCCGATCTTGGTCACAAAGGACAAAGTGAGGTTATATGACTACGTATAGTTCCATCGTGCGAATGACTCATCGCTGGCTAGCTAACTTGAGTTTTAGATGGCTTTGCAAAAGAAAACAATTCTCAAGTGGGCATGACGCCATGACCTAGCCAACAATAGCTAACTGCGGCTATGCGCCCCTTCGCTAGTCACTGCCCAGCTGATGTTGGTCACAAATTACAAAGTGTGGTTATGTGACTACATGTAGTTTCATCGAGCGATTAGCTCATGGCTGGCTAAGCAATTTTAGTTACAGATGGCGTTGCGAATGCAAGTATTCTCAAGTAGGTATCTCGCCATGACCTAGCCAGCTATACGGCTGTGCACCCCTTGGCTAGTCACTGCCCAGCCGAGCTTGGCCACAAATTACAAAGTGTGGTTATGTGACTACATGTAGTTCCATCGAGCGATTGGCTCATGGCTGGCTAAGCAATTTTAGTTGCAGATGGCATTGCGAATGCAAAAATTCTCAAGTAGGTATCTCGCCATGACCTAGCCAGCTAACTGCTGCTGTGCACCCCTTGGCTAGTCACTGCCCAGCCGATCTTGGTCACAAATGACAAAGTGTGGTTATGTGAATACGTGTAGTTCCATCGAGCGACTGGCTCATGGTTCGTTAAGCAACTTGAGTTCCAGATGACGTTGCGAACGAATAAAATCCTCAAGTCGGTATCTCGCGATGATCTAGCCAACACTTCCCAACTGCGGCCGCATTAGCCGGAATGAATGATCGCACAAATACAATTTAAGGTTATGTAATTCTATGCGATTATCGCTCTCAATGCGAATGCAATTGAGTCATTGATCCGATAATGTTATTTACATTTGTTAATCCACCCATTTTCAATAATCTGACATTGTGTAGTGTAACATATGTAGACGATAAAAAATTCAGGAATTAAACAAGTAGAACTGGCTCAGTGGACAACCTCACAACTCATCACCCAGAGGTCCCGGGATCGAAACCACGTTACGGCGTAAGCGTTTGTCTGAGATAATTTAAAATTGGACCATTAATATATTTACAGCGCAAATATCATAACCCTAATTAATGAACAACGAAGAATATCGTAAAAGGGTCCAATTATGTAAATAATGTGCATAAAAAATCACAAAAATATAAATATATAGCCGCCAATTTTTTTTTTATCTAATCGCCTCCTATTTTTTTGTTCTCAGTCGATAGCTGTAAAAACTAGGACATAGCTCGGTCAGAAATATAATACAGCCGTGGGGTATTTCTTTCTATCTAGTCACCATCTAATTTTTTGAATTCAGTCACTAGAGTACCAAAGCGTTACAAGGCTGGGTGGTCAATCGCTAAGACGGCTAGCTAATGGCGATTCGAAACATCCCTTTACTCGCTTGTGGCTAGGCGGTGATGAGTTACGTTTTTCATTCAGGTAGCGAAAGAAAATATTGAAATCGAAGAGAAATTAATTTAAAAAATGGTACATCCAGATTGAGGCATTCGGATAACGGTGTACGGTTGGATTTTTTATTCGAAACTTTTTCACGGAGCGTTTCGCGTTGCGCAGATGAGCAATAATATCGCGTAGTAACACTTTACGAGATCGTCTCTATGCCGGCGTATATTATCGTGCGTGCGTTCACGTACTCCCGGTAGCGCCAAAAGAGGAAAAAGCGGAAAGATATAAAAATAACAAAACAACGACTCGCGGATGAGGAATGAAAAGAAATATGAGAAAGCGCGCGCGCGATATGAAAAAAAACATGCGTGGATTGTGGAAATCTCCACGGGAAATAGCGAGCATGATGGGCAATACGGTTTTCATCGTTCGGAAAATGAGAGGAAAAATATTCTCGCGCTGCAACGCGAAAGAAAAGAAAAAAAAACAACGCGGCAACTAACATAGTGATAATAGAGGAATTCAGCAGTGACTCGTTTGGAATTTCATTGTCATATTTCCATGAGGAACGAGTCCTCAAAGACAAAACTCCAGTTGGGAGCTTCGTCGGACTGAAGGGTCCACTTTAAACTTTCAAAAAATCGACAGCCATCAAGACTTGAAGAAATCGATGATGATGGGCAATCAGGAGGGATTTTGTACGGTGCAGGAATTGCCGATTGAGTTTAGGTAAGAGTTTTTCATAGTATACACTTCAAACGCATTTTTCTCGAAACAACGTTTTCAAAATCTAGTTCCATCGTATCTCTAAAACTAATAAACCGATTCTCTTGAAATTTGAACCACATATTGTAAACATGATTCGCAACAAGATGACCCTCGATGGTTTTAAAATTTTGATTTTTACTCTTTTTGTGCGAAAAACTGCGAAAAAACGCGTTTTTCTATACTTTTTTCGATTTTCATCTGCCATTTCTTTATTTTATGATAAAACTTTATATCCGAGGGTCATTTTGTAGCTGGTGTCATACTGAATCTAATGGACTTTGATTTTTTTTGTTTCAGACAAGCCGAGTTGTGATGGAGCTACCTAGCTCACCTATTTTTTAGGCGTTACGTTAAACTATAGTTTTTGTACTTAAAAATGAATAAAAATATTTTTTTGAATGTATTTCAAGACTTTATTTATCAAGCCCAACAACTTTTATATTCATATCTTTTATAAAATCTTCAACGAAAAAAAATCGCGAAATAGCCTTTTTTTCGTGGCTCCAAAGTGGACTGGCCCCTTAAACTGAGGACTCAATGTGGCCTAAATATTGCGCTGTCCGAAAAGTAATTTCGCTTCTTTCCTAACAGAGGCAGTAGGTGTGTTTTTAATTAGCCACTTTTATTCTAAACCGACAGCTTATATATTTCGAAAACTGACATCTCATTATATATATTTATATAATGTCGATATATTTATATTTTTCTTATTTTATTAACTTAACTTAACTTATATATTTCGAATTTTGGTTTTTTTTATTACCAAAAAGGTAAGAATGCTGTTCAAGCAAGGGGAACTGATCAGGAACGGACCGGAGAACAAGCGGCAAATAACAAGGGAAGTTGTAGGGAATAGATTGGGAAATAACCGGGAACAAACGAGGAAATTAAAAATGACGTTTCAGTGTTTTCGGAATCCTTGAGGAGGTAAAATCGGGAGTGTATTCAATTTAGTATTTCGACAACATATTGTTTGTTGGTTATCTACTTGCTAAGGCAGTATATGAGTGTATACATACGCTTGCTCGCATTTCCTGATAGGCAAAGAGACAGAAAAACGTACACAGATCACTATCCGCGCGAAAAGGGCCTAGAGTGCAAAGGGCTATTTCACAAGTTCCGTAAAATCATAAGCGTAAGTACACGCTGTAAGCATAGCACTCTGTACGTGGTACAACTCACAGGACGAACTTTTACCCTCGTACGATGGTACGTTGCCTACGCGAAGCGCTTCGCTTGTAGCCACCTGGCGGATTGTTGGCGAAATGCATTCAGGTAATGTCTTCCCTGCCACAACATTGATATTTCCCAACATGGCGAAACAAAGGTCGTTGGAAAACCGAAATTTGATAAATCAGACATGATACATTTTGTACAATATCGATAATTCGAAATTCACCGTGTAGTTCAAGCACTACATTATGAAAAGATTTTAATCTCCGGTTGAAAAATGATCAGAACCGCGAAATAGTATCCACATACTTGGCAACGTCGAGCGTAACACCTGATGCGTTTGGCGAGCATAATCTAGCTCTAGCACCATATCCTAACCTTTCACGTCAATGAATCCCGGGTGCCAACTTTGAGCATCGGAAACGCGACGTTATCGGCTGTTTGTTCAACATTCCATTATATTATTTACGGAACTTTACAATTAATCGCGCATCAATAACATGTTCGAGTACAATTTTACCCATAGTATCAATTGCGCTAAAGTCATGGTTATTTGAATAAGATTCCGACAGATTGGATGAAACATGTTTTAGTCTGTTCTTATGGTAAAACTGTTTTTGTGAATATGACGGACACTACTCCAGAGTCGTTTAGGATCTGATTGTTCAGTTTTTATTGGTAATTACTTAATAAATAAAACATTTACCATAAATGCGGCACATTAGAATCGACAATACGAATATTCAACACAAGTTAACATAGATTTAAAAAACTGTGGGTAACATGAATTTAGTCTCTTTGTTGACCCTGAAGAACTAGTCCAGATTTTTCTTGATAAGACCTTTAAATCTATTAACGGAGACTTTGTTCTTGGAGTGCCATATTTCAGGTGTTTACAGTTTATTTTTTTTAAAGGAAACGAGTAAAGCTTTTTGAGTGCGCTTTTTTCTTGCTTTTATTCATGATATACAGAACGTTAAAAAATTCTTTTTTTGAAAAAAAAACCAAAATGGCGGCCGTTGCAGCTCCGCGAAAACAGGTCCTCAGATCGCGGGAGGTAAACGGCTGACATCACTGCCCTCTCTTTGTTGATCTGAAACACAAATTCAAAGCATATTATCAATCTGTGACCCTTTGGTCGTGGAATGACGGATGGGTTTTTCGTTTAGTACAAATTTCGGAAAATGGCGACAATTTAAACAAAATCGAATTTTCACGTTTTTTTCGCATAAAAAGGTAAATAATAAATGCAAAAATGTATCTATCGAAAAAACGATCCGCCATTCCGTGAAGACATATTTTCTGAGTATGCTCTCCGAATTTCAGGTCGATACGTTAATTACAGCGGTCAGGAGAATGTCAGCCATTTTTAAAAACGTGTTTTCGAGAAAAACGCGTTTAAAGTTTTGTAATGTGTTTACACAAATGTGTAAACACATTACACATGTGCTTTACCGCTAATCGGCAATGCCTGGTCCATAGAGGCATCCCTCGTCTTCTTCTAGCTGCTCATGTTGAGCCGCTAACATCTCTCGCTAACTTCAAGGACAAAGTCTCCCTTAACGTAACAATTTGTACACATATTATGGTAACTTTAAACAGTATTTTAACATTTTTTTTGTAATGATAATAATAAAATGATCTCCGGGAGCACCTCTAAAAAAAGGCGTCTTGCAGTGAGCACGATATTTCTGGACTGGATCATATAGAATGAAAAAACCGAGAATATTTCGTTAATATTACGGATTATCTTGTATTTGATCGAAGGGATAAGCAAAATAATATTTTCTGACAAAATGGCGGCTTCTCAAAAAGAATATCGATTTTTGACAAAAATTTAGGCCCTACATTATTTATAAAATGGAAAATATTTATCGCTGAGAAAAAACCTTCGATCAATAACTAAAAAATATACTTGAAAAAATTGTGTTAAAATTTGAGACTTATCGGTGCAGCCGTTTCCGAGAAATCTTGCTCACCGACTTTAAAAACACATTTTTGAGAAAAACGCGTTTAAAGTTTCAAAAGCACTTCCGAACGCTCTGACACGTCATTACAAATGTGCGTGTAACTTTGTGAATATTCGCTGGATTGACAAGAAATTTTCTGTGTGTGTACTTGAATATATGTACATGACGAAAAAAAAAATCGATTTTTTGAAAAAATGTACTGTATATAATTCCTTAAACGCTGCAAGGCTATACGCTAGAACTCAGGAAATAAAATAAAAAGAAAACAGAGAGGGGATCGGATGGTGAAAGTCGAAAAGAGCGTACGAAGGAACACAGTGATCCAGGTAGGGAATCAAAAGGCTGACGATGGAAACAAACTTGTGCGAGCCTTGTTTCACCGAGCCTGAGTGAGACAGACCTGGGCCAGGATTCATTGCATCGTTTGGAGCAGCCTGGAACCAAGACTGGCTGCTTAGCCTAAACTCAGAGTTATTTCAAGCTTCATTCAGCCAGTGAATTTTAAGGCTGAAAAATCAAGGCTGGATGCAGGCTTGTTTCAGGTTGTGACAAAATAAAATGAATTTTAAATAATATTTTTTCTGTACTTTTATGAAAAAAAAATAGCAATACATTTGTCGGGTGCGAAGGCACGAAAAACGAAAGCGAAGGAGGCAGCTCAGAACAATTAAACATATTCTCTTATCGATATTTATGAGGTACACAAAAAAGTTTTTTTCTCGTCACATACACATTTCGTATATACTCACTCTCTGGGGTTTGCGTACACTCTGTGTATTACGTGTCCCATAAACAATAAATAAAATAAAGTATTGTGTTTAAAATATTTTATATATATTTTATAACAAATAATATAATGAATACTAAATATATATAATAAATAAAATGAATTCTTTACAAATTTATTAAATTTACCCCAATGTAGAATATAGAAAACTAAAAACAGGCCTCATATAGCCTCGAGAAGAGTTTGGGATAAGCTTGGTCATAAATGCTCGTGAAGGCTTCATTAAGGCTCGTTTTGAACCTTGTTGTTTCGTCGTTCCAGGCTTAGTACAGGCTTTTCTACCAGCCTTTGGTCAAGGCTGTGTGCAACAGCCTGAAACCGCGTTATCATTCAGGGGTTCAGCTAGGCCTGAAATCAGGCTGGTGCTCAGCCTGAATTAAAAAATGTGAGCCTTGTTTCAGAGCTTGGCGAGCCCTTTTTTCATCGTCAATTCCTACCTGGGGAAGTTCGCGCAATTCGTTCTCGCGTTCGTCCACACTCTAAGCATCGATTTCGCCGATCTAACGCGGCGATCATAAATTTACGAGGTGAATATTAGCTCAACGCTAAATTGACGCGTTCACCGTCTAAGTAAATAAGCGATAAAGTATTTTTCAATAAAACTCGTGTAGACCGAAGCTCCTGGCAATGTGTAATAATTATTAGCCGCACACAGTATGCGCGTTCGCCGGCTCGAAAAGAGTAAGATTAAGGGTTGGGGGGGGGGGGGGTTAGTGAGTTCAGCTCCGATAATTCTCAATCTCTCTCTACCTTGTACCCCCTCTCTCTTTCTCTTGCCCGCCCTTATTCTCTCTCTCTCTCTCTCTCTCTCTATCTCTCTCTCCCTCTCTCTCTCTCCCCTCTCTTATTCACGCAATTCCGCCAGTTTATCAGACGTTCTCGTCATATTTTTTTCCAACCCGGAAACATCGGTCGCCCAATGTACTTTTCTCGATCACGATTATTTTTTTTCTGTTACACGGGAAAAAAAAATTTCTGTAAATTTTGATGGAAATCCTATCAAAATGTACTGTGTCTCACATCAATAGCGCCTCTCGGTACAAAATCTTCGATATTTGCTACGTAAAACTCTAAAAAGTGCACGCCACGTTTCACACCAAGAACTGTAGGACTATTGAGTTTATGCTAAGCGATCGATAAATTTTCGCAGTGTGAAACTGTGAACATAGATGAACCGACTCACGATTTTTTATAATATGGACCTGTGAACAGTAGATGAACCGCCTCACGAATTTTTACAATGTGGAACTGTAAACAGTAGATGGACCGAATCACGAATTTTTACAATGTGAAACTGTAAACAGTAGATGAACTGACTTGCGAATTTTTACTATGTGAAACTGTTAAAAGTAAACGAGCGGACCCACGAATTTTTACATTTAAAAATGTTATAAAATGAATGACTTCATTGACAAATTTTTACACTATAAAATAGCAAACAATGCAGATAGTGAATAGCTTTATGTACACCAAGCATCATTATACGTGAAAGCGAGATAGAAAAGTACAAATGCAATACTCACTTCGTTTTTTCGTCGTCTTTTCAGCAGCAAAAAATCTTTCACGGCACTTTTTCTTTACTAACAGTTTGTCCTTGTTCACTGTGTGTGTGTGCGTTTTCACATTGATTATAAATAATTGTCGTTTCTCGAAGACACTGCGCAAAACTTTACGCCACGAGATCCAAAAGAACACTGAGTTCATGTCGAGACTGAGGGCGACCACGCGATAGAATTTTTCTCTGTTGATTTAGGCGTGCACGTTTGAACGCCTTAACCCCCGAGTTGACGCGGTCATGCGTTTACAGTGCACATTGTAAAAATTCGAGGTACACGCGTTGTACCGAGCAATGTCGGCTGCAACTTCTAGTGATTGCTTTGAAATTTTTTTCATGCATCACACTAATAAATGTAAATATCCGTATTAGTATTTAACAACCCGTTATCAAAATATGCTTTGCCCGACTTGTTAAAAAATGACAATTGACTCTGTAAAAATTGAATCTGTACGTATTGAATAATACCGAGCTACGATCCAATTTGCAAGGTGTACACTGCAGTTTTCTAATTTAAACTCACACCACATTTTTCAGAAGACAATACCAAATTTCAATAGAATTTAATCTCTTTTTCAACATTTGAAAATCAGTGATTACCAGTCTAACCTCACTTTTTTTTAAGGTACTCCGTATATTTTACGCATTGAGTACCGCGATATCTTATATTTATTGGTATTTTCCCTTAGGTACACGCTTTCGCGTTTGTTACCTATTCTTTCCCATCATTATGACCGTTCTTTCCTCTACAGTTTACTCCTTTTTGTCTCCATCTTTCTCCCTGTTCCCCCCTGTTGCGGCCGCAGCCGACTTCCCCCTCTGTATTATATTCATCATAACATTTCTGTCATGGGTATAGGGAAACTGCGGAAAACCTATACCAATACAGCCGGTCATCGAGTTCGCCCCCCAGTCGTGGAACTAGTCTTATTTCGCCGCGAAATGCCGAAGAAAAACATTTCACGACGAAATGTACGCGACTGGGATTCGAACCCGGGACCTCCCGGTCCGCTGGTTTAGTGGCGAGCACGCTAACCACTAGACCATCGCACCAGTTCCGCGATATCTTATATTTAATTTGTAAATTCGACAGTTTACTTTATCGCGGTGATCATTATGATTTTTTTGCAGTTTAAATCTGCATTTCCATCGGTTCGAATAGTAAAAAAGCACGTCTGATCCCTTATTTTTTCCTAAAAGTGCTGTAACATGATTGGTTTACAGTGTGAAACTGCATTATGTTCGTCTTTCCTCAGTAATTTATAAACACCAACTATTAATTTCGACGAATCATTTTTTTTCCGTGTATCGTTGTAAAAAGGGGGAAAAATTCCATCACGATTATTACTCCCGCTACTATTGTTGTTAATATTATTATTATTACCATCTTCGTTGCGGCGTTTGAGTTCAAGTTCGGTGTGCCCATACGCTCCCGCGTGTTTATGCAGAACGTGCGCGGAACCGAGCCAGGCGTTAAAAAGGAGACAGAAGAGGCAACAAAAAATAGAGGGCAAAAGCGTAGCAATATTCTTTCATCAGTGGAGACGCGCGAGGGTGCGGAGCGAGTCGTTACACGGTCCGCGGAAGGCGAAACTTGCTCGCGGTGGAAAAAAATAAGAAAACAGAGAAACGAGGGGGTAAAAAAGTAACACACGCACAGGGAAAGGAGAAACGACGTGAGACCTCATTCGTCGTTTGCCATCAATGTTACAACGGCGTTAGCGCCCTCTGCCGGAGCTTTTCGCGCCCTTATATATATATATATATATATATATATATATATATATATATATATATATATATATATTACTATTACATACGTTTTTCCGACACACACCTCGACACTCGTTCGCCCCTTTTTACGTTTCTAATATCGTGGCACTCTCTCTCCTACTTAGGGAAGGAACTGCTCGCTCTCTCTTTCTCCCTCGCTCCACCTTTCGAGCAGTAAACAAAAACGATAAAGAAACGTTTCTCCATAGCCTCTGACTATATAAGAGAAAAGTGTCGCGAGAAAGCTGAATATCAATTTCTTCGTCCGGGACGGGGCGGAGGGGACTATATTTTTTATCCCATTGCTTTATTGTTCTTTACGGTTTTCTCCACTCTATATTGCAATTTCAGGCGCTCATTTCGCTCATTTTATTCTGCGCGATTGACATACTCCAAGTGATGACGTAATCGCGATGAGTGTGGAAATTGTCCGAGGGCACAGAGTATCGTGGATCGTTTGGGAAGTGCCCGCAGCGTGCGTGACTTTTCTGCGGACGCGAAATCAAATCACAATGTTACGGGGATGGCCCGTTTGAGAGATTCACTTTCTGATAGCCAGTTAAGGGCTCGTATTCCAGCTATATACGCACACACAGCCTGGTTTCTCTCTCTCTCTCTCTCTCTCTCTCTCTCTCTCTCTCTCTCTCTCTCTCTTTTGAAGGGAAAGGACCGTTGGTCGCGAGAGTCCCTTTGTACCCTCAATTTCATTACCTCGACTATCTTCGTAAGGACTCGAATAGAGAGAGAAAGAGAGAGGAGAAATAGAGAGAGAGAGAGAGAGAGAGAGAGAGAGAGAGAGAGAGAGAGAGAGAGAGAGAGAGAGAGAGAGAGAGAAAGCAGTTAACCGCGTTATCGTGAAGCTTGCCTCGGTAAATGTTGTCGCTAACATTTGAGACCCGGCCAAGGGCTATGGAAGTGTATCCGCGAGTATGTAGCGAAGCAAATGGCGAAGATCACGATGACGCGAGACAGGAAGCGGGGGAGGAAGGCGTGTGAATGGCCCCCGTCACGACATTTTCGTTTTCTCCCAAAGATCATTTTTTGCGCCCCCCCCCCCGCTCAAAAGGTTTTTTGTCCCACACCAACCACGTGAAACGTGTAGATCGCACTCGACAAATCAAAACGAGGATTGTAGCGAAGAAAACCCAAACGAACTGACATTAAAAAAACTAATGTTAAGTTTGTAATCAGAACCGAAGTAAAGTAACTTAAAAAAACCGTAGGATTTTTAAACCCAGCTTTTAAATCGCAAAAAAGTCGCTCTGATAGATGTTGATAGATAGAAAGTCGATGATAGATCGATCGTCTATTATATATACAGTGACTGACAAAAATAAGAGACCACTAAATTTCTTAAGTAAAAATTTCCAATATTATGAAAACAGTTGGCAAAATCTTATCGTTTTTTTGTTTATCATAATTGTACTATACTTCGGACTAATATGTGAAAAACATTTGTACGCTCTTTCATTTCGATATTATATTCACAATGGTTTTCCGTAAATATCTCATTTTAGCCAAGGTCAAAACAAAGAGACCACTATCAACACCAAGGGTACAGCTTGTTGTTTTGTATGTTATACCTGTTTGCTGTTTTTGCGTTTTGTTCTTGGTCGTCGTATGATACTTTCTATGAGCTAGTATAATTCTTTTGCTTATTCTTAAATCGTTTCGCGACTACGGTTCATGTGCTACGATGACCAAGAAACAAACTTCCATCGATTTACGAACATCGATTATAAAAGATATTCGGGCTGGTTTATCACAAAGAAAAGTTGCTACAAAATTTAAAGTGAGCAAGACTCAAGTACAAAAACTGTGGAAAAAGTTTTCTCAGACTGGTTGTGTTGTGGACATAAAAGGAAGAGGAAGAAAACGAGCGACTTCGTACCGGGACGATTCTCGCATTTTGCGAGAAATCAAGAAAAATCCGCGTACAACAATACGAGTTATTAAAGAAAATCTTCAGTTAGACGTGTCTCACAAAACGATTCGCCGTCGACTCCGGGAAACTGGTCTGCATAGCCGATTTTCAGCAAAACGGCCCTATATCAGCAAACGAAATAAAATTAAACGTTTGCAGTTCGCAAAAAAATTTGTTGAACAGACCATTGCTTTTTGGAAAACGGTCCTTTGGTCTGACGAAAGCAAATTTGAGTTGTTTAACCGCGGAAAAGAAGGACTAGAGTGTGGAGAAAAGCTGGGGAACAGTTGGAAGAACGTCACCTACAGCAAACTGTGAAGCACGGAGGAGGTAGCATCATGGTTTGGGGCTGTTTTGCTTGGTCCGGAGTCGGAAGTTTGGTGCCAATCACTGACATATTGACGGCCGATAAATATATCGACGTTCTCAGTGAGATTTTGGAAGCTTCGTTCGTTCAGGTCAGATTGGAAGAGAATTTCATCTTTCAACAGGACAATGATCCGAAGCATACAGCGAAGAAAACGCAGCTGTACATGAAATCAAACAGAATAAAAATGCTTGATTGGCCAGCGCAATCACCCGATCTCAACCCTATTGAGAATTTGTGGTCGATTGTGGACGCAAAAATCGACAAAACTAGTGTAACAAACAAGGAAAATTATTTTACGACGCTTAAAAAAACTTGGGAGGAATTAGATGGCCACTATGTGCAGACTCTCGTCGAAAGTATGCCTAGACGACTCCAAGCCCTTATCAAGGCCAAAGGTGGCCATACCAAATATTAGCTGTCGTAAAAAAAAAGTTTATGTTATATTTAAAAATTGAACAGTGGTCTCTTTTTTTTGGCAATGTGTTGAGAGATATCAATTGTTATAATAAATGATAATCATTGTTATAATAAGAAAAGAACAATTATCTCTTCGATCACCATGTTAAATATTTGTAAGGATAATAAAATTTGCCTATTAAAGATTATACGAATATAAAGATCTTAAATTTTGCGATTTTTTTCAGATTTCTCGAGGTGGTCTCTTTTTTTTGTCAGTCACTGTATATATATATATATATATATATATATATAGGGCAAGTCGTGTCAAGATGGTAACACTAAGGTCATGTTCAAATAAAACAATGCATAATGAGTCAGTAAACTTTAATTCTTTTTTTAAACTAATCAACATTTATCAATCTTTTAATTTTGGAAGCAAAAAAAATCAGTCTTTCTGGTTTGTACCATATAATATATATTTTTTATTAAAACTGTATCTTTCCCATCTTGCCCCGTACGCGGGGTAAGATGAAACAGCACTGGGATAATGATGGGACACGAATTATTGGCATCTTTCGCGTACAAAAGTGATTTCATTCTCAATACCATCAATTTGATAAGCCAATCGTCTAAGTTCTGTAGGATTATTCCGAATAATCTTGCTTCCACATAATTTTGATCATTTGTAAGTTCTTTTTCTTCCCCCCGTAGAAACACCGGTTGAAGAGGAACCAAATGCTTCGCTAGTTCCATTTCACCCTTTCTAACGTAAATAGTGGTACGTTGTAAAATATTCCAGGTTTGCCATAGCTTGTATTCATCTTGCCCCATTGGACGGTCAACGAATTACCAAAAAATCACGCAATACCCTTGAAAATTTCCGACAAACCGTTCTCATTTTATATTAACCCTTAGTAGTCACATTTAGCTAGAATCACGTTATAGTCATACTGGTTCCATGGGACCCAGGCGTTTTTAAATTGTTATAAATATTGAAATAATGCATTGAGCGATATGAACGAAAAATAGTGAGGTATAATTTGAACCTTGTTTAATACAAGGATATTGGTTAGAAATCAAAAATTAAATTTTAACCATGCAAACAAAATTATGCAAAAAAACGTGAAAAATGACTTTTGTTTACAAAAATTGCTGTAACTCTTGTAATTATTGACCAAAAAAAATGGTTTTACAATCCCGAAACAATGTATTTTGAAATAGACATAGCGGTTTCTGTGGACTTTTCAAAAAGTACATTCATTTCATCCAACGCAGGTGCGATTTAGAAGGAAAGAATGAAATGCTTACGCACATAAAAAAATGTATGTTTTATTGGAAAACAGAAGGTGTACGGCATCAAAATAATTTGTTTGGGTCCCGTGGACCCGATGTGACTATTAAGGGTTAATAATTCGTAATTTCATTGTGTTTAGATACCTGTCTCTAATCAATAGCAGCAACTCCAATAAACTGAAACGATGTTAAACTTTATCAAAAATTACATTGTTTTGTCAAAAAAAAAACGATATTGTTTTCTCGAGACGCGTGCTTCCGCCACAGTTGATACTTTCACACTCATTTGCCTCACCGCCCTTCAAACTCCAACGGGAGCACTGTGGTCGCACACACTGTTTAGTGGCTAGGCTTATGATTCACCTTACCCCGCGTATTCGTCTTGCCCCGAGTTCCTCTATACTACCGGTCAAAAGTTTTCGAACAGTTTTCCCTATCCAATGAATTATATTATTTTAATATAATTTGGCAAAGATCCAAAGTGATCGAAAGTTTCGCAATTATCCGAAGTGTCCGAAGAATTTTGACCTGTAAACACATAATTATATACTTATATATACAAATATACATATACATATACGTATACATACATACATACATACATACATACATATATATATATATATATATATATATATATATATATATATATATATATATATATATATCCTCGTGGAAAAAAGACTGCCCTTTTCGGGATCTCGCGGCAAAACGACGATAGGCGTCCACGGGGCGTTATCAATAGGGGGTGGGGCGGAGCCTCGCGCGGATCACGATCCGATGGTGGGGGGAAGCCTGATTTCGCCGCGGTTTATACAACGTGTATACAACGCGGGGGGATCCCGCGCGCGACCGTCCGCGAGGAGGGGGCGCGAAGTGGGGGGGGGGGGGGGGGGGGTGAAAGAAAGAGCCGCGTTACAGCGAGTCGAGTATAGCGCGATCTGGGGCTTTCGAGGCCGGAGGGGAAAGCGCGATATCGGACGTCCCCCACCCCCGCCACTGGCAGTTCCCCCTCCCAGCGCGAAACGCCTTCCCTCTTCCTATCCCCTCGCCCCGCCGCGGACCGCCGTCACTTCCCCTCCGACTCCCCGCTCGCGCGCCACCCTCCCCTCCACCCGCGCCCGCGGGCACCGCGCACGCCGCGATATCGCGGATACGCGGAAAACCACGCGCGCCCGGCACCGCTCAGTCGCGACGCGTTCGTCACGCGGTTCGCATCGTTGCGTATACGTGAGCGCTCGTCCGCGTCGCGCTTGCCTGTACGTCACGCGTAGTTCCAACACGAAGCCACTTACATATTTACACGTATATATATATATATATATATGCATATGTACACACATGTATATGCATATGTAGATCGTGCGTGTCCGAGTGTGCGTGTGTACGTATATATACGTATATAAATATACACGTGGATATACAATAAATAAGGGGATTTTCGTTCGGCTTTGCCCCATCGCGCTACCAACGCTACATCCGTTTCGCGCTGTCGTACCAGCCGCGCGCGCGCCCTTGTGTGTGTTTGTCGACGTCGGGCGTTACGTCACGCATGCGGGGCTTCTCTCAAAACAAAACCGCCCTACCAACGCGATATTCGTAATCTTCGCTTACGCCAAGCCGGAAGTAGTGCGTGAGAGTGTCCATTCTTAGACCTCGAGAGGGATCTAGCGTACAAACTCGTTAAGGTCTCGTTACGAGGATTTTAAACAGTGAAATAATCGGTGGAGTGCGGGACTAAAGAAACAAAACGAGAACAAAATTAACGGGTGGGCATTCGAGTCGGGGGATTAATCCTGTCGGACGATTCCTTCGCGCGAGAAGTTCGTTTCCGCCTGTTTTCTTTTCACCCCCCCCCCCCCTTCCCGAGAGAATCCGAACTTTCGCGGCGAGATTCTCGGGTTCGCGAAAGGAATTTTAAGCACCAAAAGCGAAATGATAAGTACGAAAAAGAAATGACTTTTACGATCTAAGTGAGGTTTGGGGCGTGTATAAGAGTTGGTCTGGCGTCGTGAAGTCTTGTGGCACGACACGTGTCATGAGTCTCGGTAGGAGGGAAACTCTGCAGGAGACTGAGAATGGTCACCATCGATGTTCGCGTCACTGCTGTCGCGGCTAATTTACGCAATTGAGTTCCGGAATATATAAATATATACATATATATGTGTACATGTAAATAGGGCTGGGGAGAGAGAGAGAGAGAGAGAGGGAGTGAGAGAGAGAGAGTTTCGGTAACGCGAGCATCCCGGTGACATTTTTACGTTGCAGATGATCGCGTGGCCCCGATGAGTGCGGCCCGTTCGGAGCAGCTCGAGGCAAAAAATACAAGTTGCCGATAGAGCAAAGAGCGAGAGAGAAAGTTATAAAGATAGATTAAACAAAAAATCGCATCAAAATGACACAACAAAGCGGTGCAGGTTCGCCCCAGCAGTTTTGCCTTCGCTGGAACAATTACCAAACGAATTTGACGAACGTGTTCGATCAGTTGCTGCAGAGCGAGAGTTTCGTGGACGTGACGTTGGCGTGTGACGGAAACTCGGTGAAGGCCCACAAAATGGTACTTTCCGCCTGCAGTCCGTACTTTCAGACCCTCTTCTTCGACAATCCCTGTCACCATCCGATCGTCATAATGAAAGACATCAAATGGCCAGAGTTGAAGGCCGCGATCGAGTTCATGTACAAGGGCGAGATAAACGTGTCGCAGGATCAGATAGGGCCGTTGTTGAAGGTCGCCGAATGCCTGAAGATACGTGGCCTTGCGGACGTAAACAGCGAGCACGAGTTGACATCGCGACCGATGTCGTTGCAACGTGATGCCGGTGCCGCAGCTTCCGGCGAGTCGAGCAACAACGCGGCCATAGCGGGCACTTCCGGTGGCGTATCGGGCGGGTTAACCGGTGGTAGCATCGGCCCCATACACGTGCCCCACGTAGCCGCAATTCCAACGGTGCCGCAGTTGCACACGCGAAAAAAACGCCGCCGTATATCGAACGAGCGTTCGCCATCGGTGCCAAGTCCCGATCACAATCCCTGCATGCTCGGTATCGTCGATCACGAGATCGCCGGTAGCCTCATGCTACCCGAGCTTCATCACGCCCTTGGCCAACAAACGTCATCGTCGTCGACACCACGATCTATCGGCTCACCCGGAATGCCCGGCATCACCGTCTCACCACAGATCAATCTTCAGGAACTTCCGTTGCCCCTTGTTCTACCGCTTCCACCGCCGAATTCCAGCAACGCGAGCCTACACGGCCTCATCTCGTCACACGCTCATCACGTGCCCGGCCACGTCACCCCCGCCGGCCACTCGTCCATCAATCATTTGGCCGCTCACGTGCAGCATCAACAGCACCATCAGGAGCATCATCAACGACACCAGGAACATCACAGACACGATCAACAGCAGCAACATCATCATCATCATCATCGCCAGGAACACGATAGACGCCAGGAACATCATCACAGACAGCAACAACAGCAACAGGCGGCACACGCCCTCAATGCACAACAGGCCCATCAGCAACAGGCACAGCATCTTCATCATCAGCAACAGCTCAACGCACTTGGCGTCATGGACGACCTCGAGATCAAACCCGGCATCGCCGAGATGATACGCGAGGAGGAGAGGGTGAGTCATTCACTGTTATATATATGTTTTGTCGTCGAGAGAGGGTTGGCATTTTTTTGGTCTTTTGGAACATCTTTCATGCAACGCTGAAAAAAAAACGATTATATCAAACGCGCGGGACATAGCATTTTTTTTTCAAGATTCACCCCCCGATGGGGGTGTCTTCCGGAACATTTAGAGGGTTGACATTTTTTCTCGGAGACCCCTTCTGGACCACCTTACATCGACGCCGATAAAAAAAACGATTATATCAAACACACGAGAGATATAATTTTTTCAAGTCTCACCCCCTTATGAGGGGTGGTTCCGGTGGTCGAAAATGGTTTAAATTCATTTAACCCTTTGTGCCATGGTGGCACTCGAACTTTTTTTGGTATTTCAGCATCAGTCGTATATTCAAGAATAACAATTGATGTGCAATAATTTAAAATCATGGATGATTTTGTTTATGCGCATAAACAAACCTTAACAAATTGCAATGGTTCCAGATAAAATACATTATGTCCGAAAGTTTTCGTAGTTTGTTATTTTTCAATCGTTTTTCAAATTTCAATCTGCCATATTGGATCCGCTATCTTGAATTTTGGAGATTTGATTGGTCATTCATGATCAGCGACCCTAAAAATCCCAGAATATAAATTTTCATAATATTTGCACCGTTTTGCGAATTTTTATCCGCCATGTTGAATTTTGAAATTCGGAGCTCAGATTCGTCATCAGCGACCCCAAAAACCCCCGATTGCTCATTTTTTCGTTCATCGGGAAATTTCTTACATTTCTGTCAGCCATTTTGAATTTTGGTATTCTGGGCACAGATTCGTCATCAGCAACCCCAAAAACCCCCGAGTAATGAATTTCAAGCCGATTGGACTAAAGGAAAAATGTGTGACACAAAGGGTTAACCATTTTTTTTTAGCAATTAGAGCCGAACTGTGCAAGAAATTATAGGAAATTTAAAAATTAAAAAAAAAACCGTTGGATAGCACATAAGTAATACAAAAAAAGGTAAATATTTACAAGTCGGGCTCCAGCTAGAAAAGGGGTTTAGAAATGTTGTACCGAGTCGATGTATTTCAGGGCACTTTGCTCATACTATTTAAGTCGGGGGAAGACGATTTCAACCCCCAAACGCCTTTTTTACCTTTTTAAAGGTATGGAGGAAACGGGTTTGGTGACATCATGTGGGTCAAATGACATGGGTTTGTTTGGGTTTGTTTGGGTAAAAGTCAAATTAGAGTAAGCATACAGAAAACGTATTTCAAAAATCGAATATTTTCGGGAATTTTTTTTCCTCAATAAAATACTCCCCCATAATAAAAAAAAACATATTTTCATATTGCAGAATAACCCCGAACACGTAAAAAAAAATTCGGAGTCGATTAGGGCTGGAGCCCCGCTTGTAAATATTTACCCAAAAAAAAATCGATGCGACACCACTGCTTGTGAGCACCACCCACACCAACAACACGTCACGACTCTTTATGCAGTAAGATGGGCTTTAGCAGACGAAGTTTTAACTTTGATTCGATATTACGCGAAAACGCGGCGACAAATCGAAAATTTAATGACATTCTACCAATGAAATATGATTTAGGTATATACACGGATCATTTATCGGGACAAGCTGCAGATTCATGATGATAAGCCGTTGAAACTACCTGATATGGGGCTGTACGTTTGCATCAGTGGAATTCAACGAAAATAAGCCCTTTTCGTATTGCCGTTTGCTTTTCGCCATATTTGAGGTACTGAAATAACTGAAACATTCTTGAGAGTCCTTATTTTTTATTCATACCAACGCCTGCAAAACGAGTTCTTTCGATAAGACGAAAAATGAATGGAAAAATCAAGAAGAATCGTTGCATTCCAATGATGCAAGCTTCAACACTGGGATGTAGGGAGTATCAATTGTTATATAGTGGCGCACGTATACATGCATTTTTCTATATAAGGTCTGTATAACTTTTTCGGTACTTTTCGTTTCTCACGTCAAAATCGCCACTTTTGAGTTTTTTGAACCACTCGAAACACTGTGTTTTACCAAGAGCAAGTTCACCGAAAGCTTCGACAAGCATTCGATGCGATTCTGCAGCAGTTTTGTTCAAATGATAACAGAAAACCAATGCTGTCCGCAAGTCGTAGTTCGTAGGCACAAAACTCGACATGTTTAAGATTATAGAAAAATATACCGGTGTAGGGAACTTGGGTTGTTGTGTGTTGAAAATCTTCGTCAGCTGTTGGAGGGAGATGATGGCGCTGCAGGAGCAGTCTCACGGTCCCTAAACTGATGGCTTGCACCATCTATAGGGAAATTCCGGTTTCATACTTCTACACCTGGTATATTCGGCTACAAAGAGAGGCTGCAGAGTCTAGGCGCCAAGTAATTAATTAAAATCAATCAATATATATCAATGAACAAGTGGAATTCATTCTGGACACTTCAATTTTTTTAAATAACGCAAAGAAATTTATCAAAGCAGGCTTGGTGAGGCAAATATTAAGTAGAAACAAAATAAAAACATTACAGTATCATTCCGGCGTAATAGAATACAGATTTTCTCCGTAAATATATTAAAAAAAGATAATTTCCATTAAAAGTGTTCAGAATTAATTCCACTAATGTATATATCATACTTTATTATATAATTACTAAATATAATAACTATATGGTGTTGAAGTTTGCATCGTTGGAAAGCAACGAATGTTTCGCTTTACATTTTCTCTACAATATTTTTATTATTATAGGCGATCTTTTTTTTAATAGATTTATAATGTGGAATGATAACGAAGTATCTTGAAAGACGGTCTAAGGCCTATTGTAGGCGAAATCTGCCAATAGAAATTAAATTCGTTGCAGTCCAGCGGAGCAAAATTCACCATCGTATTACTTATATATATAAGTAATACGATGTTATATATATAATCGTATTACTTATATATATAAGTAATACGAAGGTTCTTATTTAGCGATCTACAACCTAAATCTGCAAACTATGATTTTGTATAATAATGAAAGTAATAAAATACAACGAATTTTCCTTGCTTTCCAAGGACGGAAACTTCAACCCCATGATTTTTTATGATATAAAAATATTCCTTGCTACGGCAGCGAAGGAAAAAAATCCGGAAGTAGCGGAAAGATGAGAACGCTTAGGTTACATTTAAATAAAACAATACATATGGATCCATCAACTTTAATTATTCTTTTAAACTAATCAACATTTATTAATCCTTCAATTTTGACAACAAAGCAGTTTTTCTTATTGTTAGCGTACAATACACATTTTTAATGAAACACACACACACGCACACAGGCTCATGATTCATCTTACACCGCACCTTCGCCTTGTCGCTAGTTCGGCAGTATTACGATATCTGTAGCCCCTAATTTTGACCATGCAGCCTTCATATTTGACCCAAAATAGCACTTTTTTCAAGAGTGACAAAAATCGGAATTCCTCCCTCAAGGGGGTGAGCGGGGGTTTTGAAGTTTATATGAGACAACATATTTTTTGGTTAGATTTGTTTGAAACTTGGTATAAATACACTCCAATACAAAGAAGTAAACATGTATTTCAGCAATTTTCAAAACGTAACCTTTAAGGGGGTTAAACGAGAGTGTTAAGGTTTGTATGAAAAACCTATTTTTTGACCAGATTTGGTTGAAACTTGTCAAATTCATTTTACATATAACACTATACCATGTTTTCCTCGCTGTTCGGTTCGTGTTGACAGTCAACCAGTACTTTTAACACATATGTGTGTGCCACACATATGTGAGCATTAAAAAAAATATCCAAACAGACCGAAACTTTAAAACCTCCGTTTTACCCCCTTAAGGGTCGAATTTCGATGTTTAGCACTCTTGAAAAAAGTCTTATTTTGGGTCAAATGTGAAGGCTGCGTGGTCATAATTAGGGGCCACAGATATCGTAATCCTCCCCCCAAGTTCCTATATATACTTCGGGACTTTGAAATATGTAATATTACAAATATAGGCGAGGAATGGAAAATACCGGAAAGAGAGAGCGCGGGAGAGAGGCAGAGAGGGAACTAGTTGAAAAAAATGTAATCTCTCCATGCGCTATTCTTTTTGGCAATAACAGCTTCCATACCTGCTGGGGCATCCGGGTGTCTCGCCCTCTTGACAGCGGTCACGGGGTAGTGTTCTCGCCGCGCGAGGGAGGGAATGGCGGGCGATATCGTCGGGAGCGATGTGAAATATACAAACGGCGATGGGTGAAAGAGAGTTATACTACTCGTAGTACAAGAGGGGGAAATTGGTGAACTCGAGACGGCCTCCCCGTAGATAGTGTACCGCGAAATGGGGTGAAAAAGAGACGGTGGATGGAATAGTCCAGTAAAAGAGACGAAAACCCAGCACCTTTTAACGTAAAACATGAATTTTTGACTGAAGGTAGATGGTTGCATACTGAAAGTAACCCCAATAAAATGTTGTCTCTGAACTCGCCCCAACCCTAAGAAATGGGGGTTGAAAACATTTAAATCACCGTATCTCGATAATTAATAGCCCGATCAAAAAAGGTTTCAAACAAAACTTGTTTGGAATAATAAAATTCGTATAAAGTTATTTGACGTCCAATCCCCTATCTTTGAAAATAGCGGCACAAAAATGATTCGAAAATTCGGGGTTGATGTGTGTGCGAACGGAGTGATTTTGTGCTGCTATTTTCAAAGATAGGGGTCTGGACGTCATGTAACTTTATACGTATTTTATTATTCCGAACAACTTTTGTTTGAACCATTTTTTTATGGGGCTATTAATTATCGAGATACGGCGATTTTTAAGTTTTCAACCCCTATTTCTTAGGATTGGGGCGAGTTGAGGGGCAACATTTTATCGGAGTTACTTTCAGTATGCAACGATCTACCTTGAGGAGAAAATTCATATTCTACGCTAACAAGTGCTGGGTTTCCGTCTTTTTTACTGGACTAGAACCCCGGGCCACAGATCGGCGCGGTATTTGCGACGAAAGGTGGGGGAAAATGCGAGAGTGGTCGAAAAAAAAAAATGAGGAAGTATAAACGGAAGGAGACGACGAGCGAGATGGAAAACGGTAAATCGGGCGATTGCGTATATACAACGAAACGGAGAGAGCCATTCATCCTGATACACCGGAAGTGACTGCCATACTTTTGTCGTCGCGCTCGAATTAATATATTTCCCCTTTTTTCGTATCCATACGGAGTGTATCCATGGTGTTGAAGTTTGCATCGTTGGAATGCAACGAAAATCCTTCTGGATTTTTTCAGTTCTTTATTTTTATTATTATCTATAATCATTTTTTTCGCAGCCGTTGGTTATACATTTTTCACAAGGATTATTAAGAATGTTTCACCATTTTTCGTAACCTAAATTGTGCCGAAAAAAGAATACAGCAACGGGAAAAAGAAAAATTCGTTATATTCCAACGATGCAAACATGAATATGATGAGTATCTCATCATTTATATCGAGACATCGAAAAAGTTCGAATGCGAAGACAAAAAAATCGGTCACTCGCACGTAGCACTCGAGTCGATTTTAAATGGCGTTGGAGTTTGCATTGTTGGAATGCAACGGAAGATCTTATCTTTTTTTTTCATTTTAATCACAATCTATAATTTGTTTAAATGGATTATAGTTCGTGGATTTATAATCTATAACGTAATATAATAATATTATATATTATTATAGGTGGAGATGAGGAAGTGGAACATACTGAGGAATGTAATAAGGGGGAACACCGTGTTAACGTATAGCTGCCGCGACTATCCTGTGTTCAATGCAAATGAACAGGTCACAACAATTAATTAATCTTCATTCAAAACTACTATCTTAGCCGCATTTGAGCCGAAGGTAACACAGTTGACGCGACAAGTTCTCTATTTAACGCAAATAAGGATTTATTAACTATTAATGAATCTGTATTTAAGATGTTGGCCCAGTAGTTCTTTGAGATAACAGCCGTACACTTATTGCTAAATGGTATAAGTTATACAATTATTTGGTAATAATTAAAAAATCTTCAGTTGAATCAAATATAGCCCTGTTAATAGTTAGCAAATAACTTGAAAAATCGACGACACGTCCCAAATAACGATTTGTTAATAGTTAAGAAATTTGTACTTGAGACAAGATCGTACATTTGGCACTATAGTGTTACATTGATTCAACTGCACATTCATCTGCCGACAATCAATAAATGACTTTGTCCAAATATTCATTTGGTAACTATACACGAATCTTGATTAGTGTGAATGTGAAATATCGTTCACTCAACTATCCTTCACATCTAGGACAACTTTTCCACTGATCTCATTGAATAAACGCCTCATTTATAAAAAACAAGTATTTATAGTGTATTAATACGAAGCATTGAGTTAGACCAACTGTACAGTTGTCTGCAAAAGGCTCCGGTCAAAGATAATTTTACCATGGAGTAACGTTTAAAGCATGCAAAATGGAAACACAAACATATCGTAACTTTCTTTTATTATGCAATCGTAACGTGTTATTGAAAAATTATGTATAACTATTCATAATTATTTATAACCAAATTGACAATTTTCGCTTTTTCATAATTATCCGGCCAAGTACGAATTAGGCATTATATAAAAAGAAAAAATATAGTAACTCGAGAAAAAAAAATTGAAAACGGTAATAAATGTAAGATTTTCATCAATACTTGGTAGCCATGCCCTTCGAAGCTATTACGGCAGCACATTGGTGAGGCATCGATTCAATAAGTTTGATGATTCCATCTTGAAAGATATTATTCCACTCTTCTTGTACTTTTCCCCACAAAGCAGCTTTATTGGCACAATGTTCAGTTCCTCCTCTTAGTTTTAACTCTTGCCATAAATGTTCTATGGGATTCAAGTCCGGAGATTGTCTCGACCACTCTAAAACTCGAATATTTTTCTTGCCAAAAACCTGCTGAAGGAGCTTTGCTCGATGTTTTGGATCATTATCTTGCTGAAAAATCAATCCTCGTGGCATATTCTGACGAGCGTAAGGCAGCATTTCTTTTAATATAATATCTCTATACATAGCAGAGTTCATAGTGCCTTCAATTTTAAAGATTGGACCGACGCCTTTCCAACAGAATGCACCCCATAGCATAAAGCTACGTCCACCGTGGTTCACAGTTGGTGTTTGATGTCGCGAATCATTTCTAGTTCCTTTTGGTCGTCGAACGTACCTTCTCCCATCATTTCCAAACAAATTAACTTTAGTTTCGTCTGAGAACAGCACTTTTTTCCAATCTTCAACAGTCCAGCTCTGGTATTTTTTCGCGAATTCTAATCTGGCCTTCTTATTTTTTTTTACCGATCAGCGGTTCTTTAACTCCAACACGTCCAAAAAGTCCCACTTCTGTCAGTCTACGTGTAACAGTACTTTGGCTAATGTCAGCCAAATTTTCTTCGCGTAATTCACGTGCGATGATTGCAGCATTCGTTTTTACGTCTGCGACAGCCTTTCTTTTGATCACTTTATCGACACGATTAGTTGTTTTCCTAGGTCTCCCAGGACAGTATTTATCTTCTAGAGTACCTGTAGTCTTGAATTTATTCATTATATCGCTAACAGTCGATTTTCCAATCGCCAACATTTCGGCTATTTCACGTGACACTTTTCCTTCGTTGTGCAACTTGATAACCACTTTACGTATATCCAATGACGTGCGTTTCGACATCTTGACTGAGTGTTACTGATCGTACAATGCAAAAGGAACAGCGCTCTCAAAGTTTACATGATTTCGCGACTGATAACGTAAACAAAGCGAATTATGTCTTCTTGGAATTTGGCCGCAGCATGAAGCAGCAAAACGTGTTATTTTTCTTACAAATAATTGTTAATCGTTATGAACAATTTTTGAATTACACATTTTGATTGCATGATAAAAGAACTTTACGATGACGAATTCGTGTTTCCATTTTGTATCCTTTAAACGTTACTTAATCATAAAATTATCTTCGGCCATCCGACTTCACCATTTGTTAATAGTCAACGAATCCTGGTACATGGAAATATATCGTTTTCTCAGTGTGTATTTGGAAATGCGAACAAGTGCGATCAAAACAGTCTCAATTTTAGGCAAATTTACGCTCTCCGTCTCGCTCCTCTCGTTTTTTTTTTTTTTTTTTCGTTTTGTACTCCTTTCGCTTTCGTGCTTTGTATCGTCGCGCGCTGACGTAACCGTATGTGGGCCTGTCGGCGAGACGCGACGCGAAAGAGAGAAATTGGTACCTCAGAGTGAGGTAATAGGAGAGGGAGATAGAGATAGAGGGCCTGAATTCTTTGGCTGTATTCTTAAGTACCTTTCCTAAGGACCATGGAGCATCTTTCCGGTCGCTCATTGAGGGACCTGACCACTAATATTTTTTATTGCTGAGTTGCTTCTCCTCTCGTTCTTTTTCCCTCATTTCGACCTTCTCTCTCTCTCCCTCTCTCTCTCTCTCTCTCTCTCTCTCTCTCTCTCTCTCTCTCTCTCTCTCTCTCTCTCTCTCTCTCTCTCTTGACTGCGGTTGCACAGTCCTCACTTTTCCTCTCTCTCTCTCTCTGTCTCCTTATCTTTATCTTTTCTGTTTTTTTTTCTTTCGTTTTCGTCTCAAATGAGCGAGACGGACTCTCGTCGGTGCTCATTTTAATAAGATACTATTTCGGTTTACCCACAAATTGTATGTATTTTAGATATTTCGAAAATTACCTTTACCAGGAAACACACGGGACGAGAAGCGCGCGCGCGCGCTCGAGCGCGTGATATAACCAGTCAATAGTTGGAATATAATGGTAGACCGTGGAAATTGGAATGTTGCCGAGCGCGCTGTGTCTCGAATATTACCGCTAACCTTTTTCTCCCAACGTACGACCGAATACCTCAACCATATTTCGCATTTTTCGTTTTTTTTTTTTGTTTTTTTAATTCTATGCGTATTTATACACATACGCACATTTTTTTCATTCGTTTCTTCCTGTCGTTTCATTAATTACATAAAATGACGCGAACGCACCGGAAACGAAATGGTTTGGCGGTAATGCGAAACGAATTTGCTTTTTCGTTAATTCTTGCTTGTTTTTTTTTTACCTCGCACTCGGACATTCCGAATATGCGAAATGTCATTAACTGGATTATACAGGTTGAAAATGCCTGCATACGAGTTTATATATATGGGCGTAATAAAAGTCGACTAACCGAAAAGTCGATACGCGAGCTCGCGCGGAGAACTCCGCGCGCGAATATATTTTCTATATGATTGCCCAGAGCCATCGTGGGTAAACACACGCACACGCACACATCCGCGTCTCGCCTCGTAAAACTTGACCCACTTTTATAGAAATCATATATATATATATATATATATATATATATATATATATATATATATATATATATATATATATATATATATATATATATATATATATATATATATATATATATATATATATATATATTACAGATGATTTCTGAAGCCTCGTATCCACACACACACACATATATCCACACATACATAACGTTCCTTCGAACGAAATTCCTCCATTTCATTTCATTCTACTTTTTATTATTTCTTTGCTCTCTGTTTCTTTTTTCGTATTTCACGTATTAACGCGGGCTTGTCTTGTAAACCCATATGTATAAAATATTTGCAGTATTGTTTGTGTGTGTGTATCTATATATTATTATATATGAGACACTCGCTCGAGTCTCATTTTCTGGTCTAATCTCGAAAGCCCCCCCCTCGGACGAAGGTCCGCAGGGAGACGAGATCTCGTGGGAGTGAAAAGGGAGTCGCGTGGGTGGCAGAGAAGTTTGCAGTCTCTAGTGATATTGCGAGCCAGGGACAGGAAAAGTAGAAACGGAATTCTCTCTCTCTCTCTCTCTCTCTCTCTCTCTCTCTCTCTCTCGCTCTCTCGTCCGATAACTTGTGGAAAATGTAGTAAACGGCAGTCATAAGGACCTTTATAAGGACCGTCTGCCATCTCGCTATTTATCCTTTCGGCGTAGAGGACACTCGAAAAATCCAAAGAAAAATTCACGCACACGAAAATCTACGAAGAAAACTTCATATCATATTCATAACGAACGAATCCTTGGGACAATATTTTTTTGCTGTTGTATTAAATCGTATTGTTGTTGTATTTAATTGTTTAATTCATTTTTCAATTTAAGTCGTATCAATTTTGTTATTAAATTAAAGTTTTAATTTGACTTGTTTTAAATTTTGCTTAATTAAAAGTTCTCATCACCGAGAAGTTTTTTTTTCCCTGAACATAATGTACTTATTGATTAATTGCTTTGTTCCACCATCATCATAGCTTGCATTATAATAATCTTGAGGTTTATTATTATTATTTTCTTTATTGACGTTGACATTATTGCATTGTTCTATATTGGTGCTATTATTATTAGAAAGGAATTGAATCGATCGGTCAAAATGAATTTCAAGTGGTATGCGATATGGTTGCCAATTCTGTTTAAAGTTTAAATCAAGTTTTGTTTGAGAAGCAATTTTTTTTTTTTTTTGGTCAATGAGAATGCTTCGTTATTTTGAGGGAACGTCTCCTCAAGTTTCAAGCTTCCGATAAAATATGCCGTGTGTACGCGAGAGATGAAAGTAGAAGTAGAATATAAGCCCAAGGCAAAGGAGGAGAAAGAGACGTAGGAGAAGAAGTGTATAGCACGATCTCGAGGGAAAAGGGTCGACGATAGTCGAGGTCAGTACCCACTTGACCACGCCAAGTAGCTATGGTTGTGCCTTCTGCCTCTCTCGCGACACGCAACGACGTCGATTTCTCGCCTCCCTTCGTCAGACATCTATCCCGATTTTCCTATTTTCCTTTCCTCCCCGTTGTCTTCTTCCTTGTCACCCCCCCCCCCTCTCCCTCTCGCTTTTCCTACTTTATTCGCAAATAGCATCGATATATGCATCGGGCGAAGACACCCACCCCGATCATCTCGGCTTGTACATTATCTATGTATAGTACTTTTTTCTTGGAATATATTATGAATGTCTCGCGGGTACACTCGAATCTGCAATCTATATTATAGCCAGACGGCCATATATATGGAACTACTCAATAATAATTGAACTTTTGATATAAGAATTAATCTAATATGATATAATTGTACTAGCGGATTTGATTAATGATGGTTCATAATAATAAACTCTGTTAACTAAAATGGAATTATGTATACATACATGTAACCTGAATTCAATAAAGTAATGATAATAATAATAGTTTTAATGCACTATGTCATAAAATACATTTTACATGCTAAAATATAATTGTAGTAATAGACTGAATTAACAATCATTAATTAAAAGTAAAAAATGCAGTTATATATATATATATATATATATATATATATATATAGTGGTAGAATCACGTATCTGTCTCAGCACATAAATCCGCGGTTTCATGAATTCCTGAATTATTTAAAACTACCGACGTTGCGTTATTCATTTATAGGTATGCGAAGGAAAGAAAAAAAACGTCACTGATCGATTTTACGTTTCTTATTCCTGTTTGTGTATATATATATATATATATATATATATATATATATATATATATATATATATATATATATATATATATATATATATATATACATATATACCGGGTGTCCCATTTTTATTTTATACCTGATATATCTCGAAAAAACTGCTCCGATCAAGTATTGAGTGTAATAAAACTTTTAGGGTTCAAAGGGGGACGTTAAAGAAAAAAATTATTCCCCCATTCTTGATCCCAAATATAAAATAACGACGTTAAGACGGCCGACATGTTTTTTTTTTACATGGGAACATGTTTTTTTTCCACCCAAAAATTCTCGGGCCGAAACGAACAACTTTTTTTAGGAATTTTTTTTTTGACAACGTTCACAATTTTTCGGTTCGAACGTCATTTTTTACAATTTTAACGCTATCCAGAATGTACCGCAAGGAGGTAAAGTCTTTGACATCCCCAGTGTAAGTGTGCGTGTGTGCGTGAGTGTTAGTTTGTTTGGGTTTGTTTGGCTTACCGAGCAAACCCAAACGAACTCAAACGACCCAAACAAACTGACACCCACACACACACTTACACTAGCGATGTTAAAAACTTTACTTCCTCGTGGTACATCCTGGACAGTGCTAAAATAGTAAACAATGGTGTTCCAGCCTAAAAATTATGAACTTTAGCAAAAAAATGTTCTTACAATAGTTGGTAGTTTTGGCCTGAAAAATTCTTTGATGAAAAAAGAGTCATGTTCCCATTAAAAAAAAAAAAAACATGTTGGCCGTCTGAACATCGCCATTTTAAACATTGGACCAAACAAGATTTTTTTTTCTTTAACGCTCGCTTTTGAATCCTAAAAGTTTTATTATACTCAATACTTTATCGGAGCAGCATTTTTCGAGATAAATCAGGTGTAAGATTAAACCGAGACGCCTAGTACACCCACACACACACGCACACATAGAAATCGTGTGTATATATATATATATATATATATATATATATATATATATATATATATATATATATATATATATATATATATTATAGATGATTTCTGAGGCCTCGTATCCACACACGCACACACACATATGAACCGCGCTCAAACTTTCCTCATACACGTATACTTGCTTTGTTTTTATAGATAAAAACCAAAAAATAATAACAATATACCTGCAACATCGAGGTTTATCGAAAAAGGCTCGTTTTTGTTTTGTCTTCGAATTTTTTGTGTGCATCTTTCGCACGTATGCGCTGAGAAGAGGGAATAACAATTAAATAAAAAGTAAGAAAAAAAAATCGGAACAATTCATTGTTTCCGGAGTATGTGCGGCGCACGCTCGTAATCGCCAATTCAATGGAATTGTTCTGCGTATATTTATAATTGATCTTCCGCCTGCATATTTTTTGTACTCTCTCCCTCTCTCTCTCTCTCTCTCTCTCTCTCTCTCTCTCTCTCTCTTTCCCCTCCCTTCCTCTCTTTCTGCTTTTTACCGCTCGAACTTATTGTCCCGCTATTATTGATTTATGGAGCAACGCTGATTTACGACTCGGCTGTGTATGTGTGCGTATATTCCTGGCTGTCAGAGAGAAAAGAGCGAGAGCGAGAGAGAGAGAGAGAGAGAGAGAGAGAGAGAGAGAGAGAGAGAGAGAGAGAGAGAGAGAGAGAGAGAGAGAGAGAGAGAGTGAGTGAGAGAGAACAAGACTGAAGCGATTTCGTATACCTAGTAGACTCGTACGAAACTCGAAGCGCGATTCTTTCCCTTTTTTCCGCTGTTTTTCTTCGTTTTCTTTTTCACATTCATACCCCGAAACGTCTCGTTTTTATTCGTTCTTCATTCCGCCTCGGCTTCGTATCCTCTCGGTGCCTAGAGGCACAGAGGGGCAAGAGCGCGAGGCGGACAGGGTGGGATGGAACACTGGGGGGGGGGGGGGGGAGAAGGAATTTAAAAAATCGAGGGAAATGTCGATTTTGGAAACGCCATCGCTCGCGCGAAGAGGACGAATGTTCTGATTCCGATGGCGAGTGCCCGCGCGCCTCGTCCTCGGTTGCTCGTTTGCTTGAATCCCCCCCTTCATACCTACCGATCCCCCTGCTCGCCGGTCTCGCAATGCCTTGCGCCTCCTGGATGTGTATCGCCGGCGCCGTGTGGGAGACGGTAAATCAGAAATTATCTTGTCGCGTATGGTTACATGTATATATATATATATATATATATGTCTGTAGGAAGGTTTCTGTACCTGCCGCTTCCTGCGTCGAAACTCGTACTCGAAACGTGTGCAGTGTCTGCGTGAGGGATCGAAAAGCTCGCTTCGGACCATTTCGTTCTTCATATGTGGGTGTATGTATGTATATATATATATATATATATATATATATATATATATATATATATATATATATATATTAGGGTGTGCGGAAAAAAATCGATATTTTTTTTTCGGTTGCATCCACCAAAAAAGGTGAATTAAGGTAAAAAAAAGAAGAATCCTCGAAGGGGAGCTCAAAAAAAATTATTTCGAACGACGCATTGCATTTGAATACTTTCCATAAGAGTAACACCGGAAAATATTAGCACTTTTGAACGTCGTAGTAAAACTCTTCAGAAAAAAATCTCACGAAAATGTCATTAAGATATTCTGGCAGAGAATTGAATTCCCTACAAAAAAAGTTCCTACGAACAATTAGCTTAGAACAACCGTTCAAGTGGTATAGCTGTCTGAAAATAAATGTTATTATTTAAGCGACGTGCGCGCCATAGCACACGCTGCCAGCTAGCGGCAGCATGCGGTACCTCGCAGTGAAAAATTACAAGTTTCACACTAGCGCCACGAACGGGAAACCGCGACATTTTTCCCCCATTTTGGCCCCAAATGAAGATCTGTTACCGCTACAAAATTTCATTCGTTATTGCGAAGTGAATCCTGTAGTAGGGGAGGCTGCCTCGAAAAAAATTAGCTAGTCGCTTGTGATACTTTAACGAGAAAATTGTTGCTTTGTCGTTTTTCGACAATGCTGTGCCGATAAGTGTGAAGGCAAAAATTTTACAAGCTCTGCAATCTCGAGAAAAATCCAAAAATCCTTCCGAGTGAATAATTGTTAAAAAAAATGATTGGGAAATGTTGCTGAAAAAAGACATAAGCGATTTCGTTACTCACGAATCCTTATTTCTTTTCCAGCAATTCAATTTACCGCATGATTTTTTGAGAGTAAATATTGAATTATGGCCGGAAAATGCCACTTATTTGAGTTGCTTAGATTTTTTTTGATATCCAAAAGTCGTTAATAACTTAGCCGAACGTGGTGTCACTTCGATAGAAGCATATAACGGTTAATTAACAAAAAACGAAGAGCAGCTACAATATTTATTGGGCGTAGTGCAAAATTATCAACAGAAATACCCTAATTGCAACAAACAGACTCTTAAAAAAAGGAACGATGATTATCAAGCATTATAATGTGAAAACAAATTATTTTATCTTATTAAACCAAATTCATGGAATAAAACTTTTCGAAACACGATCAATGATGGACGTCGTTTCTTTTATATTTCTTGTTGTACTTGATTCTTTTTTGTATCAGAGAAATATTTTAAGAACGATTCCATGCAAATTGTATGTTAGAGCAGAACATTCTCTACAAAAAAACCCCAAAAAGTTTTTTCGTAAAGCGAAAAATTTTTACAGCCTTTTGAATTATTTTTTTTCTATCAATTCAATTTCAGACAGCGATTCCACTTGAACGGTTGTTCCGAGCTAATTTTTCGTATAAACTTTTTTGTTGGAAATTCGATTCTCCATGAGAATATGTTAATGACATCTTTGTGTGATTTTTTTCTGACGAGTTGCACTACCACATTCAGAAATCCCAATATTTTCCTGGGTTATTCTTATGGAAAATATTCAAATGCAATGCGCCATTCGAAATAATTTTTTTTGAGCTTTCCTTAGAGGATTCTTCATGTTTTACCTTAATTCACCTTTTTTTGGTGGATGCAAGCGAAAAAAAAAGTATCGATTTTTTTCCGCACACCCATATATATATATATATATATATATATATATATATATATATATATATATATATATATATATACACATACATGTTATCGGCAATATGTATAATGCAGGCATTCTATAGAATACCTAGTTACTCTATACCAGTGGTTCCTAACCGGTGGTCCGTGGACACTGGTGGTCCCTGAAAGCACCCGAAGTGGTCCGCGAAGTCATCATGCAATTATAAAAATGATCAAATAAATGACAATAAGTCGACGACGCGTTAAGGTCAAGGCGCAAGCCACACAGAAGTGACGTCGGGCAAAGAAGGAGTGAGGACGAGGCGCGGACGCGAATTTTGAAATTATATAGAAAAGACGAGGCTCGGACGCAGACGGGGCGCGGACACGACCAGAGACGGACGACGAAGCGTCGTGCCTACGTCCCGTCGCTTCTGTATGTTTTGGATCACGACGGTTCTATGTATTTTGTACGAAAGTACAATGAACGGGCGCCGCGTTTTCGCCCCGTGCCGAGATTAAAGGAGAAATACAAAAGAACATTACACTCCATTTGCCAGACATGAGAAGTTATTTCATCCGCCATTTTTCTGACTGCGAGGACAAAGGTATTCGGAAACTGATCCGCAATCCTTTCGGTGTCAACATTTCTGAGGTGCCGGATGAAATTCAAGAAGAGTTAATTGAAATGCAACACGATAGTAACTGCAAGGATACATTCGAGACAGTAATTGAACTTGAAGATTTTTGGGGCCAAAAAGCAATTTCTTTTCACAAAATTCGAGAAGTTGCTTTATGTTACCTGACTTTTTTTTCAACCACATACTTATGCGAGGAGAGATTCTCGGCACTTTTGATAATTGAAAATAAACATCGAAATAGTTTGGATGACGGTGCCGACATGGGTTTGGCTCGCACTGAACCACGTATTCAGCAGTTGGTAAACAGTATGCAGTCACGAAAATCGCACTAAAATAATATAATTAATGTAAAATCTTCGCAAATAATATAAGATTCTTGGTTTCGAATAATTTCATACGTGTTTTATTTATAGAACAACTTTATAATAATTTATATCACCGCTAAACAGTTGGGGATCCATGGCAAGACAAAAAACGTCAAATGGTCCCTCATCACTAAAAGGTTAAGGGGTTAGGTCACTCTAGAGGCCGAAAAATAGGGTTTTTAGAGATTTTTTTTCAGGAAAACTAAAAAATAAATCGAGATTACAAAAAAGGGTGTTTATCATCCATATCAGTGACTGTATACAATAATTTTTTTGAAGCGATTCATTTTGAAAATGGCGGCTGTGCAGCGTTTATCTCAGAATTGCATTTTTTAAGTTGGCCGGAAACATAACTCAGACAATTTTCAACCGATTCACTTGAAATGTTGAATATATCTTGAAAAATACATTGTCTATCGAAGTACATAGGATTTTTTTTTATATTGCATAGTTCATTTGTTATTAACAGTTATCGGACGATTTTTTAGGCAAATTTTCCACTTTAAAAAAATTTGCCTAAAAAATCGTTAATTGTTTCGTTCCTCTCTGTATAAACACGCCAATTTTTCGATTGTTATCTCTTCTCTTTTACGAGTTATAATTTTCCAAAAAAATGTAAATTTCGGACGTTTTGGAAACGTTTAACCCCTTCGTTGGCAGAAAGAATTCGACAAATAGTGCCCAAAATGGGAGGAACATCTTTTTATCCTGAAAACTTGTACTCTGGAGTTTTTGAGGATGCTGATTGAGAATCTGAACTCAAAATTCGGGAATTCACAATGATGAACAAATATGGCGGATGAAAATGCAAATATTACAGATTGATTTAGATGAAACTCTGTACTCATAGGTTGTGTAGGATTATGACTCACTGATTATGAGTCTGAACATTTCGAATTTTCAAATTTAAAGTTCAGATTCGTAGTAAGCGACCTCAAAAATCCCGGAGTACAAATTTTCATCTAAATCGAGAAAAGTTTTTGATTTTTGTCCGCCATATTGGCGCCGTCATTTTGAATTTTCCAATGTTGACTTCAAATTCGGATTCAGCGAGCCCAAAAACCCCCGAGTGAGGCTCCGATTTCAAATCGGAGCAAGTTAAATAGGGAAATAAAGGTTGACGCACTATTGCGTCAATGCCACACACGCCACGGAAGTATTTGACGCACTATTGCGTCAATGTCAACGAAGGGGTTAAGCGCTGATAACTGCTGAACTACTCGAGATATCGACAAATGTCACTACATAATTGTTTTTATTTTCAAGCACACTTTCGTTGAAAAATATGAAAAAAATCTATTATCAATGTCAACGTTTTTTTTTTGCTTCTACGGTGAAAACTATTTTTTTTAAATATGAATACCATTTTTTATTTTTTTCAAAAAATTCTCTAAAATAGAGTGACCCATTCTATGGTTTTTGAGACTAGTCTCATCGTGGGCCCATTTCTCCTTCTATTTTTTTTTTCGAATAAATCATATTTTTTTTAGAAGATTTTTATCATTTTAATGTCCAATAATGCTATTGATGATTTTGTGATTTCCAATTCGGCTTCGACAGGTGGCAATGGTTCGTTTTTCATTTGTGCTGAATTTAGGGAATATTTTTTTTTATGCAAAATCATTTTTACGCGACAGTTTTACAAAAAAAAAATCAGGGAAACCAAAAATGGTCGGGGTCACGGGCTAGGTGGAATGGCATGGAATTTCTCATATATATATATATATATATATATATATATATATATATATATAGACCCACAGGTGTTGGATATAATAATAAAGATCTGTATACGTATACTCGCTCGCGCCGCCCGAGTATACGTGATGCGTTCTCGCGGGCTTGATGGACGGATGACCGGACCATTCCGCAGATTGCCTCGCTCCCGATCCAACCGGAAGGAGATTTATACCGGCCGCCCGTCGTTATCTGTCGAGTAGCTTGCGCGCGTTTACGGACGTCCGCGAGAAAGAGAGACTCGCCCGCAAAGCAGCTCTCTCACGCGCTGCGCGCACTCCGATGCACCCCGTGCATCCCTTGCTCGTAGCCGCTCTTCTCTCTCTCTCTCTCTCTCTCTCTCTCTCTCTCTCTCCCTCTCTCTCTCCCTCTCCCTCTTTCTTTGTCTCGCTCCGTATTTCTCTTTACTCAATCCGTTGCATCGTTCTTTACGATATATGCGACCCTTTCGATTCAACGTCGCGACGCTCGCCGGAATTCAAAGAGAGAGAGAGGGAGAAAGATGGATGATCGATCTATCGGATTTCGCGCGGGAGGAAAACGAAGGGGAAAATCAAGAAAAAAAACAACCTAGAGACCTGAAAGGAACAAACAAAACGTTGACGTCGATGCAAATCAACGTGAACGATTGCTTTATGTATATGTGTACGTATATGTGTGTGTACCTTTTTATTTAGATCTCTTGCTTCTTTTTTCTCCTGCAAACGAGAAATTTGAAGAGATGGGGAAAAATCGATTAAATGCTCCATGCTCGACGGTACAACGTCAAGATTGGCTCTCGCAAAATTTCTAGGGTATTCTATATTTTTTTTGTTGCACTTTTAGCGCTTTTGGCCCCCTGCATCGCTGAAGTTTATATTTTTTTTTCATACATATATGGGGGTGTGTGTGTGTGTCCCTCGAATTAATGTTATTCGATCGTTTCATCGATACGGGAATTCACGAGTCGCGAATATACCCTCGTGTGGTGCCGGCATATATATATATATATATATATATATATATATATATATATATATATATATATATATATATATATATATATATGTATATATATGTACGATGCACGCATGCAACGTTATTGGCACGGCGGACGATACCGCGGTAGTGTAACACGAGATGGGCAAAAATCCGATTCGTATCCTCCCCGGTTCGACTCGTATATACAGGGTGTCCCTCTTATCTCCGTCACCCAAAATAACTCGGTAATTATCGACGACATGAAAAAATGTTCCAGACAAAAGTTGCACGATGCGAAGGGTACCATCAAATGCGACCATTTTTTTATCTCTATATTTTATTAGGGGATCAAAATCGTTCAAGGTCATTCAAGGTTAGTATCGATGATACACATCTAAATATCTCGGATCACTACCAAATATTTGGTAGTGATCCGAGATATTTAGATTTGTATTTCATTTGAATAGGTGACCTTGAATGACCTTGAACGATTTTGACCCCCTCATGTTTTTTTATACGGCTTGAGGTGCTCCACAAGATGGTTGAAAAAAAATGTACCATTCCATTTGAAAAAGTGGAGTTGACCTTCACTGTGCGTCAGCGCCTCCAACGAAATGAAAAAAAAATTGGCCGCGTTTGATGGCCCCCTTCACACCGTACAACTTTTGTCTGGAACATTTTTTTGTGACGTCGATAATTACAGAGTTATACCGGATGGTCGAGATAAGAAGGACACCCTATATATATATATATATTAGGGTGGCCGTTATTTGGGCATCGGCTAAAAAAAATCGATGCCACACCAAAAACATAATCAAGGTGTATAAAAAACCTGTGTAAAGTTTGGAGGCGCTCGAAAAATTGGAACACGCGCCACCGAGCGATTGAAATTTTAAATGTAAAATACATGTATGTATCCCGCGCATCAATGATTTTTTTTCCCAAGTATAATATTAATGAGAAAAATTTTAAACTTGGTACACTTATTGTGCATAGTATGGTGTACAAAACCAATTTTTTTCATTCACAATTTTGTTTATGACAAGCTCTGTAGAGATGCCCATATTTCGAATATGTTTCATTCGTAATACATATTCACGCGTTACGTAATACATATTACGAAAAAAATATATTCTTCTATGTCTTCTTCCCTGCAGACATTACATTTTCGAACTGAAAATTTGTATTTTTTATTTTATTTGAAATTTATTTGAAAACAAATATTAGAAAAAACGAAATATGGACATCTCTACAGAGCTTGTCATTAATAAAATTACGAATGAAAAAAAATGAAAAAATTTGGTTTTGTACACCATACTATGCACAATAAGTGTACCAGGTTTCAAATTTTTCTCATTAATATTATACTCGGAAAAAAAATCATTGATGCGCGGGATAAATACGTGTATCTTACATTTAACATTTCAATCGCTCGGTGGCGGGTGTTCCAATTTTCCGAGCACCTGCAAACTTTACACAGATTTTTTTTTATACACCTTAATTATGTTTTTGGGGCGGCATCAATTTTTTTCGCCACAGCCCAAATAACAACCACCCTAATATATATATGTTATATAAATTACATTCGGTGAATGTCACAAAAATGCCCCAGGTCGTATCCAGCTTGAACTATGCACGTGTCTGTATGTGGTATATATGCCGATCCAAACAGCACAGGCTCCTTTACGCGTAATACTTTTCACGAGGCAATGCCTTTTTTCTCACTCTAAAAATCATCCCCCGGTCGTAATAATTGGTAAAATAACAAAAATCGTTAAATCCCACGAATAAAGAAAAAAGCACCAACAGATTTGGCGAATTAGGGTTTTTGAGACCTTTTTTTCTCGAGTTTATCTCTTTATCGAACTGCCATTACGATCGCGGTCTTGTCTGACTCGGCACGAAATACCCTCTGTGAATATTGGGTGTGTGCGGGTGTTTGTGTGTGCACACCAGGCAATAGCTGGCTATTCGGCTGCATCGATAGAAATTAAATTCGAGATTATTCGATTATGATGCAGCCACGTCGGAGAGCGAGGGGAGTGACGCGAAGTGCTGATAGGGAGGAATTTCTTTTCTTTTTTTTTCCGTTGCTATACTTCGGTCCGACAGTAAACTCTTCCGTCTATCCGGAACTGTCGAATCGCCGGCTCGAATTTTTTTTCTCCTCGTTTACGCTCCTTTGTGTTGTTCTCTTTTTTTTTGTTGTACTTTCGTGCTTTGTCTATAATCACGCTCTAGGTGATTTTATTTTTCGAATGGTCTGGAAGAGTCGGAGTTGATCCAATTTTTTTCGCTTACTCCGATCAGCCTACAACAAACAGGTATATATATATATATATATATATATATATATATATATATATATATTGAATATGTATAGAGAGAAAAATGTTGCTGACGCGTAACGAATTTACCAAGTTGCGGATCCGTGCACGAGTTTCATGCGCCTGGAATTTTACACGATCGTTCGCGAATGAAAGAATGTTTTCGTTTCTTTTCAATAATTGCTCGGTACTATCGTGTCAACATGACGTTGAAGTTGGAATCGTTGAAACGCAACGAACTTTATTTTTCCTTCTATTGCGAACGTTTTTTTTTTTGCCGATTTAAGATACAAAAATCACTTGAACGGTTTTTTCTTATTCTTCTAAGAGATCCACGATCTTAATCTACGAAAAAATTATAGATAGCAATAACAATAAAGAAATGAAAATAAAAAATAAAGAAAGTTGAAACGTCAATGCCATCGTGTCAACTCCGTAAACGAAGAATCGGGGACATTTAATTTTTACATTTAAGGGGCTGTTCATTTATTACGTAAGACGTTGGGGGGGGGGGGGGTAGTTCCGAACAAGTCTTGTTTTTTCTTGCAGGGGGTAACAGGGGGTCGAGATAGTTCTTACGTAAGATCATAAAAGTGAGGTGAAGCAATAATTTCAAAACGCATATATTTATTTGTAACTGGTAGATACTGATCTTAAGTAAGATTGAGGGGGGGGGGGGGGGGGCAACCAATCTAATTTTTCCTTACATAGGGGGAACGGGTCAGAAAGAGGTTAAAATTGTCTTACCTAATAAAGCCCCTAACACACTGAGATTACGAGCTTGAATTTTCTCATTGGCTGCTCATATCGAAATACATCAAACTGTGAAAATTGCAAAAATGATTTGTGAAAATTCCGGCTAGTAATTCTTAACCTTAAATTTTGAGAAAACTTTATGAAACAAGATCTTTTGCAGAATTTTCATACAAACCAATTTGAACATCTGACTTTGATAGCCTGCGGCGTAAACAAGACGTACCACGCATATCATGCCAATTACTTAAAAAAGTTGCTGAGTTATTGTCGATTACTATCATTCGTAGAAATGGCATGCGAAAAACCAAAAGCAGATGATTTTCTTTAAATAAAATAACGCCCCGAATCTCGAAAACCGTGGGCTTTTACTAAACCGAAATTCCAGCATATACACTCAGAAAAAAGATTTATTAAGGCGTTACCCCCACTTGTAGCGCAAAAAAGGCCTTTTTCATGAATTTTTTTAAAGAAAACTATAAAAAAATGTTAATCGCTCAATATACCATCTTAAAGAACACATCTAAAAGAACTTTCAGTAATTTTTTTATTGAAAAATATTACATTGTTTAGTGGCAAATGGCCGTCAATGAAATAATGTTTTTATATACACGGTTTGCGGTGACCAACATTGCGGCGAAGTGGATCATCTGAAAAAAAAATGCGGATGGATTTAGTCAAATATAAGTATAAACTAGTCTTTAATCGAAGGATTTTAAAAAATATTTATTTTTCACAAAATGGCGGACAGTCAAAGTTAATGGTTCGATTTTAACGAAAAAAAAAACGGCCGTTTTTTTGCTATAAAACGGCCATTTTTTTCGAAAAAAAAAAATCGAACGATTAAAGACTACATTTTTATGTATTGAATAAGCCTGCAAAATTTCAAGAAGATCGGTTCATTAGTGTTCGAGTAATCTTGGTCACCGACTTCAGAAATGCCATTTTGAGAAAAACGCGTTTAAAGTTTCTCTTTCAACGCGGATTCTTCTCTTTCAACGCTCATATCTCAGTCAATTTTGTTCGGATCGACTTGAAATTTTCCGGACATATTCTCAGATACTTATACTTCAAAAAAATGCAATAAAAAAAATCGATTTTTTCAAAAGTCGCAAGTGGGGGTAACCCCTTAAGGACAAAGAAGTTTGTCTCCCGGCGAATAAGTTTTCTTATTCGCATGTCGGCGTACGACGATTTTATTAACAGCCAAGAATTTTTTTTTATTAAAGTTTATGTTTAAGATTTACCAAGAATTTTTCTTAACATCTAATGGGATTCTTCATAATCCCCTAGCTGGTTTTTTTTTTCGAGGAATAGTGTAATTTCGTCCGTCATTATTTTTTCACTTGAACGTTTTTTTTCTCACCTTATATTCTTACTTACACTTGAATCATTCGTCACTTTCGAGTTTCTCACTCACGAAACGCAACACTGACACTTGTGCCAAAAGCATTGGCATAGGAAGAAGCTACATGGAGTGGCCTGCTGTCGGGCCCGTCGCATTGAGGGAAAAGTGCGCATGCGCCCATTAATATCATACCCGCGAAATAAGAGGTTTTCGCGATTGGAAAGTAGTATTTATTTGATTTGAGGAAATCTTTATTCAAATGTTCTATTTTAAATATGGCTTTTAATTGATGTGAAAAATCGGCACGTAAAAAAACATATTTAGTGACGCCGAATAAATGCCGTAGTTACAATCACATAAAAACTGTCTCCATACGAGTAAACATTTATTCATTTCTAATGAATTATGTTCTAATGTGCCAATTTATTAGAACACAATAAATCTTTTTTCTGAGTGCGTACTATACTGGAAACATCCCTATTATGAAAAACGGCTCGACAGTGATGGTTCGGTTCCTTTTTTTTTTAAATAATTTTTACCGATTCTGTGTCTGCACAAATAGAATGGAGAAAACGAGGTGGCCTGCGGTGCGCGGGGTGGTCGTGGGTGGGCAGGGGCTAGAGGCAATCGAGTGGGGAAGCGAACGAAGAGCAATTGTAATTTTTGCTCTCTCAGGCAGTCAGTCAGTCGAACGTTTAATGGTGGCATTAGTTGGCGTAGAAAATGCCGAGGGTTATAAAGTCGCGAATCCGGCCGGGGCACATTATGTATATTGTGGAATACACACACACACACACACACACACACACACACATGTATGTATGTTTGTATAGTTCTTGTGCTCAATTCACCTGCATCGAGGCAAGCGCCCACGTCGCGAACACTCTCGCGCGGTGCACTGAACAAACAGAAAAAATAAAAGCAAACAAAAAAAAACGAATTTTATAAACAATTACAGTCGGCGAGATTATACGACTCGATACGCGAGAGTGGCATATACGAAAGAGGTACGAATGGAACTCTCGATCAAAACCGCTCTGTGCCTTGCCTACTCCCCCCCCCCCTCCCCGCGCCTGTGTCCCTCCCCCGCTGTCGCCCCTTCCCTTGGTCTCGCCGGTCTCGCCTGAGCATAATAATCTCCGGACGAGAGGCCACCCTCGCTCTTCTCCACCCTCTATTTAACATATACATGTACGTATATTTTCCTCTCTCCTTCTCTCGATCCCTCGCTCGCGAGAGACGTGTACAAAAATTAAATTATCCCGAAAAAATTTAATTCAACTCTTTTATCCGTCACTCGCGCTCCATTCGCGTCTTATAATGAACTCATTAGGATGCGAAATTTTGCGAGCGGGCGAAAGGAACAATATTATAAATAACAATTGGACTCCGGGCGCCGGGCAATGGGGACGAAGTGAGGAGAGGGGGGGGGGGAGAAGAAAGTCGTCATAGCGCGAATAGAAATAAATTGCAGATTGCTCGACTTAGTTTATCTGATAAATGGAATCTTGAAATTACACTTTTTCTTGCCTTTGTTTTGTTTTATTTTTTATATGTACGCGGCTTCGTGTATTTGTATATATATATATATATATATATCGGGTGTCCTGTTTTAATCTTACACCTGATTTATGTAAAGAAATACTGCTCCGATCAAGTATTGAGTGTAATCAAACTTTTAGGGTTCAAAGGGGGATGTTAAAAAAGTCTTTTTTGGTCCGAAATTTAAAATGACGTCAAGATGGCCGACATGTTTTTCTTGTAATGGGTTCATGAATTTGTTTTACCCAAACAATTATCAGGTCAAAACTAACAACTTTCGTAGGATTTTTTTGTTTCGATAACGTTCATAATGTTTTTGGTGCGAATACCATTTTTTACTATTTTAAAGTCTTTAACATCCCCAGTGTAAGCGTGTGTGGGTGTGAGTTTGTTTGGGTTTGTTCGATAACCCAAACAGGGATTAGGTCTCTGTGGCTCGTCAATGCGGCTAAAAAATTGTATTCTAACCTAAAAATTATGAATGCCATGAAAAAACTTTTCTTACAAAGTTGTTAGTGCACCTGATGAAGGTTTTGGTGAAAAAAATGCATGATACCATTTAAAAAAATATATTAGCCATTTGAACGTCGCCATTTTGAATTATGGACGAAAAAAGATTTTTTTTCAAGTCCTCCTTTGAATCCCAAAAATTTCATTATACTCAATACTTGATCGGAACAGTGTTTTGCGAAATCAATCAGGTGTAAGATAAAAATGGAACACCCGATATATATATATATATATATATATATATATATATAATCCATTTTGCAATTTAAAGGGAGAAAAACGTTTTAATTTTCTTGGGCGAGGTATTTCTGGTTCCCTCGAAAGAGCAGAAAAAATAAGCGGCCCTAATGAGAATTAAATGAATTGTTTTCTTTGCAAGCTACATAACGAGTAAAAGTCCCATATATATATATATATATATATATATATATATATATACACGTGATATTACTGTGTATATAAAAGAGTAGAACGCGCGCACACCCAACTGCTTATTCGCTTCTTGCGCAAAGTTGATTGAACGCCTTAAATGTCGCGTCATATATATATATATATATATATATATAGTGTGCGTGAGTTTGCGCGTGTTTCGTATAGAACTATATACGCAAGTTATGTAGAGGGAGTCCACGTCGATGCTACGTACCTGGCACGCGATCTATATATATATATATATATATATATATATATATATGTACGCTCGTCTTCCTGCTCGATGCTTTGTAAAACACGGGCGTGGCGTTGCCCTCGTGTGTGTCTGTGCGTATATATATATATATATATATATATATATATATATATATATATATATATATATATATATATATATATACACGGCGTACGAAAGTTCTACATTTACAATGTACGTTTACGTGTATCGCGAAGGGTAGTTGATCGGAAAGGGTTAGCAGGGTAGTTTGGTTGCCGGGGGGTTATGACGCGGCGTAGGTTGATGCGATTCGTGCGGCTCGTGCCGCGTCTCGTCGCTCTCACGCAGGAAAGATCAATCAAATGGATATTTGCTTGAAATGGCAAACGCGCGAGAAGACCCAATTTTTCGTAGTCAATTTTCTTGACGAAAAAGAAAAGAAAAAAAAAGCAAGCGAAGAAAATTGTCTCATTTTTCGATGAAAGATTTCAAGACGAAGGAGAAAATGTACGGCGTGACATGCGAGGGCGAGAAAGATAGCTCAAATCTTAAAACAGAGATTACGCAGAGACGAATAATCTTTAGGGGGAAAGAAAATCGTCAAACTCTGCGTCAGGGGATTCTCCAGAGCCTGATGCCTCGCTTTTTTTTCTCAAAAAAACTTAACCTTCTATGGAAAAAACTGGGTTGGAATATTTGTGAGGTTATGTTGACTTTGTACATGCCCTTGAGAAAACAGAACGAATTTTTTTTTTTTAACGTTAAATAAAGAAAATTTACGCACCTCCTCCTATATGTGCTACATAGGTGAGAACTGTGAGATGCTCCGCAGACTGGCAGTAAGAATCGTCGCGAGGGATGCAGATCGAATCTGCGCGCGACAGAAAAACGTAGTAGTGTTATATATATATATACCGGTCAAAAGTTTTCGGACACTTCAGATAATTGCAAAACTTTCGATCACCGGATAATCGGCAAATAATGTTAGAATAATATAATTTATATAATTTATTATTTTACGAAAATACTATATAGCTTTGTATAATAAATTGTATTATTCCAATATAATTTTGCAATTATCCAAAGTGATCGAAAGTTTCGTAATTATCTGAAGTTTTCGGACACTTCAGATAATTGCAAAACTTTCGATCACTGGATAATTGCCAAATGATGTTCGAATAACATAGTTCATTTCATTTATAATTTTACAAAGATATTATATAGCTCTGTATAGAGAATTATATTATTCTAATATAATTTTGCAATTATCCAAAGTGTTTATTTTTATGATGTATATATTTTTTGATTGTATATAGCTGATAGCTTTTATTTGATATACCGTGTGGCCCATTTTAATCTTGCACCTGATTTATCTTGAAAAATATTGCTGCCATCAAGTATTGAGTAGAGTACGACTTTTAGGGTTCAAAAGGGGACGTTACAAAAAATTTGGTACAAAATTGGAAATGGCGACGTTAAGATGGCTGACATATTTTTTTTTTTACGGGCTAATGAGTTTTCATTTACCAAAATATTAATCAGGCCAAACCTAGCAACTCTTGTAGGAAAAGTTTTTTGATAACGTTTATAACGTTTAGGCTAGAATACCATTTTTCATTGTTCGAAAAATTATGAAAATGATCAAAAAACTTGTCCTACAAAAGATGTTAGTTTTTACTTGATAAATGTTTTGGTGAAAAAAGAAATTCATGACCCCATTTAAAAAAAAAACATGTCGGCCATCTTAACTTCTCCATTTTGAATGTTAGAACAAAAAAGATTTTTTCTATTATTATACTCAATACTGGATCGGAGCAGTATTTTTCGAGGTAAATAAGGTGTAAGATTAAAATAGAATACCCGGTGTGTACGCATTTATATATATATATATATATATATATATATATATATATATATATATATATATATATGAGGCATTCCACGTGAATCCAATGAACTTTTTCCCTGACGCCCGCCAATTCGATTTATTTTTTTAAATCTGATTCCATTGACTCTAAAAGACACCCTGATTTTTTTTTACATTTTCGAAACAATCCTTAGTCAAAAAAAAAGTCTCCGAAAAAAAACGCCACGATTTGAAAAACTGAAAAAATTCTCAAAAATGCGTGATTATATGTCAAAAATTTCAAGCCATCACCCTCAGTGGAAGTATGATTTTTTCTGCGCTTTCTGAGCGATTAACGTTTAAAAAATCCGAACAATCGAGTGCCAACTATTCAAGGTCCATGATTGTGATTTGGCTATTCAAATAGGTCAAAAAAATGCACTGTGCATTCAGATAGCTTGAAAATTTTTACACACAATCACGCATTTCTGGGAATTTTTTCCGATTTTTAAATCGGGCCGTTTATTTCGGAGGAATATTTTTTTTTACTAAGGGTTGTTTCGAAAAATGTGAAAAAAATTCAGGGCGTCATTTAGAGTCAATGGAGTCCTAAAAAAAATCGGATTGGCGGGGGTGGGGAAAAAGTCCACCGGATTCACGTGGCATATATACACACACACAAGAAAGATGTGAAACACACAAGAAAGATGTGATACACACAAGAAAGATGTAAAATGATTTTATACATTGCGTCCGGCGTATCGCAAAGTCGACGAAGACGACGACGACGACAACGAAAGCGGGAGGGTTGAGGAGGGGGCGTCGAGGGTACGAGGGATGGGGGGAAGAGGGAATGGCGGCCCATTGTCTGGACTACAAATTAATCTGGGGATCGATACTCCGCGGGCTACACGTTCCCTCCCAACGCAGTTAAATATATATATATATATATATATATATATATATATATATATATATATATATGCGAGGTTCCCGGGGACAAGGGGGTTATAAAGCATACGAAAAGTAGAAGAAGGAAGAAGAATTGAAACGCGCGTGTGTGTATATATATATATAACGGCAAAACTGCTTGTAGGAGGGTTGAGAACGTGTGTACACAATGTGACTCGTGAAAAAATAAAACAAGTGGATCGGGGTTAAAGTGCGTTAGGTGGTTGAGTGGTGGTGGGGGGGGGGGGGGAGAGGTTCGGATGCCCGGCGTACTGCATATATATATATACACACACATAATAATAATAGCAATAATAATAAAACTGTAATCTTTGCGTGTCTGTACATTAAATATATTTGCGAAAAAATTATTGGGGGAATAAAGGATAAGTGACGAATGCATTAAGATCATTTTTGGAATGGTTGTCTGTTTGTCTGTGGATCTATTCGTCTGTTTGTTTATACTGACCCAATGCGGATGGAGTATTAAAAAAAAACACAGGGCTTAACTCGGAGTAAGATTTAGTTTTCATTTCATAGCAATCGAGCCACCCAATCAAAAGATATGCGAATTTTAAGTTTTCCAAAGTTTATTTAAAAAACGTCACCGGCGTGTATTTTAGTGGTCTGCGCGTACAAAGTCGCGAGCACAGCAAGTAATATACGGCGGAGGGGGGAAACGAATGAATAGTTCAATATTATTTAGTTGAGGGGTCGTGAAAATAGGAATCTATTTTAAGAAATTTACCTATTGGAAATAACTTTCCACCACTTTGGATAATTGCGAAATTATATTGAAATAATATCATTCATTTTGTTTCCATTATCCCAAGTGATCGAAAACTATATATATATATATATATATATATATATATATATATATATAGTTTTCGATCACTTGGGATAATTGAAACATTTTATTAGAATAATATAATCCATTTTGCTTCTTATTTCATGAAACTACTCTATAGCTCTACAAAATGAATTATATTATTTTAATATAATTTCGCAATTATATATATATATAGTTTTCGATCACTTGGGATAATTGAAACATTTTATTAGAACAATATAATCCATTTTACTTCTTATTTCATGAAAATACTATATAGCTCTACACACACACACACACACACACACACACACACACACACACACACACACACACACACACACACACACACACACACACACACACACACACACACACACACACACACACACACACATATATATATATATATATACCGCCCATCCAATTGTCAATAATTTACTCAATTTCGAGTTGAGAAGTGTTGTGCATGGCCGATACTCGGAGCGGTGATCGCTTAGCCGTGCACGCACACGCATACCTTCTTTTTCACCATTCTGGGGGGCTCCTCGTCCCGTCTTCTCTCTCGGTCATCCACGCGACGAGTGAAACGAGAGAAAAGAGCGTGTCGGAAAAATACAGAGCGCGCGAGAGAAAAAGCAGGAACGATGCGAGGACCCCGGTAACGTAAAAACGACGGAAAGAAAAATGAAAGAGACGAAGAAGCAAAAAAAGCGGCGTATATAAAGTTGAAAAAAGTGATTCGAGTCGACGGGGCTCGTTAACACGATAAAATATTTAAATTAAAAATAAAAGGGGCTTTCCTGTGACGGGCGGCGGGGTGGGGGGGGGGGCGGGTGGATAGCTAGGCGAGGCGAAGGGATAATGGGAGCGCGAAAGTTGGAAGACCGCCGACAGCGGCCGTTGCGCGGAGAGCGTATGACGGCAAAGAGCTCGAGAAGGAAGGAAGGAGGAGAGAAGTTTCAGCTCGCGAAATGGGTGAGCGGGAGAGAGAGAGAGAGAGAGAGAGAGAGGAAGAGGGAAAGAGAGAGGGATTGCATTAACCAAGATTGCTGACGATAAAATGAAAATAATTCGAAATGACGCGGGCGCTCTTTCGTTTTGACGACACTCACACACACACACACATATATATATATATATATATATATATATATAAATGTATCCATAAGAAGCTGGGATGGCGGAGGAGAGCCCGTCTTTTTTATACGCGCAGGGGGGGGGGGGGCGTTCCGTAATGAACGGAACGATGAGAATAGGGGTATTCGGAAAAACGCCACGAATCATTTCAATCCAAACTGTTATAACGCTTCTCGATGCAAAAGCACAATTAATATTCATCGTTGCACCAGCTGCGTTTCGATTAATTCACTAATCGATCAATTTACAATCGAACTTGCTCGAATTATGTTGAAACCCTATTTTGTCCATAAGATTCGTAATAAATTGAAAAGAGGCTGGAGTGGGGGGGGGTGCATCCCCCCCCTGGAGTGGCTGGAGTGGGGGGGGGGGGGGGGAGAGACAGGCATCGAGAGTACCGCAGAGTTTGAGTTTGAAATCGCGAGGAGGCGAAAAAAAGAAGAGAAAAATAAAAAAGCGAACGAACAAAAGTAGTGCCGTATCGGCGAAGAAGTCGGGCGGCGAGCGGGCGGCCGGGGCAGTGGGGGGGGGGGGGGGGGGGGGGGAATGGAGAAAAGCGCGAGATAAATAGGTAGTACATGCGGAGAATGGCGCCAGGAGTCGCTCGTAATTGCATTAAAACTTCTCCGGAGCAAAAACACTTCTGAAACCCCCGTGTTTCCCGTGCCGTCATCTCCCTCGTGCCCACCGCTTCGCCAACGCCCCGCTCGTCACTTCTGCGCTCTCTTACGTCGCCAATGACGACGACGACGACGACGACGACGACGACGACGTACGCGGGCGGAGCGGCGGACTCGAGGAGGATGATGTGTCTATTCGAGCTTGTTCGCCACTCTGCTTTGTCACTTTTATTTTTCATACATATTGCAAAATCCTTTGTATCCCCGAGAAATGGAAAAATCAATGAACGACGCAAGTATATGCATGTCCCGATCGATCGGCGAACGATCGATTACGCCTCGAACTATCCGAATGCAATTGCGTCTCAAATGTCACGTTTGCAATTCATGTTTTAAGGGGTCCACGCACTTTGGACGCTAAAAAAGGCTGTTTTCATGATTTTTTTGGTGGATTTATATTATAGATATTGATGGAAAAGTTGTTACACTTAACGGAGACTTTGTCCTTGGAGTGCCATATTTCAGGTGTTTACATTTTATTTTTTTTAAAGGAAACGAGTAAAGCTTTTTGAGTGCGGTTTTTTTCTTGCTTTTATTCATGATATATAGAACGTTAAAAAATTTTTTTTTTGAAAAAAAAAAAACCAATATGGCGGCCGTTGCAGCTCCGCGAAAACAGGTCCTTAAATCGCGGGAGGTAAACGGCTGACATCACTGCCCCCTCTTTGTTGATCTGAAACACAAATTCAAAGCATATTATCAATCTGCGACCCTTTGGTCATGGAATGACGGATGGGTTTTTCGTTTGGTACAAATTTCGGAAAATGGCGGCAATTAAAAAAAAATCGAATTTTCGCGTTTTTTTTCGCATAAAAAGATAAATAATAAATGCAAAAATGTATCCATCGAAAAAACGATCCGTCATTCCGTGAAGACATATTTTCTGAGTATGCTCTCCGAATTTCAGGTCGATATGTCAATTACAGCGGTCAGGAGAATGTCAGCCATTTTTAAAAACGTGTTTTCCAGAAAAACGCGTTTAAAGTTTTGTAATGTGTTTACACAAATGTGTTTATAATTACCGCTAATCGGCAATGCCTGGTCCATAGAGGCATCCCTCCTCTTCTTCTAGCTGCTCATGTTGAGCCGCTAACATCTCCCGCCGATTTCAAGGACAAAGTCTCCCTTAATAATTACACTTCCGAAATACATTTAAAAAATTGTATGTATTTATGTGATCCAAACAAACTTTAAACGCGTTTTTCTCGTAACAACGTTTTTCGGCGGCTCGTTGATAAAATCTTCGAAACTACTGGACCGATCCTTATTAAATTTGAACCACATTTTTGACGACTATAGCTATAGCGCATGTCAAGGATTTTTTAAAATTTTGATATTTACTTTTTTTATGCCAAAAACGGTGAAAAAGACACGTTTTTTTTTGCTTTTGCGAAAAATGTCCGCCATTTTGTTATTTTCGCATATATAAAAAATCGTATGATATGCGCTATAGCTATTAATATACTGGATCTAAAACCGTTTGATTTTTTTTTGTTCGGACGATTCATCTCCGAGATTTCGTCAACAGCGCAGACCTACAATTTTTTTAGGGCATTTTTTGACCACCATTGTCGTTTTAAATAGCGACTTGAATGAATAAAATGTTTAATGTATTTCGAAAGTGTATTTATTAAGTGTGATATCTTATCTATCAATATCTATAATATAAACCTATACAAAAATAGCCTTTTTTAGCGTTGAAAGTGAGAAGACCCCTTAAGGGGCTATACCAGTGTGAACGCTGAAAATTTCGGTGATTTTCGGGAATTTTTTGGAAGAAAAGTACTCAATTAAGGGGCCAGTCGACTTTGGAGCTACGAAGGAAAGGCTATTTTCGCGATTTTTTTTGGATTTTATAAAATA